>VXAD01001741.1:2134575-2211446 GCA_013399195.1 Dicrurus megarhynchus
AGGTTCTTTTTTTTTTTTTTTTTTTGTGCCATTAATCCATCAGTATTCCAGCATTTTGCTGATCCTTGAATTATCACACCAAACTTGGAGAAGAAATGTTATACGACACAGTTATATGAGACAACTTTCACGAAGAAATTTGGAGCAGCCTGAGAAATTTGAGAAAGCAGAATTCTCTGCCCAGCAAAGGAGTTAGATCTTCTTAGTGTTAGCAGAAACTGATGCCTGCATTTGTTGTATTTCATTAATAGCAAGTCTACTTTTTTGAATGAGAGGAAAGAAAAAACAGCTTCTTTGTTTCAGTGTTGTTGCAGTAAAAATATTATTAAGTTTGATTTCAGATTATACCAGAAGCTACAAAATATCTTGAAATACATTAGTAGGGGGCTAGAAAACATGGAAAAGATGGTATGGGATAAATTACACCCTTGTCTACTATTTAACATGCTAAAAAATACATTACTTATTACAAACCCCGATTTATTCTGTGGAGAGGCGCATAATTGTGTGGCAAACATAGGACTCTGATGTCTTCTCCTTTTGACACGTTCCTGATTCTCTCCATTGCTTGTTAAAAATTTCTTCCTTTTTTAAAAAATTATTAGAACTTCGGAAACCTGTTCCAACAGATACATCAGATTCATAATTTAAAACCCAGACCAGACCCAAACCCAACAAAAACAAAGAGGTGTTTGATACCTGTCTGGAGATTTCCCTCAGTGAGTTCTACTCCTTTACCCACACAAGCTGTTCTGTCAGACAATTTCCTGATATAAAAAGGCTTCATCTGTGACCTGCTGCTTTGTTAAATATGCTACAAATTTTCAATGAAAAACACAGTATTCCAAAAATATTCTTAGCATGAAGGAGAGCATGTCTTTTCCCTTACGTTTTTGATAAGGGATGCCAACTGTATTTATGGTTTGGTGCAATTTTCCTGAGGTTGGTAGCACCTACACTTGGGAGCCATTCACCCATTTTGGGTGCTTCTAAACCAGTGTCAGAAACCATCAGTAGGAGGTGTGAAGAGTTTCAGAGCCACTGAGGTCTGCCAACTATAGCACTGATTAGCCAGGGAGGAGGAAGTAAAATCTGGAACCAAAACTGAAGCAGCAATTTGAAAGTTAGAAGAATTAGGAAAATTAAAAACCCCACAGAAAGTCTGTTCTGGTTTTTTCTTTTCTTTTTTTTTCTTTTTTTTTCCTAAAGAGGATGGCATAATAAGCTTCTCCAGCCAAGGCAGATCTTCAGTATAACACTCTGTACTTTTACCTTGTTTGGTGTTTCTACTCTTTTACATGAACCTTCGATAGTCTTAGCAATAGAGCACTCAGAAAGTATAAAGAAATTCTATCTACCCCCTGTTGTATTCCAGAGCTTTGATATTATCTATCCTGAGTGAAGTTTGAAATTGAAGAAGTGGGGGAAAGAAGAAAGGGGAAAGTAAAGAAAACCTTTCTCTTACTGTATCATTTTCTTTCAAAATTTCCCTGTCTGCTTCTTCCTGTGTTCTAATATACAATCTGTCTTCACAGAGAGGGCACTAAGCTTTGCCCCACCTCTAATCTCCTATAAAGTATGGTGCTCTGGCAGAGGTTTTCTCCTTTAATTTGTTTTGTTTATAATTATATAGGCTTGCAACACATACTTCAAAACCGGTTGCATGGAAGACTACAAAAATATATATGGCTCTAGAAAGACGTAAAGTACAATTAACATCTTCCTGTGACTATTCAGCTGTCCTTAAGTCCCTATCTTCAAGCAGATAAAAAGTTAGTTTGTAGTAGGGATAATAGTTACTAGGAAATTATCTTATTTTTTTTCCACTCGTCTTCTTTCTTTTTTGCTGTTACGTCATCTTCCTTCAGATTTTGGGGCTAGAGAACATTTTACTTGACTTGCTTAACCAGCCCATAGTACATCTATTCCACCCCAGTGGCCACACCCCATATGTATGTGTCTATATATATATGCACATACATACATATATATATACACACATGTGTGTGTAATTACACATATAGATAATGTGAGTTAAGGCAGAAATTAGTCCTAAGAAAATAAACTTGCTGAAGAAAAAACAAAAATCAAATGAACATTTAGTAATGACAAGTAAATCAATTTTGAGAGAGAATAACAAGTATTCGCTGATACATTTGGGACTTTTTTAGAAACCAACAAATTGAATGTATGTTGTTTGTGTTGTACACATAGAAATTCTTGCAGCATGGTAAAAAAAAAATTAGGTCTGCCAAATTCCATTGAAGTTTTGAGCAAATATTTGAGAGTTTTGAGAAAAGTAACTCATGCAGGCTCCAACTTCAGCTAACATGGTAAGTGCAATTACATTGGTATATGTCAAGATTTTAAGAAGTACATTTACCTTTTTTTTTATAACATATATAATACAAATATTTGAGACACTCAAAAGTTCTGTTTGCTATGGTGGTTGCAAATCTAAAATATTTCTACTAACATTGTCTGCTTTAACATGTAAAGAAGCATTCTTTCTTTAACATACCTATTCTAATCCAGTCTTTAGGATGAATAAAATTTTAATTTGATTTAGACCGTATTGCATTCCCTAATGTTATTAGAAAATATTACTCATTATAATTTTTGCTAAGTATCATCTCTGAAACACAGTAATATTCAAAAGAGAGGCGGGGTCAATGATTTATCTTGGAGATCAAGAAATCAGTTGTCTTAGCTTTGTACATCTGTCTAGAAGAATGAAGAAGTATGTATAGACCTCAGTGTCCAAACTTTAGAGGGTCACAATATCCATCTCTTCTTTTCACAAGAAAGAAACTGGCACTCATTTACTTTTTAAAAAATAAGATCAACAAATAAGGTTTTTTTAAGGTCAACATACCTTATGACTGCCTGGATTAACTCTTCACTTTCAGTCCAGCAGATTCTTCACTTTCAGAGCAGTTTCAGGAGGATGGTGTGGTCGTGTAACGCTGATGGCTATATTTATGCTTTTATCAGTATTCAATAGAACAATAGCTATAATTCTGAATCATTTCACTTTGATTGTACAGAAATCAATCCTACAATCACCATGTCTACGGGCATAAATAATATAAGACCAGTTTTCCATTATTCATAAAGGCTAGTTTTTGTTTGCATTCTTAAACGGTTCAGCTATTTAGTTTGTTAGCAGAGAGATGAGTTAGCTATGAACATTTTTAATTATTTTTTCTGTAACTTGACAAAACTGATTATTGTCAGGGGAAATTACACTTTCAAAAGCAATTAAAAAAGGAGAAATTAGATATTTCAGAGGTCTTCCATACCAGAAGAATCAGTGAAAGGATTTATCCGCTGGTTTCTAATTGAGACTGATGGTAATAAAAAATAGAATACCATTTAATGAAAAATATGTACATCCTTTAAATATACCTATATATATAAAATAATATAATATTAAAAAAAAAACGGTTGGGTTTTCTTCGTCCCCATCAATTGTTGAGGCTTTCATTTTATCCAATTGCCCCCTAAGGGACATAGGATTACCATTTCAGTGGAATCATATTTATTTTTAATCCATTATGGTTCTGAAGTGAGCAGAACACCATGATGAAGGAACAACATTTTAAACTCAGTTTCAAAAAAAATAGATAAACCCAAAGTTATCAGACTTCTTGCTCAGACTTCATGAAAAATACATTCATGAAAGTAAAATCACCATTGTTTCTTAGCAACAGCTTCATGACCCGCAACGTATTGCAAACACTGCTTGGCAAACTTTCCTCTCTCTTCATAACTTCATAAAAATGTAATTTGTCCATCAGTAATGAAGTAAGCTTTCCAGGATCCTAAGGCATAATATACATGACAGTTGAATGAACTCATTATAAATCTACCAAGGACAAAAATCTTAGAGAACTGAAACATGTACGTGGTCATTTAACTGGGCTGCACTTCTCTGCATCATAATCTGTTTCAAGCCAGAATTATTTGAATCTTGGAGTTGGTCATGATGCTGGGGTTTTTTGTTTGGTTGATTCGGGATTCCTTTTTGGGGGCTGGAAGTGGAGGGGTTGTTTGTTTTTTTTTTTTTTAGTTTTGCTTTTGTTTACTGTGGGCAAGATGGAATTTGTGCAATTTTTTTACAAATTATCACCACTACTTTCTATGGGAGAACAGATTAACACAGCTGTTCAAAAGCACAGATTCCAGATACAATGTGGTATCCAGATCAAAATAGCAACATGCATGCCTTAAATATGTGGCAGTATGTAATGTGCTGGAATTGCTCATTAGAAAGAAAGGAGAGTTCTTAAAACATGAAAATGACAACTCTAGACATTTATGCACAGGACTGTAATACTGGTTTCCTCTTAACTGCTTTAGGTCAAGGGCCTGTAATTAAATTATTTTATTCCTACTGAGAGAATAATGTAACAATAGACTGAGCATATTTCAAACAAATTAAAAAGGTCAACAATTAATGACTGAAAAAGACATGCAAATTTAAACAATTTTACAGCCTGGCAAAATGGCATATACTAGATTAGAGAGCATATAAAAGCATTATGTACAGTAGAAGAGACTCAATGGAGTTTTAATAGAAAGATGATATATAAGTGGTGAAATATAAAGCAGTCAAGGTTTACTTCTTAGAAGAGCACTCAAAAGTATATGCTGAAACTGATCAGAACTGACAACAATATTAAAAACTAAGATTATATAGCAGAGTGATATGAAAATGTAGGAATGAAGCAACACAACCATTGGTTTGTGATGTCAAATAATGCTTGTCATAATTGCCAAATTTCAGTGAATTAGACTAATTGCACAGCAAACATGAACAGTTTTTGATTGGTTAAAAACAAATATTTTGATTATTTGGTTACAGAAATTAAAAAGTCAAAATTTCTTCCAAAATATTAAAGTTTTTTAATGTGGGATGTCTTAGGTATATATATGGGTAGAATTTCTATTGCTTCTCTACATTTATTACAAAATGGAACCAGACTGTATCAATACTCTTGACAACAAATTGGCTTTTATTCTTTTGAGATTTTTGAAAGCCTTAAACTTATAGATATTCCTTTATGAGATTATTTCCATTTTTTTTTAAATAGTATGGAATAGTCCATGAATGAGAGAGTTAGAGGAAAGACAGGAAATAGGACATAAAATTTTCTGTAGAACACGAAAATACGTGATGGTATAAATAAAAGTTTAATCAATTTTCTCATCTAGAACTTTGAAACACTATTTTCCTTTAAAATGAATTTATACATTAATTGTGTGAAAAATTGCAAAAAATTGTAATAGCTACTATGATAAATAATCAGCTCTTACATTTATTCCACATATATGTGGTATATATATGCACGCACATGCACCTTACATTTTCATCATCATTGTTTCGAGCACTTATATTTTTCCTCTGGAAACAAGACAAGTTATATCAATCAGGTCCTGTAAAAAAAAAAAAATTAAAAGCACAAGAGTATTACACTTGTTTCATAACAGAAACTTATAGCCCCAGGATGTAAGTGCAAAGCAAAGCAGGAATTCATCTAACAGCAGAGCTCTGCTTCCTATAGGAATGTCTCAAAGGAACTCAGCAAGAAGTCATCAAAGACACACAGTTAGTACTATGCTCTTCCTGACTTTGCTTTTAACTGCCTGCAAGCAGTATAGCTTGAGTTAGCTTGGGCTAAATGCAGGAAATATGACCCTGCAAGCCCGAGTTTGCTGTTGACAGTTTACAGATCAATTTTGTCTTTGAGGCTGGTTTTGCTCAGATTAAGGTGGGACCTCCAGATGTACTTTTCCACCTAAATGATAACCAAGCAAACCTATGAAGCACTGGTTTAAACAAAACAAATTCCCCTGTGTCATCCCCCCCAACAGTGTGGGTCACTCACGGAATAGCTGAACTGTTGTTTGCAAGATGTATTCTTTGAATCCTTGAATCCACCATGCTCCATATCTCACAATGTCGTAGAGAACAAGCTGTGATATTGTGTAAATTGACACATATGGGTAACCAGGCCAACCCCAAACCACAGCTGAAATGCAAAGAGTAGATTTATTTCATTACCTTGCTAACAAATCTGGGTGGCAGAGACGCAGAGTCTGTGCTTTTACGATCTCTCCCTCTCCCAGCAGAAGGCTCAACCATGTCTGTGAGAGTGTGTTATCGCTACACAGGAATTCTACTTCTCAACACAGGCAGAGGATGAACATCACTAGTCATAATAAATGGAGTTACCCACCCTGATAATCTTAGCATTCCTAGCTGCAAGGTCACTTTGAGCAAAACTATTCCCTCCTTGCCAAATCTTCTGGCTTTGACCCTGTCCTACCAACAGATATTATTACATGTTTTACTACTCTTAAGACTATTTGAAAGAATCATTAGGACTTCATGCATAACAGGGGAAGAGCCTGGGAGTATCTGTGAATCTCCCAAATACTCACCCAATCTAATGCAGCTGCTTTGATGGGATCTCTCTTTGGAATTCCGTGGCAGAGGCAGCAGCCTATGAAAATGCTGGCATCCCCACTCTTTCTTGGTTTTTTGATACCAAAACACTTGCACTCCACCTCCTCCTTCCACAGTCTTATTCCTTAACCACTGTTTTGGGATCAAAGACTATTAGAGAGAGATTTACACATTTGAGCATATCTAATTTTGGTAATTGTCAGGGAAGCTGTGGTCGATACAGGCAACGGTGATACAGACGGTGTAATCAATGGAGTCCAGAATTCAGTATTGGTCAATTTTTCTCAGCAGCAAGTAAGGATGTCCTTTAGGGAAATCCTAGCCACAAGCACCCCGACCTCCACTGACTGTTGATTGCTATTGACAATAGTGGGAGCAGCCCACATCCTGATTCGCAGACATGGTAGTTCAAGTGCTTTAAATAGGAGCTGAAGCCCCCGCCTACTGACAATATGTGAGCAGCCTATTCTGCACTTCGCAAAGCAAGGGGAGGACAGCAATGCGTAGACAGAGAGTAAGGGGCGCTCAGCGTCTTTGCTCCTGAGATGAGAAATCATGCTAGAAACACCACCCCAACTCTACCAAAGTGAGCACAGGAGGAGGGCAGGGAATGGGAGGAGATATAGGTGGCAAGGGAAGAAAGGCACGACCCTGAGAGCACAGGAGAGGAACAGAAAGCCAAACATAAGGCCCACAGTGACAGATCTGACATGCAGTATCTTCAATATCAGCCTGCACTTACAACCATTGCATTATCAGAATATCATTTCCTGCCCTTTTTTAGTGGGAACACATGAGAGTTTATGCTTATCTAATATAATTTTATCAGATTTGATGCTTTTGGCATCTTAGATAGCTTTCTTAATACGATAGAAAATAATGTTAATTTATGTTATCCTTGCCCTTTTAACAGTGACAAAGTAAGAAAAAGCTGTCCTGTATCTGAGGTGTTCTCTACTGATGCCTGGAAACTTCACCAGGCTGCTACTAGTCTCAATTTGAGAATAGTCCAGATGGCAACATACACACACAGTGCTAAAACCATATCATTACAGTATTACTTAACAACACCATAATTATCTTTGGAATCTAATTTTAACAAAATATTTCTAACTTGATTCTATAAAAAATACCAAGCCTCTATTTCATAAAAGATCATTTTAATAGGCATTTGACATCACATTTGTTTATTTATTTATGTATTTAGTGTGGTACATCTCCGTCTCTTATCCACTTCAATAAAAACAACTAGGTTGAAGACATGATTTCTCATTGAGGTATTTACTTGGAGTAGGTGACTTGTCACAGTAATTTAAAGATTTCACTGATGGCCCTTTAAGGGCTACTTATGATGCAAATCTTGCAATTTCTATGGTATTTATATTTCTAAGACTATGTAACTTCATATTCTACTACACAGCAAATAAAAACTTTTAAAAAAGGGTATATGCAGTCTGACTAAGATAAAGGCAGTGAAAAATGGGCTAAATATAAAAAACCCAATTCATTTAGAAGAAAAATTCCAAACAGTGTAATTTGGGTGAGTGTTCCAAGCAACCTAGTGTACCTGACTAAAAGAGGACTAAAAATTTGGAAAGGGAAAAACTAAATCCATTTAATGCTGCTACATGCTGAACATAATGAAGAGTTTTATTTTTAGAACTCTTAAATCTTCTATTTTTTATTCTGAGAGAATGTTGATAAGACCTCAAGAGCACTGGAACAATGATGATAAACAAGGATTTTTAGTTCACACTAATTTTCTTTGGAACTATTTGTAGGGCACAGTTTTGTCAAGTTTCCTTTCAAATCTGGGATTTACATTCAGTTGCTGCAGTCGTAACAGAGGAGTTCTATGCAAATAAAGCATCAATTAACCCTCTTTGTGGTTGCTGATTCAAAATAAAGAAAATTAAGGAAAGTCTTAGATTTGCACCTGCCATCCCTTCCCCTTCCTATCACATACTCACATAAAGTAGAACATAATCTCAAACTAGACTAGGAAAAGATCCTACCAGAAATACGGTAACAATTGTGTGCTGTCTGGGAGACAGACTGAGTAAATTGGCCTTCCATGACATTATGCTCATATATGATGTGGTAAATTAATATTGGCACTGCTCTTGGCTGTCTGCCATTTCACACCCAGAAATGTAGAATTCATTTAATTGGATGAATTTCAAGTAATACTGGAAACTTCTGCCAATAACCAAATTGAATCTTCCCAGAATTAGAATGATACAGATCATTTCTGCAGAAAAGTATTGAAAGGTTTGACAGACAATTGCTGACCCAAGCTAAAATGAATATATGTTTCAGATTGAAAGGCAGAGCTACTCAATAGCTCAATTATATAAAATCTCTGTGTGTCCCTGTTTTAGGATATGTGCCTAATTAAAGAAGTGTTTCCCTTATGATTGATACTAGCATGACTAGCATCCTAGAAAATTTTCTCTCCCAAAAGAATGTTAAATTTAACCATGACAATGACTTTCTGTTAAGAGTTACCTACCTTGTAGCTTTTCAGTTTATGTCAGTCATATTTCAGAATAATCTCATCAGTTACAAAATGTGATACTCTGGAGAGTATCTGGAGACAGATTGCTTATATGCTCTGGCTTTTATACTATTTTCCACTATACTGGATGAAGAAAACTTTTTATTACATGAGTAATAAATTATAGTATTTCTTAATATCATATGCTGATCATATTATTCTCATCAGGTTCACATGAATTTGTCACACTTACCTTTAATAATGATTCTAGAAGTAGTTCTATAACTTGTCTTATGCTCTCAACTGACAGCACATTAGTCCAATATTCTTATTGATTAACCCTGACACTTTCTTTCTCTTTTTAGATCCCTCCTTTATATGTCAGATTCTATTTGTCCATTTCCATAGTTGAGTGGCAAGGGAGATAAAATAAGATGAAATTCCAGCAGCCAGAACAACTTAGTAAATATGCTGCTTCAAATACCTCACCTGGTAGACTCAGTTTGCTCTATATGCAGAAAGGCAATGCATTATTTACAGCAATTTCCATACCACAATTATTCTTACATAAATAAAACAATATACAAAGCAGTACAAAAAGACCACGTTCATCAGGTGCTCACACCTCTATTGTCACAAAATTAAACCGAGTTCTTTTATATATTTTTTTCCTTGATAAGAACAGGTCAAGCTTCTGTAGATTAGGTCCAGCCATAATAAATGCTTATGGTACATATAGCTGACATATTAGAAAATTTAAAAAGAGATTGCTATAATGCTTCAAGATCATGTCACAACACTGGTTTAAAATAGAGTGTTACCAAGAATGATTAACTACTGCACTCTAATTACAGACAAGGAAAATTTTAAATGATAGTTCCTGCCCCTAAACCTTTTCACAACAATTTAGATACCTGTTAACTGAATGATACTAAGTATTGACTTACATATTTGAAAAGAAACCAAAACCAAAAGAGGGTATATACCCATATTTGGCACAGTGCCAGCCCACATGCAGTCTCTAAAATTAGCAGTACTGGGTTGGGAATAAACCTGAGTAGGTTGGCATGCTCAGTGCACTTCATAGGCAGCATGAAATTAAGAGCATCTCAAGGTATCTACTCTACATCAATGGCAGCAGACTTCATTATTTCTCATTTGCACACATTTTTGTTGTGGCTGTTTATCTCCCATCAGAGTTCACTTTCCTGCTAGCTATTATCACCCTAACTCCTTCCCCTAATGTGGCTCTTATTTTTTGTATCTATTTCCTGTGGAATGACTGTGCAGAACAGCCAGATCAGCATGCCCTATTTTTTCTCTCCTATAAAAAACAATCCTTACAGAACAGTTTTTCTTTTCTTATTACAGAAATATCTGTCCTATGGACTTCTCAGATTGAGTATAATTTTAGAGTTCAGGCCATGTAGGCTGGGAAATTCAGGACACTTCATTAGCTTTATCATAAGGACAGATGCATGAGATTTTGGAAAGATTGTTCTGTCTTTCGTTGCTTGGTTAATATTTGCCTTCAAAACTTTAGACATAGAAGGGAAGTGGAAATCCAATATCCATTATCACATACAAAAAGCTCTGGTGTATATTAGCTATGTATATATTTTTGGGTATTTAAAAACTGCATATATTTAACCAAACTTCAGGAAGTATCATTAAGAGTTAAGATATCTGAGAGAAGCTCTATATGTAGGAAAACCCATATTATCCAATAAACTGCCACAGAGGAAGAAAACTTCTTCCTTTGCAAAACAAAACCACCTCTTCTCAGCAAGAGGCTAAAGATAGCTCATCAATGAAAAGAAAATAACACCTAAGGATCAGCATAATTTCTCCTTCAAATGGCAATCATTAACAAAAAGCACGGACTTGCATTCTGTATAATGGGAAAAACTGTAACTGTACTGTGCTGACCCAGCACACCACATACAGTAGTGTTATAAAAGTCTACCTTTCACATTGAGAACGCAAACATTTAGCTTTGTAAAATCGAGATGAACAGCCTTTCGTGTAATTCGTACTCAGTTTTGTACAGCTGAACCAAAACTGCTTAGGAAGTGAGTGTGCTGTGGTCAGCGGAAAGAGGCACAAGATCCTCCCTCTTTTCACTTGTTGAACTAAATAAAGAGAGATGCTGATGGAGTTTTCATTAACCAGCAAAATAAGAGGAAGCCTATGGCCTAGGGGAAGCCTGAAGAAAATATTTACAGGGAACAAATTTAGTTTGTAATCACTGTAATGTCTGTTGGATCAGAGCCAATATTGCTATCTATGAGGTGATTTAGCAGCAAATGACAAGCCACACTGACTCTACCTAAGGAGTTGTTTTTCAGAACCATATTAACTAAATATCTGTAGGTATAAGGAAAACACACCTGAACAACTGCAGAGACACCTTAAACCAGTTTTGACTTTCCATTGTATTCCCCTGAGTTGCTGCAGTGTTAGAAAAGGGTTCGTTCTCTATTGAAGAACTGATGCTTGCATAGGAATGGAAATGGCAGAGACTAGAAAGTGTTAATGCACTTCAGATATTTTCTTCTTTAAGTCTCTACAGTCATAATGCAGCACTCATGATTTCTGCTTTGAGAATTTCACTAGGAAGAAAAGATTATAACTAATATTCCTTTGCTCATGAATTCTATACTTTCCCTGCTGTTCAATGATATTTTCCCTTCAGTATAACTCTACAGGAGAGTGCGAAATGTCTAGTGATGCCTTCTGTTCCTGTCTTTCTCTTTACTGTCACAGAGGAAAGAGGTTTGGCTTTTGTCCTTCTTTTGGCAAAAAAGAACTTAATAAACTTTGCTTCCTTTTTTTTCCACTTTTCTTAAGTTAGATTAAAGGATTGCAGTTCTGCCAGAATAAAATAAGTGGAGCCAAGAAATTTTTATCAATATGTGTTTCTACGTACCACATTTACTCTCATAGATTATAGCCTTCAGAATAAGGTTACTCAACTAATTCATTTGGCAAACTTTTTTTTAAGCCAGAAAATTTAGTAACATTTAGTAACCAGGAAGAAATATTTATTAGTAGTATTTAGCTTCACTGGTCCTTGCTCCCTTCCTTTCAATGAGGTGTGGCAGACATGCAGAAATATAAAATCTAAAGGACAGAATGCAGTATCACATTCAAATAAAATTTACCATCTGACAACAGTCTACTGCAAAAGTACCCCTGCTCTAATTGATGCCAAGGCCATACAAAAATACATACATAGAGACAAAAGAATGTTGCATACTGGGAGCTGTTGTGTTTCTGTAAAAATGCCTCAAAAAATGCACTTAGAAAATGTATTGCTGTCTAAAATTGTGAGCCTTAATCCTGACCTAGTTACTTCTGCGAAGCCAACTGGAAATGGGCAGAGGACAAGACAGCAAAACTGGGAACTTGATCCCCTTAGTAGACAATATTTACTTACTTCAAAGGCCAAAGACTTCTGCTTATTTGTTTCTTGTTTGCATTGGCATTAATCTGAGCACTAGTTTATCAGGCAGCACTACCCACCCACAGTTTGACAGCTGAAGAGCTGAGAGGGAGGAAAAGCTGGAGAAAGGCCAAAGGACCCGGCAGTGGCAGAGCACAGCTGACCCTACACAGGTGGATTAATGAGTCCACAAAGATCGGTCTAGACAATCCCTACTAAAAATACCACTTCAGGTTGTAGGTGGTAGCAAGGAAACCTCAACCAACATTTTGCAGGTATTGCCACCGTATCATTATCCAGGATTTTATGCAAAAAAATTCTGACTATGTTCCTTATGGATGCAGAAAAGGATTAAAAAAATATCCCGGAGATATGGATTGACTGCTACCAATTTTAATAGCATATGAAGTAAATAAGATCAATTCTACTGTTAACTAGTCTTTTAACTACTTATTTTTGTAAGCATGAATAAGTACACAACATTTCCCCTGCCAATATTAAAACAGAAAAATATTAAGCTTTGTACAAAAGTTCAAGTTCTTTCAAGTCCCTCTTGACTTTCTTTCAGGAGTTTAGAAACTAAATGCCTTCATCAGCTATACATGCAGTGATGAAAGAAAAAAAGTGAAGATAAGAACATATATTGTTTTCACTCTTTTGTTTTATCTGGGAACATTTAAAGAATGTAAGAGAAATATTGAAAATTCTCTGATTAAACTCAGATTTTGCTGCTCCAGTTTATAATCTCTGGAAATTCACTGAGCTGAAGGGCATTTTAGGACATTAGAGGACACATAGTCTTCCTTCTCAGATGATTTTTTTTCCCTTTAGACCTTCTTTAGATAAAAGATTTATAAATATAATACCATTTAAAAAAATTAACCAAAATTATAATTTATGAAATTATAATGTAATTCAAATTAAATAAATGATAATTTTGGTTGGATTTCATCCTAATCTATTAAAAATAACCATTAAGGTTAAGATCAACAGTTCTTCTTGCCAAAGATTTTCCACAATGTTTGTTGTCTAAAATATGAATTTTCATGTTGCCTGTTCTTTCAGAGAAGGCCTGTATCACCAACATTTTACTTTTCAAAGAAATAGAGAGCCTGGAGGCAAATGAAGGAAAAAAAAAGATACTTGTAGGTAGTAACCACATTTGTGCTTTACTTACAAAATAGTAAAACTAAGTAGTAATCATCCACATTTAAAACAAATAATATGATATTATTTTTCTCCAGTTTTTGCGGTAATAAAAGACAGGAACAATCATATAAAAGCACCCCAGCTTGTGTAAGCAACCAGCAACAGAGTACCACAGTTAGAAAAATTAGGGGTTTTTATTTTTCCTTTTTTCTTAATTATCTCCACAGTATAGACACATTTTATGGTTAGATAAAAAATGTCCAAGACACGTGCAAGTGAATCCATGACAAAATTTGTTTCAATGAGATACAAAGGGCATGAATATCTGTTTTAATCTGTGTAACAAAACAGATCTAAAGAAGATGTGATTATTATTATATTATTAATGAAACAATAATTTAAAATTTAGCAGGAAAATTCAATATGTATGAAATTTTTATTCGATCTAAGAAATAAATTTCAATTGTGATGGACTGACCTTGTCTGAATACCAGGTGCCCACCAAAGCCATTCTGTCACTCCCCTCCTCAGCTGGATTGGGGAAAGAAAATACAACAAAAGTCTCATGGGTTAAGATAAAGGCAGAAAGAGATCACTCAGCAGTCACAGTCACAGACGAAATAGAATCAACTTGGAGAAAAAACAATTCAATTTATTACCAATCAAAATTAGAGTACGATAATGAGAAATAAAACCAGATCTTAGAATACGTTTGCCCCACTCTTTCCCTCTTCACAGGCTAAATTTCATTCCCAGTCTCCACCTCCTCCTGCCCAGAGGTGCAGGGGGGCAGGGAATGGGAGCTTTGGACAGTTCTTCACAAATCGTCTCTGATGCTCCTTCTTCCTCATTGGAAGGACTCCTCACTCTTCCCCTACTCCAGTGTGGGTCCCTCCCATGGGATGCAGTCCTTCAAGAACAGGCTGTTCCAGCATGGATCCCCCACAGGGTCATAAGTCCTATCAGCAAACTACTCCACTGCGGGCTCCTCTCTCCATGGGGCCACAGGTCCTGCCAGGATCCTGCTCCAGCGTGGATTTCCCATGGGAGCACAGCCACCTTCAGGCATCCACCTTCCTTGGCGTGGATGCCTCCACAGGCTGCAGGAGGATGTGTGCTCCCCCATGGACCTCCCTGTGCTCAGAGGCACAGCTGCCTCACCATGGTCTGCACCAGAGGCTGCTCAGCTCTGGCACCTGGAGCACCTTCTCTCCCTCTTTCACCGACCTTGGTGTCTGTAGGGCTGTTTCTCTCATATTCTCACCCCTGTCTTCTCTGGATGCTGTTGCACAGGCTTTCTTTTCCCATCTTAAGTACATTATCCCAGAGGTCCTACCACCATGGCTGTTGGGCTCAGCCTTGGCCGCAGTTGGGTCTGTCTGGGAGCCATTTGGCGTTGGCTGTGTTGAACACAAGGGAAGCTTCTGTCAGCTTGTCACAGAAGCCACTCCTTTAGCCCCTCTGCTACCAAACCTAGCCACGCAAATTCAATGCAAAATTTACCCATTGCAATTGTATTCTTTCGGGCCCTGTAGAAATACAAAAACAAATATCCAAGAACTTCTGAAATAGCTGAAGTTATTTCTGTGTCACCTTTAGTTTTTAAGCAGTTGATGAAACAGTGAATTAATTGGAACTGCTGAACCAACTCTAACCTTTTTTTATTTTCCCAAAGTTTTAACAACCTTAGTTTGCAAAGGAACAGTGCAAATAAAAAGATATGTCTCTTGTGCTAAATATTTTTCTTCTTAATCCAGAAGGACCAGAAGTATTATGGCAGGCTTCTAAAGGGCTAATGTACCTGAAAAGATGAACTGTCATATATTACTGTTTTAGGTTCACTGCACTGAGCTAAGCTATCTGTCTAATCTGAAGAATCTTAGTAAAGCAAGACTTGCACACAAAAATCTACTTCCCTGTGGATAGCAAACTTTCCCTGAATGCTTTAAAATTTTGCACTGTTTTGTACCTTCCTTCTTCCCTTTTAGTTTCTCTAGGTTGCATACAGAATTCTGTTAACACCACAATTTTTTTATTATTTGTCAGGAATAAATAACTGTTTGGAAAGAGATAGGAACGAATTGAACTGCAGGCTGTGGGATGTGCATGCAGAACACCATGACAGGACGGAGAAGCCCTACGGAGAGGAGCCTGTCGGAAGCTGCCGGACGGGTGGGCAGTGCGTGATCACCCCCATATAAGGACATTGAGAAAGTGTGTTACTGACATGGAAATGTGTGATAGGTTGCTTAGTGAAAAATAGCACATAGGGAAATAGTGGATGTTGATGAAGTGTATAAAACCAGCTCTTTTCTTTGAATAAATGTCTCATATTCCCTGCCGGTCTGAGTCTGTGCCCTAGTCATTACATCATAACTGCTCAACTATGCTGGGATTAGCTCTCAAGATTGTCTCTGAGGATATTAGAATCCAGAAGACCTATGGAAAAAGGACTGAATACAGTGTGAGGAACAGAGCATTTTTACATATGTATTAACACAACAGTCAAAGACTGATCTGAAAACATCCATAAAAAAAGGTTGCAGGGATTTTTGTCAGTCACTGATCTCTAATAATTCTCCAAGATATGCACTGAAACTTGGCCCCATACATTTTGAATGCACATAACATACTTCCATGTTATGTTCTTTGCTTAGGAACTTCGGAGTCATTATTTTTTTGCATACCAGTGAGGCCAAGATCCAGGTTTTTTTCCCAAACCCTGGGGAGTCCAGGCAGTGAGCCAAAAGCATTTACTCTCTTTTGTTTTGGCTTAACTCAGGTCCTCAGCTATGGATGAGGAGAATGAGACAACTCAAGGTGTGTGTGTGTAAATATTACCTTTCTTTTCCTTCATTCTCAGAATCTCAACACCCAATCTCCTTAGGCTAGCAGCAGGAAGGTAAGCCCTTCACAGGAGCTGCTCAGATGGCTTCATGCCTCTGAGTTTTCCCCATTTCTGCCTCAAAACAAACACTCTTCCAAATGCTGATTAGATAGTGTCATTTCCTCCAGGAAAAAACTCACCAAACCTGGTAATAGCTCTCTAAACAAATACTCACAAATTGGATGACTAATAGTAAAGGATGCTGAACTGTTCTAACTGGATAAGGGAAAATTCACACATAAGAACTTGTTGAGGAGCATTTCCAAAGAATCCATCTCTGAGAAATATTTCACTAATACTACTCCTAGAACTTAAAAAAATGCTTGCTTTATTGAATAATTTTTCATCAGTAACTAAGAAACCTAATACAGGATCATTGAGCTGAAGAGGAACAAAAGAAATTATTCAGTCTAAGCCCTGGTCATGAAGTTGTTTGACACACCACCAGTCTCAGAGACTCCATAACTTGTGTAGACCACACATCTGAAAAGCTTCTGTAATCTCCTCATAAGTGCTGTATTGTAGCTCTCTGCTCATTTTCTTACACTCTTGTGGATTCATTTCAAGTACCATTTTTTCTTTAAATGCAACACCCAAACCTGAATACAAAATACTGAATACTGATGCTTTGTCAGTGCTGAACATATGTATAAAAATGGCCCAACCAACAAATAAGGGGCAAGAAAATATTGAAAAAGAGTTTGAGGAATTTAGTTTAAAATATTCAATACATCATTTACTTTGAATTACTTGTGACCTGATCAACCACCATTTACAGGCACTCAGTACAGTTAATTGATTCTGAGGGTGAATTATGTGACTACTTCATGGATAGGTTTAATATGTAAATAAAGTATTTGATAATCATGCAATATTGTCAAATTCTGAATTATGGAGGAATAGCATTTGATAGTTTAATGTTTGTGTTCCTTGTGAAACATACAGTTTAAGGACTAGGCATTACAGGCTGCATACTAAACTTAGATGTGTCCAAGCAAACGATTCTGCTGAAATGGAATTATTCCAGATATAGATTGATATGAAAGTAATTGATCGTACTGTGTGCTTTGACAAAGGTAAATATACCTAAATTGAAATATCCAACAAAAAATTACAACATGAAAGTGAGTGTTTGAATACCTGCAATATAGAATCTCCTCCATAACTTCAAAAAAATCTCTTAACAATATGCAAAACACAAAAATCTACATGTTCTGATAAAAGTAAATCAAAATGTCAGAGATTCAAATGTAATTTACAAGATAATAGCACAGAGTTAATGTGGGAAAAGAATGATTTGGTGGGTAAGGCATATTTTTGACAGGCAAATGAAACAAAATTAACTATGTTTAAGGTCAGGTGTTTAGATGCATTTCCCTTATTCAGGGCAGAAAAGTTATCTGGCAAATATCGAAAGCAGAAAATTAGGTCATTTGAAGAAACATCGCTAATTTTAAATCAGTTATATTATTCTCTATCTTTTAAATTAATTTCTTTATCATAATAGAAGTTTAAGAAATATCAGATCTCACTAATAGTGGGGCATAAGCAAGTCTCAGAGCCCATGATTTAGGAATTCTGCAGGTGTGGCCCCAGATCTCTCATATCAGTTTCCTATTTTGAGAAAAAAGGTTCCAGTCTCACTCAGGATACTTAGCTAACCTTGCAAATAGAAATAAGTGAAAAATAGGTCATATTGTGGTGTATTCATTTAAGAAGGAATGGTCATAACTATAGGCAGTCATTGAGCAGCTTCCCCTGCTATTAAATGAACCATAAAAGCAGGAAAAGGAAGGTACAAGGCAACAGTTTAAAAGACAGTTTAAAAAACAAGTCTGCTACTACTGAAGTAGTCAGACACTTCTGCATCAGTGCTGCATAAATCTGTTTCACAAATCTGCTTTTTAGGGCCTGTGAGCCTCCATATTCCCACTGCCTAACTCAGAACAGAGGTGGCTAAAGAGTATTGATGAGATTCACCGTCAACTTTTCATTTTTCCTTTGCATCCAGAACATATTGCAAATGTGATCCTCTAGCAGGTAGCAGCATGTTTTCTACTCAGAACCTGATATTCTGAATTTTGAAATTTTTGTGTACAGTTACAATAGGGGAAAAAATAAAAGCCATTAAAACCTTATCATTAGAAACAAACCAACTTCATCCACTATTTATTGTGCCTACAGTCACAGACCAAGAATATTTGGTAGCCATGTGTTGATAGTTTTCTTCCCTAAACTTAAATTGTTCAAAATGTTGTGGATTAAAACATCAGGTGAGAAAATAATGAAGAAAATATCAAATAGCAGACAAAATCCCCATGACTTTCATCTCTGTTTAGTCAATGTAGATATTTATGTACACTAGATAACTTTTCATTTTAAAACATCATACGCTATATGACTTGTAGCAGCTGGAAATCTGATTATTTGTGGACATTTACATTGCATGTCTCTATATTATCTATATCCAGATATTTAGGAAATCAGAGTTATAGCAGCGTCTTAATTTAATTACTTATTTTCCTGAATATGACATCAGAGACAAAGTAATGGTATGGATGAAACTATAAGTTAATAAAAAGTTCATTTGCTTCAAATACTTTAAGATTTATTATTAATATCAACAGGTGTACAACATTTTATAATTACTTTTTTATTTGCTCATCATAAACACAGAGAAATAGCAAATAATATCACTCAAAAATGCATCAGAATAGGGCAAAAAGGTAAAAAAAAACCCTTTGTATCATTTTTGCTGCTAGAAAAGAAATCATTCTTTTATCTGGATCCGGCTAGTTGGCTCCCATAATCTTGCCACGAGCAGAACAATAACGTACCTGTTTTCCACCTGCACTGTGGTCCTTTCCTTCATTTGCAACTGGCATTGAAGGGCAAAGCTAAAATACACAGCCTTCAGTATCACTTCCAAGTTATTTATACCACTCTTGAAATATAAAATGTACAGAACTTAGTAAGATACCTCAGCAAAACAATTACCATTTTATCAGACCAACAGAGAGCAGAAGTAATTTGAATCTTTACTCATGATATGCAAGAGAATAAGCCCAGAAAAATATCATTGAAACCAGAGAGTGGCATGCCCAGAGATCTCATGCACTGAGCAGGCACCGCATTTGTTATTCAAACCCAAGGTCTTCAGCCAGTTCTTTGGCACCAGCAGTTTGGGCATCAAGCCCACCAGCTGGGCAGCCACCAGCTGGAGTGCCTGGCTCCCTGGGTAGCCCCAGGGAAGTTGCCACCAACGGAGCCATCAAAGACAGTCCATCACTGACCCCTGGCAGTCAGGTCTGGGAGCCCAGCAGCTGGGAAACTGCCCCAACCTTCCCACAGCTGAGGGAGCCAGCCAGTACAGAGCCTGAGGCAGTGGGGAACCTGCAGCGGGCAACAGCAGAGAGAGCTCAGAAGAGCTCAGAAAGAAGCAGTCTGACCTGCAGCTCATCAGACCCACTTTGCAAAACCCATCATTTGGGCTGCACAGGGAGCAGTGATCCCATGTCAGTGATCCCGTGAGATGGTTACCAATACTTCTACCAGCTGAGAAGCCAGGCATCCCAGAAGCACTCATTCAGTCTAATGATACCACCAGTGTCCACTTTGGAAGGGAGATGGGTAGCAACTCCCTCACACCACTGAGCATGAGAACAAAATTAATCCTTTCGCAAATTGGCAAGGTCAGAAAGGAGGCCCCCGACTTACAAATATTACTGGAATTCTGCACAGCTACAAACATCCACAAAGTTTGACCAGACCAAGGCAAGGGATATGAGACTGGAAGATCACAAGATTAAAACCTTAAACAAGCCACAAAGCTTTATCTACCAGAAAATACCCTGCTGGCAAACTGCCCTGAAGGAGATTTAACAAGCTAGTCTGCATCCACATCCATATGCCTGTGCCTAAACATTGCTCCCTAAAATTTCATTACAACGTGAGGTACTGTGACCAGCTCACTGAAGGCCCAGTGATCCATTTGCACTGGTCAGCCCAGAGTGGTAGTCTCTCCACGTGGGACATCTCTGACAGCAGAATTGGGGTGCCATATTCCTTTTCCTCCACCACAGTCTCTTTGAGGGTTTTTTCTTGTGTCCTAAGCTAACTTTCTAAACACTGGACTCTGGAGAAAAAAGGCTTGAGTGGTCCCCAGCATGCCCAGACAAAATACTTGGCATTTTGAAGGCCCAGTCTAACAGCAAGACAAACAGCTGGGGACAGCAAGGAGCAGGATGACAGTGTCTGAAGATCAACAGTCCTGTAAATGATTTCCAAGAAACTCATCACAGTGAACCAGCAGCTTAATGCCTCTCTATAAGCACAGATCTGCGATGTCAATCTGTGACACACAGCCATTGCTTCAGAATCTTAAAAAAAATCCCCACATTTTCCTGGCGTTGCACGACAAACTCCCTCCAACTACTCAGCAGGTATTCCCTGAGATGTAAGCTGGCCCGACAGCAGAGAATTGGTTGGTTGAACAGTGTGAAGTGAATGCTCATGCTCTCAGCAGGAAAAATGTTTCTGTGGATACTAGTACATGCCATGGACTGCACAGTGAAAACTCTGCTGAAATGGATGTTCTTGCCTTGATGAAACGGATGGGATGTTTTTGAATAAAGCTAGTGCTGGCAGCACACCACTAATGTAAATTTTAAAAGTCATTGTTACGCAGCAAGCCAACATCAATTCATAACTTCCACAAAGAGGTGCTACTGCTCTGGGGATCCGCACTGCTGTTTTGCCATACTTGTCTTATTTGCAAATATATGAGCCCATGCTGCTTCCTATTTAGAGGTGAATTGAATATTTCTAGGCAGAAGAATAGTTCTTTCTGTGGGGGGTGCTTCAGTCTATAATTCCTTGTTTAATATTTCAGATAGTCAAAACACACAGTGTCGCACATGGTTTTTCTGACTTCCAACAAAATGCTATCATTTATTCTGTTCTAGGGTTTCAAATCATATGCCCAAGCTTTCACATCAATTAATTTTGGGCAGAGATTTTTTTACAAGAGCGTGTACTGACAGGACAAAGGGGAATGGCTTCAAACTGAAATATGGTAGGTTTAAGTTAAATATTAGGAGGAAATTATTTGTTTTGAGGGTTCTGAGACACTGGCACAGGCTGCCCAGAGAAGTTGTGGATGGCCCATCCCTGGAAGTGTTCAAGACCAGGTTTGATGGGGCTGTGAGCAAGCTGGTTCAGTGAAAGGTGTCCCTGAGCATGGCAGCAGGGTTGTAACTAGGTGATTTTTAATGTCCCTTCCAACTCAGGCTATTCTATGATTCTACGTAAGGCTACCATTTTTCTTTATAATACTTAAAGAGGCTTCTCTAAATGCATAAACACATCACCAATGTCTTTCAGATATCCAGTCAGATACCCTTCTGCAGACAATTGTCTCTTTGAGAGCCCACAAATTGTCCTCTTTTTGTGTATGTAACAGAAAATTGTTTAAAACCAGTATTTTAGAAATTCTTCCTTTTATGCCATCCATTTAATTGTGGCATTCCCTTGTGTAGTGATAATTTGACTGGGTAGGTCTTTACAGCCTTGGCTTTTTTATGGTTCACTATGACCAGGGTCTTGACTCTTAGTTATCACCAGTCCTTGTTTTTAAAAAAACATCTTCTGTTACCTTCAAGATAGTGATGGGAACCTAATTAACTGTGGTTTGGAGTTAAACCCACTGAGAGATTTGGGGTTAGAATTTGCTCTATTTTTGTTCTGGTAAGGCTGCAGCAATCCTTTCTTTTTGCTTTACACAGGTACTAATCTTGTTAACATCAGATTTTTCCTGATCTTTGAAAGTATGTGATGAGCTTCTTCAGAGACTTCTCCATTCTTTACATGTAGGAGGCTATTTCAAGGAAAGCTAGAACTTTTTTCCTGAATAATACCACAGCTTGAGATATTACTTTAGCTTGATAGAGCCTTACTTGTAGAGATGAAAACAATTTAAACCAAATTGATTTCCAGTTCTAGTGATCCCTGAGCTCCCACATATAGAAATGTGACCAAAGTATTCACAAGCACTGCAGGGATGGTTGCATGTGGTATTGATATTAAAAGCAGAGATATTATCACATGCACAAAACCCCTTCAAGTCTATGTTATTCAAAAAGATAAAGTGCAGAAGTGTAGAATATAAAAACTCTCTAAGTAGTGCTTGCTGTGGATTTTTGTTTTGTGGGTAGAATGTCAAGAATCTCAAAGGCTTCCATCTAGAAAAATGACTGCAATAGATGCCAAAGGTTGTACTGCATTCCTGTGCCTTCCCTTAAAAAATATCCAAACTATTATAATGACTTACTTGGCTTACTCTGTTAGTTCATGTGGTAGCTTTCTGATTTCAACATTCCCAGAAGAGCTGAATGCAACCCTCTTCATATTTCAATCAATCCGGCCTCATCAAAAATCCTTTTCTGAACATTTTAATTTTTTTTGGTTTCCTTCAAAAGTTTAATGAGTGTATAAACACTTCACAAATTTGATAGAGCCAGAAGTTTTCCATCTTTGCTGACACTTAACAAGTATTTCTACTGCTTGCTTTGTCCAGCAGGCATTGTGTCTCTCTCATTGTCCATGCACTACAAAGGGCAAACGTGGGGTAATATAGACTGATTATTTTATTCCAAGTGTTCCCCTTCACAGAAAATGGACCTTTTGAATACACCAGTAAATCCCCCTGGAAGTTTTCAAGAGAAATTTTGCTGGTTTCCCCTTCCATGTTAGAGGTGTTGGCAGTTTAGCTAAAATCCTCAATAAACTGAAATTTGCTGGCTGCCACAGAAAAGCCTTTAATTTCCCCTATGTCTGCCCTTACAACTTGGCATATCGCAAGCAAAGAGGAGAATATTACCCTATGAATGAATAATTTAAGGTAAAACTTACACCCCTTTATTATTCATACAATTTTAAAGGCAGACATAATGCTTTAAACATAAATTAAAATATAAAATATAATCTTCTCTTAAAGAGAAGAAGAAAATTAAAATATAATCTTCACTTTGAAAGCATACATTTAAACTGGACATTAATTTTTAATGAACATAATAGACCAAGTATAAAGGCTGGTTGCAAAGACTGCAGTTGAGCATATAAAACAGACTATGAGTAAAAAATAACTTAGTAATGATGATGGTTCTACACAAGTATGCCTGTAGCCTGACCTGCTTATCTCAAAAGGATTTCATGCTGGTGACAGCATCTCCCTCCGAGAAAAGGTTTATCTGTCATGCTGTGACAGATCTGAGCCACTCTGAATT
Organism: Dicrurus megarhynchus; assembly: GCA_013399195.1. Classification (NCBI taxonomy): domain Eukaryota; kingdom Metazoa; phylum Chordata; class Aves; order Passeriformes; family Dicruridae; genus Dicrurus; species Dicrurus megarhynchus. Next base: position 2,158,309 of record VXAD01001741.1, read on the forward strand.
GAGTTATAAATACTTTGTGCTGTTTACAGTGTGAATACATTGAGATACCTCTGCTGTCTGTCAAACAGGTGGGATGCAAAAATCAATAATTTAAGAAATATTAAAGGACGAATTCAGAATCATTGGCTGAGAGAATTATGGCTCAGCCTCTTTATTATACAGTTCTGTAAACCAGAAACCAGAACAATTGCAACTATAAAAAACAGGTTCGAAAAGGTTCTAGTTCAAGAGAAAGCTGTGTGAGAAGCATGAATGTGGAATGTGGTTTGCAGACACAACAACATATACACCAATAGAGACAAAAAGTATTTTTCCACAGGTTATAGAAGATTTATTTTCTTTGCCATAGTACAGTCTTGAATCTTTCCTTCTACTATAGCGTAAATAAAGTAAAGGTATTTGCAGAATAAAATAAAAATATCCACAAGGGAGAGAGGTGGAATAATTTGCCTTCAACGCTTATTCTGTGCAAATGATTCTAAACTTCTCCCTTATGGGAGCATGCCTAAAAGCAGAAGAACAAATTTGTCTCTGAACATATGACAGCACAGCTCTGCCATCTGAAGCTTTCTCTCAGACCTCAGGAGTCAATTTCAGTGCTACCCAAATCATTTGGTAATGTAGAGCCAGGCAACCACTATGTTTTATTCATAAAATGCAAAGTAATACCTTTAAGGCCAAAAAAGGGGGGAAGGAGTAGTGAATATGAGCAGGATATAGAGATTTGCTTTTATAATTGTAACAGTGCATATCCTTAGCTGTAAAAATCAGAGAAGTGCCAAAAAGCTGTTTTGCTGTTGTATAAAGAATCCAGGTACACAGACATCTCCTGAGGTGAGACCTAAAGACTCCTTACAACTTCTAGAAAGGTCTCAACCATCCTGTGGGAAAATCGAGAAACTTATGTCACCTTTTGTGTTCATGAGGGAGCACCAAGTTTCCAAAATGAAAATGACAGAGGGAGCTTTAGAGAAGAAAGACGGGTATAAATATGGAATTGGTGGGGAAAAAAGAAAAGTCTTAATAAACTTACATTGTTTGGACAAACAAGAAGGTGAAACAATTACTAAGCACAATGTGACATAATATTTATTAAAAATTAAAATCGAATAAAATAATGATTGCTATTAGTGGTCAAGATTTAAATAAAATTTATGACACTAAAATTCAGAATAGAAATAAGGCACACTGAATGGAAACATTCATTGAGAACTTGTGAAATTTTCTAGGTATGGTGATGGCAATGGAGATTGAAATCAGGGTGGCTTTTTCCCCAAAAGATTATAGCCTACTGGAAAAAGAAAAAACTGGGGCAAAATCTAGTCAGATACTCTTCTGCAAACAATGGCTATTTCTTCTGCCTACATAAGTGGCAAATGTTAAATTTACATTTCAATTAAAAAATCTCAAGGACACTTTTATCTCTTTATAACATTTGGTACTAAGTGTCTTGTGCTAGGCTTCAGAGAACATAAAAATCAAAAATGCTTCCTAAACGACTCTGAAATACCCATTCATTGCATGAAGAATGAGAATTGTGAAAAAAAAAAGATATTTACACATATTTCTGTTCTCCTTGTTAATGTCCTTACTAAGCATTTAACTTTTTCCTTGAAAATTTTATTTCAGAATTAGGGGAGTAGTGTGTGATAAAAACAGTGACTACGGAAGGGTCTGAGTGAAGTTAAACAGCATATAATCCTTGCACAGCATGTCAGAATTGCATCTGAAATTTCCTTGGGAGAAGTAATAACAGAAGTTAGTTACCAATCTCTGATGACTGCGATTACTGCCTTTGGGAATGCTCAAATATCACAACAGCAGGGACATAATAAGATATGAGAAGGAGGGAAAAAAACCCCAAAACTATTTGGAATGAGAAAAAAACAGATACCAGTGCAAAGTTACTAAAAAAGGATCAAATCGTTACTTGTAGAGCATGCTGGAATAGGGATGCAATGGAAAAAGTGACACTAAAAACCATATAAAAAATGGTGGATCAAGACCTTCAGGGGCAAAAGGCTCTATAAAACGATTTTGAGAAATTAGGTAGTCTTAGTGAAGAAATGAGAAATATTCTTGAGGAAGACACTCATAAGAAAATATTACATTTTAGAGAGATTTGAAGAGACAAGTTTAGAGGAGAGATTTTTTTTTCTTTCAAGACATAGGAGATTTAGCAGGAAGCTAAATACTGAAATAAAAAATTAGACAGCTCTGCTTTTTTTCCTATAATATACATCCAGAATGTATTCACAGTTAGGCTAAAGAAAGGTCGTGCTAAATAATGGCAGGAAAAGACAAATAGTAAAGTGGACACTCATGAAAAGAAGTTCCATTTCCCCAAATCTGAGTTATCATTAGCAAAGAGATGGGTAGGTAAATTCTTTAACTCTATAAACATAGGAAAGGCCTGAGGCAAAACTGGACTTTGAGGAATCACTAATAAAAAGGTTATCATCAAAGCTTTCACAGAAGATAATGTAAACAGTCAGAAAAGAACACTGGCCCATTAAAAAAAGAGAGTTTCAGTGCTACTCATCGTCAAGCAATGCCCATGATAGATTTATATCATCGAAATGTGCATATTGATGCAGGACTTGAACTCCCACACATTGGATGAAGAGCTTATTTGCTCTGAGTATTTACTGTGTATTGACTGTGGGAGAAAATCAAATTCAGAGTCACAATGGGCAATACCAAGGCTCAGACTCTCTACTATCCACAATGTTAGATGCATATTATAATGCCTTCCTGGCAGAGCAAATGACGTACAAGGCAGGCAAACTTTGACCACGACTGGCATTGCATCCAGCATATTTTTATAGTAGTTGAGTCTGACCTTAAAAAAACAACTCCTCTTTTCAATAGACTACCCTGTTCTGAGTTATCAGTTCAGGCTGAAAAGGCTATTAAAACATAATAAGAGTTTCTAGCTATGGGAATTGAAGATACCCAGTCATGTCAGATATCACACACTCTTTTGTCTAAGGCCCTGACTGACAGATTGATTTGATTGGTATGTCTTGAAGTCCCATTACAGCTAAGAATGTCAAACTGCAGCCAGCTCTGTACACAGCTGTTAACTCTCTTTATTCAGTTCTGTTAAGATAAAACTGAAGGGTTTATTCTATGACATAATAATTAGTACATAGAATCCGAATTTTTCGTGTGCTTGTCATTGTTAAGATAAAACACAATGAGAGGAAATCAAACTGTCTAAGAACAATGCAGTTCCAACTTAAGTCTTTCTGTGTGCTGAGGAAATTTATATTAAGCAGAAAGAACAATCTGTAAAATTTTGCTCAAAGTAGAAAGAATGATAAGAACAAGTTTAAGACAAGGAATTGACAGATCACCTTTTTGACTACTTGGAATCTGATATATCACTGACAGACTTTTTGAGGTATATAATATGTATGTGTGTGTATATATATATACACGCACATGCACACACAGAAATACATATACATACACACACATCTATACTCCATGCTCTGGTGCAATGTCTATGAATTGTAATGTAAGCATGTGTGCTTAGCCCATTTTTGATTAATTCAGTATTTTGGTGTTTATTAAAATATAGGAATTATTTGAAAAGTCAACATAGTTAAAGTCATCCTTAAAGAGAAAATTTTGGTTTGCCTTGTTGCACCTAAGCCATGGAATTCCCTGTGAATTACCAGCCAGTACTTCCCAGATGACAGACTCATATTCTGCATGTAAAGTTGTCTTCCGATCAGAATTTAGGCAAAATTCATACAGAATATGGGCTTTGTCAATGATTCCTCCAAGACCTTCTTCCTAGCCTTGTTAAAAATTGACAATCTTTGTAAAAAAATGACATTTGCATCATTTTTAAAGTTTTCCATACTTCTACAAGACTGGATTATTGAAATCTGAAGTATTAAATATGCATGGTTTGCATCACTAACCTCAAGAGATGCAAAAGGTATCCTTTTTTATGAGATTTTGCTTTGACTTTTCAAACTTACTTTTGTATAAGGTAGCTTTCCCTAACTAATTCTAATAAAACACCATGGTGTAACCCAGCATTGTGAGCTCCAGATGCCAACACAATTTTGATTGCTTAGAGTTACATCTGTTCTACAGAGGACTTCCTGCCTTTTATGACTAACAAAATGTAGAGATCTATGACTTAATAAGACTTCAACTTTACTAACTTAGATCAACTGAGAATTCACACAATGCAGGCCATAATCCTAGAACTGATCACTCTTTTCATTTGAAAGACCTTTTATCAATCTTCAGTAGCTTGCTTCTAAAAAGCCACCACTATTTTTACCTCCTTAGTAGCTGACATTACCATTTCCATAAAAATAGTTTTTATTTATTTTAAGAGATTGTTGAAATCTGTCTCTGGGAATCAGAAAACCAGATTCTGCATGGCATGATATCTATCCAGGACACCTATTAGAAGAAGCTGCAAACGATTCCCTTACTTTTATCTACCATGGGTTTCAAAATAAATTTTCCCCAAATTACTCTGGTATGAAATATGATAATTCAATTCTTTCTTAATTCAGACTGTTTTGACCTCATCAGCTTAAAATGATTTAATATTTTCTCTTCCAAAACTTTTACTGCAGGAATTTTACAGGAAAAAAAATTGTCCTAGATCTATTTTATTTTTTTCTTCCACCCATTAAGTTAATAGAAATAAATAAATCCAAAGAGTTTACATGTGGTGAAAAAAAATAACATCTGAAAGCTCCATCTAGGAGATGTACCAGAGAGGTATTGAATAGTTTGAGAGTGTTTCATCTCACTTCCCAGTCCACTACTGGAATTTTGTTTTATAGCAGCTTCTATGAAAGGAACTCCTTCCTTATTGAGTTAGTAGAGATTAATATTGTAGACCCTCTCTCTTATATTTGTTTTAAAGATGGAGTTCCGCCATAAAAAGAAGAAGAAATCAAGAAAACCCTAGTCTGAGTTTATGAACTGTTTACATTAGTTCCAAGTGAAGCTACTGATTTGAAAAAAATATGGGGGGTGGGAATAGGAGAAGGGGGAAAAAAAGTCAGAAAAGTGTTGGGTAAGTCATTACATTTTTTCTAGTCATTCTTCCAGGAAATGATTAGTGATTAAGTTTTCATGAAAATCAAGAATCTGGATGAATACATAGGAGATAAATATAGGAGTTTACTCTCACAAATCTCAAAGCTGTTAATAATATTACTTTTTTCTACCTGCTTTTCCCAAGCTTCCTTCCAACTCATACTCTAGAAAACTTTGGATTCTACCAGTCTTTTTTTTTCTTTTAAATCAGTCAATGCTTTGTATACCTTCAAGGTGTCTTTGTTTCCTTGGGTATAAGATAAAATTTTAAAGTGTATAACCAAGTAGCAAAGTTAGTCTTGATGCTAAAAATAATTTTTTTCTTTTTCTCTTTTTTTTTTCCTTCTTTCCTTTCTCAATCCCTCTCTCTGAATAATGCCATGCAAAAGACTTGGGAAATGAGAGCTTGTCAACCACAGGCATGCAGCAAAGATCTTCGTAGGAATATATAAAAACCCACACAGTAACAACAGTGCAGATTCCTAGAACTATCACCTAATTATTTGCTACCCCCATACTAGTGCAATTATCCATCAATATTAGAAGAGCGTCCATTCTCTGTATAAAAACCTCTTGCCAAGGCTGTTGTTTCCACCCACTGTAGTGTATTTTTGACATGAGGACACTAGTTCATTAAGGTCAATGATTCATTTTATATGGTCCAGTGAACAGCCAACTTAACGAAACTTTTTGGCTGATAGCTCCTTATAGCTGGCATAACAAACAGCTGACTAAAGTATTCCAGTGTTCAGTGAACAATGATAACAGTGTCTATTAAGGGTATGCAGCTATGCCAAATACAATCATATATAATCAGCTGCACCAGAACTCCCTGTCGACACATTGCAGAATATCATCAGTCAGATGATGCATCTGCTACAAGTGGCAGCTGTTGTGCTCTGGAGTGTAGACAATTAGATATGAGTATACTCCTTGGGCTATCTGCAGCACTCAAGCATGGTATTAACTGACACCTGTTAAGCTGTAATCGCTATATTTTTGATATCTACCCATGATAATTATTGAAAATACAATTTAAGATATCTAAAGACATGAGATTTCATAAATAACAGTGAGCATAACAGCAATACTTCATTTATTTTTGGACTTTAGGAAAAGCTCTTTAAATAGTTCACAAATGGTCAGGCTTACTAAAATTATAAGCCTCTTACCAAAGTCATAAATGCCAAGCACCAAATGTATTGACATGTAATTTAATATGTGCTGCAGTGTAATTTTTTATATATAATTACCAAAGTAGTAATAAGTAACATTGCAAGAAGAAGTATTAACTATGTGAACAGGAGAATCAGAGAAAAAAATCCCTGTATGTAAGATTACAGAGAAACTGAGCATAAATCATTGTCTTCGGTGTAAATATTTACACATGGAGTGAGCTGAGATTTTTATTGGATTTTGCATTATTTAACCAGCTCTGAATTTTTCTTCATATCACTAGATTAGGTGATAATTTTGATTCAGGATAATTTTGATTATCCTTCTGACTTTCTCTGGATGACAAATTTTTCTTGTAGTGAGGAAATAATGCAAAGTTTTATCAAATTGTTACATATATCTACAAGAAATATGGACTGCTGCAGATGTCCTTAAAAAACACCAATCACACTAAGTTATTAAAAAAGTATTCCCTAATTAACTCTTCCTCAACATCGAAAAATATCATGCCCGAGCAAAACAGCATTAATCATGAAAGCATATCTGAATGCCAGGGATTTGCACACTGTATGTAAATTCTTAAACTCAAAGTTTGTTCATTATTGATTGAAAACAAGCAATGACAATTGTTCTCATACAAAGTGATAAAGCAGACATGGATAAAGCACACACACCTACATACCCTTAAAAATCATGACAAAAGTTTCTGTCTAGGTTTTTCTCCCTCTCTTTCTGATAATTTTTCTTGCAAAGAGTAAAATAGAAAGAAGAGATTTTGTATAAAATATAATTGCATAGGATATTAAAAATACGGCTCTCAAGACATTATAAACAAGTAATGCCTTATTTTAATAACTGTAAGAGCTGTTTATTTGTTAATTGAAAATGTATTATCACTTGATTTTTTTATTTTTAAAGCACAGTGGGAAGCATCAGGTTGACATCACTTGAAAAACAATGTTCTTCCCTTTAAAGCTTGTTTGCTTCTGAAGATTTTTTTCTTAGCTTCATCTAGTTTTCTTGATTTTTTTTTTAATATAATCCCGAATAGCCCTTTAACTGGATCTAAGGTATTAAAAAGAATCTGGTCTTTATCACTGCACATTATTTTAGTTCTCTGAATTTGAGTAAAGCCCATGGAGTATGCAGTACAAAGTCATTTATTGATGTTCATCGTGATAACTTAGCTGTTAACCCTGTGAGCAGCCTCATAAAACTTAATGAAGATTGTTGCCTACCAGCAGTGAAAGCCTTACATACTTGTCTGTAAGACTGGAACCTTAGCAACAGGCCAAGAGAAGGCAAAGCACTTACAATATTCTCCAATAATGGAGAAAAATCAAACATTTGAAAATAGCTTAGTTATTTTTTCCATGCAGAAAACACTAAAAAATATATTGTGATGATTATTCATCTGTCTGGAGAGCTCTAAGTCTGAGAAGGCACCGGCCACAGTGCACCCAGACAATTCCTTTCCCTCCAGCAGTACTTACCATGCTGCTTCACACGGCAGACGGAGGGCATGAAGTGTGACAGGATGCAGAACATGACAACTACCTCAGAAGTCAGCAGTAAAGACAGCACAAGAGCAAGGACTGGGATTTGATCAGGAGCTAGAGCCAAATCTACTCGGGAAGACAGAAGCTTTGTAAGAGGAAGAGCCACCATCTGCAACAACTCCAAGCACTGATTACCAAGCAAACACCCAGCAGGCCTGGAGACTTACTTAGATACTTTTTTAAAATCCAATTTTCCCTCAGCAAAAAAAACCTCATTCTGTCTTGCTGGATGTTCAGAGAGCAACATAATTTATATGCCAGATGAGTATGTGGGACAAATTTTATTGCAATAAACATTTTGGGAATATGAGGATAAGCAAACTAAAATTACTAGGAAAAACCATATTACTAGGAAAGGAGGAAATACGACCAGAAATTATTCAGAATTCAGAATTATTCTGAATTAATTGAACAATAAAATAGTCAAACAAAACTAAAAATGCTGCTTCATTGGTATGTTTTTAATACAGGTTTGGAAAACAAGAACTAAATGTCCAAGCAATGGTCTAGGAACAGATTTTTCTTGGTTTCTAGAATAGCTTTGGGAAAGGTGGTTACAGGTCTCTGTAGCTTTAGGAGTGTGCATGACCCTTGTTGTCACAAGAAGTTAATAATGCCAGAGGAGCAGATGTACCCTTTGCAGCAACACATTGAGAATTATAGATTTAGAACCCTCAGTCATCCTGTTAAGACTGCACTTTAATAGAAATGGAGCCAGTCTACTGGCACTGAATTAAAAGGGTTGTAGAGGAGTATTTATGCTAGGGGTTAGGTGAAGGCCAACAGGCACAAAGGAGCACCTGGTTCAGAATGAGGAGTCCCCTGAGAGGATGTGGTTAATGTTCAGTGTGTCTCTGAAAGGCCAGGAGGGAAAAAATGTTACAATCACAGCAAATAGGGTGGACAAACCAGACTGCTAGCCAGGCTGCCTGACTGGCATGTGCAATGTCAAATGCAGAATCACAGAATCACACAGATATAATCAGACCAGAAATAAAGACCTGTGAGGTCATCAAGTCCAACCTATGAAGCAACACTGCCATGGCAGCTAGACCATGGCACTAATTGCCACATCCAGTCGTTCCTTAAAAACCTCCAGGGATGGTGACTCCACCACCTTCTTCAGCAGCCCATTCCAATATCTAATCATCCTTTCTGTGGAATCAAAGTAGAACAAAGGCAAAATCTATTTTCTGTGCCAGAACTGCAAGCCTAATGCAGAGGGTGCTGATGGTACTGAGGATATTCCCACACTCAATGTATTCTGTGAAGTAGATAGGTCAGAGGGGCTAAATCACTAGAGAATATAGCCAGAAGAACTACCAGACCAAATAAATTAGGTGTTAGTTAGTGACCAGGACTGAGCAGGATTTATCTGAGAGTTCTGGAGAATTATAAGAAGAAAGGAGAATATGTTTAACTGAAGGAGATATGTTTAACTTTTATGGTGGTGAATAAGATAGTTACAGAGCTATTATTCATCCAGTTATGGGAGGTTCAGACTGGACATTAGGAAACATTACTTTATGAAAAGGGTGGGTAAACACTGGAATAGACTTCCTAGAGAGGTGGTCAATACCTGAAGCCTGTCAGTGTTTAAGAGTACACTTCAACTTTCTGGTCAGCAATGAAGTGGTCAAGAAGTTGGACTAGATGATCTCTGTAGGTCCCTTCCAACTGAAACAGTCTATTCTGTTATATTCTAAATCCCCAAATAAAAGAACTAGGGGCAGCCAGTGAAATTACTTGAAGATATGTTTAAATAAGATGAAAAAGTGTTGAACAGCAAGTGAACTTGCTGCCACAGAAAGCAACTGTCAACAGTTTTATAAAAGGATTACAGAAACCCAAGCACAACAGCTTCATAATCCAATACCAAAGGTTCAAGGCAGGGAATATAACTGTAGGTATTAGGGGAATCTCTGGGGAAGGGACTGACAGCCATGCTGTCCTTAAATACCATCCTCTGCTGCCACTGCCAGTCTGATCTAGACTTAGACATTGGTTGGGCTAAGTGAACTGATGGAGTATTTTTTCCAGACTTCACAGAAGTCCAAGGGGAATGATAACAGGAAAACTATGCAGAGTGATATCCAAGGTGTTTTATTCAGAAGGTTATTAGGATAATTTAATTTACAATTATGAAAAGATTTTTAAACTTGTCTTATAAAATGAAGCATTACTTCTATGTGTTATTCTTCAATCTTGAGAAGGTAAGGCCATTAACCTGGAGAACTTTCCCAATACTAGTATTTGCTACAGATTCTTACAGAACGAGTCCTAAGGAGTTATTAAGTTAATGGATAAAAAAAGAGAGAGCAGAAGAAGAATTCAATGCTTGAAAATACATAACTAAATTTTTTTGCACATAATTATTCTCCACAGAGTAAAGCTGACAGAGGAGTCAATTCTTATACAGCTGATAGCCAGGTCCTCCCGATACAAAATATTACAGAGCTGATATTTTCACTGGGGCAAAACTAAAACCTGTAATTTTCCTCCTTTTCTTTCTTTCACTATACAACGATTACTGATTATTGCAGAAGAAATTTTCATCCTCCTTTTGTTTGAGCTCTTCTGTGTCCCATGGTAATAAATAGGGCAGTCATGAATTCAGCTCAGTAGTTTTTTACCATTTACAAACTGATTTCTTGTTAGTTTTTTAAATCCCTGTCAAAGACTCCAGAGTTGCAGAACAACTGGAAATATACAGAGACCACATTCAGTTTTTGACAATTCAAATTGATTTTCTTCATCCTGTGGAATTCATGCCTGATGATGTGTGTTCACACCATCCAATGCATCTGGGAAGCCATTGTTAATAAGAGAACATCAGGATGAGAAAACTGCACTATGGCAGATAAAGTATGGGATCAAGCAGCTTTTGCCCTTTAAGTGCAGGGTGAAGGTTTTATCCATGTTTCAAGGCTTCAAATTTAGATAATTTCTGGGGTTGTATATGTGAAATATAGCCCAATGCCACTGATTCACTTTGCTGATTGATGGCATTTATCCTCAAAGACACAACAGAGTATGTTCATATAAAGTCAGCAGGGCTTTTTAGGACTTGCGCAAAACACTTTCAACTTAATAGATGCTGATATAATTCAAATCAGGAATAAAAATGGTTTTGATGCAGAGAGCCAGTGGTGCATAGAAGTCACACACAGATCTGAAAAGGGAAATAGTGATTAATGTATCTTCTCAAGAGCAGCTTTACTCAACTAAACTAAGCAATAGCGAAGCGCTGTGGAATAGTCAGAATAGTCTTTTGTCTTCATTATTTTACAGTAAATAATTTTTTGACCAGCAGGGTATTGCCTTAATTTGCTTGATTTATGAAGACTGATCCAGTAAAATATTTTATCATGCTCCTAACTTCAAACTTCAGAAGTTCCATTAAGTTTACTGGAATGACTTCATATACCTATAGCTAAATACATATTTAGAGCTTCGGATGAGCTTGACCTAAATGTTAAGTGTAGTGACAAAACTGCATTTAGAATAAATAAATCCAAAGGACAAGTTGATATGAATTAAAAAATAGAAGAAAAATATATGAATTCTGCACAAAAACCATAGAAAAGTATATCCCACTTACACAAAAGATATGTGAGACAATGCAAAACACCATAAAATATGAAAAGGATTAGTATGTAGCTTAACATATTTACCAGAAAAAATCAATAAATTGAAGGTGCACATTTCACAGAAGTTTCTACTAAAGAATTTTATTTACATTTATTTAAAAATTGATATAACTTAATTTGTGATACTTCACAACATGAGAATACATTATTTACTTCTAAAAGGGAATAATACACCATTTAGAATTGTTTCTTTGGAATGTTGATACTTTGTCACGCAATAGTCTAACTGAACTGGTATTTCTCAGGCAAACTGTACAGTGTCAAATTTAATTAAACATTTGCTTGTTAGGTTTCCTAAAAATAGATAGGAAAATTACCTAAAACAACAGAAACCATACTGTTCTGTAAAATGTGAGACAATATGATTTAAATGTATTTTTCCCTTTCAGTTCTCAGGAACATACGGCCATTTATAAAGTTTTGTGGTTTAGGTATATAATTTAAATCTCTTTAAAAGTACATAATGTACTGTAGTTAAACAAAAAGATAAAAACCCACATTATATTAAAGCCATGCAAGATTTTGGAAACTGGAGGTAAATAAACAAATAATTTTCGAAGCAGCTCCTGGAATCTGGTTAAGCCTGTGGTGACTTGCTCACAAATGTTTGCCAACATGCATGAGAAGAGATATTTATTATCACAGCACCGTAGAAAGGACTGGTACAGTGTCCTAGACTTTCCCAAAGTAAATATTGAAGTACCAAGAATTTAAGATCAGAATTTTGGTAGGTCTACTAGAGGCCAGCAGTTTATGCTAGGAAACTTGAAGATGAGGTGGCAATAGTCATTGTAGAGAATAAACACCTTTATGGAAAATTTGCACCGCATATGAACTAATTTGTACATGGAGATATAAAATATTTCTTTACATGGTAATATAAGAGGACTCATCTGGGCTTGAAAACTGTGTAATGTGATGTGAGTAGAGATAAATGTGTTTAAAAAGTCTGAACACAAATATGTGCTTTCATCATTCTCATTCTTTAGCTGATGGATCAACCTTTCATAAAACAAGAAAACTGCTGTTTCCAAAATGCTTGTAAGTAGCACTGCTTTCTTATTTATTCTTTCATATATATATATATATATTTGTTTCCTGCTGCGATACAAATCACAGCTGAAGTCTGTTTGCTCTCAGACGCTATTTAGAAAACAAAATAGAACAAAAGAAAAGAGAAATAAGGAAATAAGAAAATACCCTACAATCCAGATTCTTTCCTCTTAAAAAAACCCTCAAAAAAACCAACCAACCAAACAAAACCTCACCAACCTATTGACTATTCTCCATTTGTTAATTCTTGTTCCAGCTATTTTCCATTTACACTGCTGTAGTCTAATGTAAGCCTCAATGACTTCTTCTTCCAGAACTGTACTTTTGTACATAAAACTTTCTGTCTTCTATACAGTTTCCATAGCTTACAGCTTCCATATCTGTTGCTCTTGTCACAGAGAGGCCAGAGAAGCAACAGAAATTTTCTATGTTGTTTGTACTGTCTTGTTCCTATGAATAGTACATTTCTGGTCTTGAAAAGGACTTCTGAATCAATGCTATCCTGAAGCCTTCCCCTGCTTTCTGCACTTTGGCATGATATATTTGACAAGGTCAGAGAGGTAAAGAGAAATTTTAATAATTATATAGCACTTTCTTCCCCTTTAAACAGTAAACCTGTTCTAACATCACCCTTTGTCTCTTTTCCCCATGCCTTTATTCTGTTTCCATGCTTTTTCTTTGTATGCTCCCTTCTTGCCCTGCATTTTGCTCCACCACAGCAGTAATTATTATCTCGAGCAATAACCCACTCCATGCTGAAATTAATACTGTCAGCCTTAGCAGCTGCCATCAGATTTTTCCCTTCCCTTTACACTTAAAAATAGGCATTAAAGTAAGTCTAAAGATAGACCAAGCAACAAAAATCAAGCCCCAACCCGATGGAAAGAATTAATTTCCCTAATTTTCCTCTCCTGTGCAAAAGGGAAGGGAAGCAGCATGGTCTGCAGTGCCTCTTTAAAAGTGAGTGAGAAGGCCAGGAATATCAAACTTATTGCTTCCAGAAACAGTACAACTCCTCTACTGTAAGGAAAACACTGGACCAAAATACAAAAAGGCAGTGGCATTAGATTTTTTTGCCTTTTTTTTATGACTCACTTTGTACATCTTGTAATTTTTTAATTTGGTTTTGACAAATGACTGAAGACTGCACGATTATTTAGAGTTCTCCTTGTGGGGGAGTTAAAGTGATACCTGCAGTTAGAAGTGGGAACAATTTGCGGAGGGAAAACTGCATTAATGTTAATGATGCATTTTAGAAATGCATTATAAAAAGTCATGGACTATGACAATTTATTTCTTTTTTTTGGCACAAACCTTTAATGAGCATTTAAAGCCTAATCCAGAGACACAAAATTTGTCAGTATTTCCTATTGACTTTACCAGGGTTTGAATACACCCTACTGTACTGGCCTATTTTCACCTCTTTCTGCCATAAACAGAGTACATGTTCAAACAGAGAGTTCATTGTCACTTTCTATTTGAGAAGCATAAAATTTATACCTAGGTTACTGCTTTTCTCCTTCCTGACACTGGTTTTCAAAAGATCCAAGAAAAGAAAGGCAAAAGAAAATTTCAAGGATATAAAGATACAAAAATGACTCATAGAGCTGATGGAGTGAGTTCCAAAGGAGTGCCACAAAAATGATTACAGGGATGGAACACCTTTTCTATGAAGAGAGGCTGAGACAATTGGGGTTGTTCAGCCTGGAGAACAGAAGGGGAGACCTCAGAGCTGCCTAAAGGTGGCCTACAAGAAAACTGGAGCGAGACCTTTTACAAGGGCATGTAGTGACAGCACGAGGGTTACTGGCTTTAAATTGGATGAGGTTAGGTTTAGATTGTTGAGGCATCGGCACAGATTGCCCAGAGAAGTTGTGGATGTCCCATCCCTGGAAGTGTTCAAGGTTGGATGGGGCTTTGAGAAAGCTGGTCTAGTGGAAGGTGGCCCTGCCCAGGGCAGGGGGGTTGCATCTCGATGCTCTTTAAGGTTTCTCTCAACCCAAACCATTCTAGGAATCTATGATACATCTCCACCTGACTTTCTTTCTGTTTCTCTGAGGCTTACAGAGAAGTTTTGTGACTGTTTTTGCACTTAAAAAGAAAAAAATCCATCTTTCAGCTATATTTATATATTTTACTATTGCAATATGATTTGGATTTACTGCCTATGCACCACTGTCCTACACATCCCTATGCAGATCAAGAAAACCACTTCCTTTCTGTCTGTCTCTCGAATATTATTGTAACACCATGTCTCAGTCATCCTGGGGAGCATGGAGCTGGAAAGCATCCTGACTATTTTCTTCACAATATTTAAAGGCTGTAGAAGACCCTCTCTCCTCATGAGTAACTGCCCCCATATCTTGTCTGCTTCCACAGTAGCATGGGGAATACTATTACAAATGCTTCTTTTAATACTGTGTAGTTTCCCTCTTTGCTCTATCATCAGAGGTCTCCTATCTCCCAAAGATCACACAAAACAACAAAAAGGCTTGCCACTGTATAAGAAATTAGAGCATTAATTTACCAAGGATGAATGAGAATGTCAGTCATGAACTAAAAGGAACAATATTCTGTTATTAATAGGGGTTTTAAATAGTTATTTTTATACTATTTAACATTTTAGCACTCTTTTTCCTTTCAAATTTGTAAAAGTAAATAAGTACATTAGTAGAGAGGGACAAATAATGAGCTCAGTGATTCCTTTTCTATTTAAAAAAAAAGTAACAGGATAGGATAGTTTGCATTTTTATTTTATGGTATTTTAAATACATTCATTGAATGACAAAACTTCTGAGAAATTAAAAGTTATTAAGAACTTTATAGTCTAAAATCTTTCACTCTAGAAGTTTCATTCTAGTAAGACACACTAAAAATGATATTTACCAATGTGTGTTTTCCTTCTTATATAACTTCTGTTGTCACAAAGCAAATAATCTTCCCTTTGACACAGTTTAAGTCACACAAGAAGCATCCTGCTAAAGAGACAGCAAAATTCTTTTTGTTGCCCATTCTTTTGTTATTTGTGAAGAAAGGAAGATGCTTAGGAGGACAACTGAAGCTCAGCTGAAGAAGAGTTAAGAGTGGGTGGGAGTTAAGAAGGAGGATTTGACTTACTAACTGCTGCAGTGTTTGGGACAAGAAAACTGAGAAACATCACCTAGAAAGAAAACAATTATGTAATTATTTTGGAACAGTTCTGAAATATATACTTAGAAATAAGTTATTGTGCTATAATGCAGATCTCTCAGTGGTAAAGATTGTATGCAAGCTCTCAAAATATCATAAAGCACAGAAAACAATACATCTTGCCTTCAGTAGTGCTTCTCTAATGCTTAAATCCTACTTTTCATTGTGGTCTAGATGATGCTGAAAGCTGAACTTCTCCCTCGTGGGTCTCACAGACAAGGAGATATGCATATGAACAAAAGCCACTTTTACTTCTCAGATCAAGTCACACATTAAGTGAATCTGATTAGCCCTAAGGCCAAGTTTTTTAATATACATTGCTGTCACTGCTTAACCATGTCTGAATTGGAGACACTGGTAGAGCTGGGCACTCCTTAAAAAGGTGATATCCACTTTAATTTTTCCAAAACTCAGCAAAACTTTCAAATTTCAATTTTTATTTTTTTGTTTTCTTAGTTAAGTAGGCTAGTTTCTTTTGTGGCTAATTGACTCTAATCAGACTGGATATATATAGTAGATTTTACCTCAGCTCTCCTGAAAGTATTCCTGTCCTGGCCTGTATAATAAATGTATGGGTTAAAGATCAAATAATACTTTCAAATTCAAACAACATAATCTGGAGCTCAGTTCAAACTTTCAGAGGAGACATGTCTGTATTTTACATAGAGAACTTGTATTAAATTCTAGTCTCAGTGTGGACTGTGTTGGATAAACACAATGCTTGTGGTGGATTTTTTTTCACTTATCTTCTATTTATCTTTTACTGTCAGTACTCTCCCCAGACTGGACTGGGGAACCTGTCCAACACTGAGTAAAATGGCTAAGAATAATTTTTCTTGCTGTATCACCTATCATGTTTTGACTTGGGACTTATCAGTCTATATTACTGATATACTCTCCTATATTACTGACATTTCTATACAACTGTTGCTCTTGTACAGCAATTACTGATGTTTTTAGGCATTGTGAAGCTAGCTGCTGTCTAGCTACTCTGGATATTGTTGAAATCATAATACGGCACCAAGGAGCTCAGTGTAAACAAACCCCCTAAATGCTCACCTTGCTTTTTGCCAGAGCTCTGTGCAAGGCTGTGCTGTTACCAGCACTGACACTGCCCAGGGTTGCATTGGTTACATCACCTTTTACATGACTGTGTAATTCTCAAGCGGCTTGTGAAAAAGTGCAGTTCAAACACGAACATGCAGTTTAAGCTTCTTCTGGCAAGACACAAAGGAACTTGAGTAGTGTAATATGCTTTTATGGTAGATGATAAAGCAGCACTGTAATTTTTACTAATGCTGATGTAGAAATAAGCCTACACTTCTTTAAAATTGGTTTTCTTAACATAAGTAATGCATTTAAATGCAGTGTCTATTGTTTTCAAAAAAAAATGTTTGGAATAAAACGGTACCATACTCTGTGGGTGGACAAAACAACTGAAAAACAAATCAAAGCTCTTACCATGCTGCTAATGTAGACAGAGGTAAGGAAATGCAAACTAACAAATAATATCTATCAATAATATACAAAAAATCTAAAATTTGTTCATCAGCTATTCTCTATGTTCTTCTCACCCTTAGCAGGATTCCTCTTTGATTATTCTTGAAATTAGTTCTGATATGTTTCCTGTTTAATTTATCACATTTATTTATGGTTATATAGTAGCACCAGATGGAAATTCTAAGACAAATGGAAGAAGTACAGGAAACATTTCAAACTGAGAGTGTTAATTAGATGCTGAAAAAGTTCTAGCTTTCCAAGAAAAAGAAATTTCCAACTTCCAAAACCTTGCTATTATTTTCATTAAAAAAAAAAAAATCCAAGGAAAGTAAAATAAAAATCTTAAAAGTTTCAGTGTACTGCTTTTGAATAATGTTATCCACAATTTTAAGACAGACAGTCCATTAAATAGAAAAAAGATTTGTTTTACATAAAGCAAGAGAGTACAAAAGCACAGCTTTTGTAATTTTGGTAATATTGCAGTTCTACAAACATATTGCATAGTAGGTGTAAGAAAATAGTTCCCATCTTTTTATATATACTTCTATACACAAGAAAACCATTAACATGAAAGTTACAAAACAAAAATGGTTAGCAGACCTTTACTGAGTAGTGATTGAAACAGTATGACACTCAGATTTTGATCCAGCTTTCATGTGCATTACAGTGAATCAGCTGATAACAATTCCATAGTCTGAAGTTTGTGGGTTTTTAATTTTTTTTTATTTAGCAATTATTTAGAATCTAAAAACAAATCAAAACAAACAAATAAAACAAAAAACCTCTAAAAGGTACATTATGTTAGCAACCAAATATCTTAAACATCCTTCATGAAATTCTTCTAGACATTTATGGCTATATCTTCCAGACTTAATAACCCTCTGCATCTAAAATGGTTGAAAGTGAATTCTTTTATCCAGTCAAGCCACCTTTGCAAGCAAACCAGTGTAACTTCAGTTCAAAGAAGCAATGTCCTGGCATGTTTTCTTAGGAACATCAAAAGACCCTCATATGCATGAATAGTAATGCAATTGCAAGACACTGACAAAAATTTAAACCCTGGAAAAAAGTGAAAATCTACAGCTCAAAATGCTGCACAAATCTAAACTATGTTACATTTCATGTTGTAATTACAACTTCTCATCTCTTCATTCCAACAGAATTAGTAGAAACATCAGTGTCATAGTGTTGGATATAATAGAAGTGTCTGTCTTTGGTCTTAACACTTAACCAATGAATGAACTGCAATACAAACCATACAGCTAACAGTGCTCAGAGAGGTTGGCTGATGCTTTTATTTTTCTCTTCTTTTTTTCTTTTTTTTTTTTAAACAAGAAAGAGACAGTATCCTATAATATGACAAAAATATTTTACAGGAGATAAATCTATCATATATATTAAATACATGTAGCCAATAAGATATTTTCCGATATTTCATTGTTGTCATAAAGATGGCATTTTAAATTTTTAGTATGGTTAATGCATTGAAATCACTTTTCCAATACTCCCTGAAATCATGTGGGCTAGAAATACTTTTTAAAATAAAAACTGTTTTCTTCCCTTCTTACAGTTTTCAATGGATTTAAAGTAAAA
Organism: Dicrurus megarhynchus; assembly: GCA_013399195.1. Classification (NCBI taxonomy): domain Eukaryota; kingdom Metazoa; phylum Chordata; class Aves; order Passeriformes; family Dicruridae; genus Dicrurus; species Dicrurus megarhynchus. The sequence continues at coordinate 2,177,111 of VXAD01001741.1, forward strand.
CATCAATATTATGAAATTCACCAGAATATTAAAACATAATGAGAACTTGTTATTTTATATCTCATAGGTTGTTGAAGCTCTTAAATATGCTCTACTTCATATTGATGGGACTCCAATAATGAATATCCTGACAGTGCAGAGGTGCGTGAATTTACTGGGTTGGTTTTTTGGAGTCCAACGTAGTATCCACATATCTCTTCTGAGTTGTCTTCATACAAAGTGGCAAATTATTTCAGTCTTGCTGTTAAAATTAATCTAGTAACAAAAGATTTTTTTCCTACCTTCCCATTCCCAACCAAGTTGGTGTAAAATTTATTAAGATTGGGTCCTTCCATCCAGTGACAGAGACCCTTTTTAAACAAATAACAGGTAAACAATCTCAGAAGATGAAGAACAAACCAATAAGAATTTTTCAGTGGAAAATTCATTACAAAGTATCTGTAAGTCATCCTGCAGGTTTGTTTGAGGAGAAAAAAGCTCCTCAGCCTATTTTTATGCAATTTGTAGGAAGCCACATTTTAATTCACCAAGTAGATTAGTCACTATATTTGTTCATCTTTCAAGCAACGGGTGTATGTAGGTGTGCACAGACAATGACTACACGTAGATGTGCCCTCATACATATCTTTATACTTTTCCTCCTGAAATGCTATTTATTCATGACTGTCACACTACCATTCTATTATTCGTGTGCATAAGAAAAAGACATCTATACCCCAACAGTTTTAAGGGTGTATTGTATGGCTACACCTTCTAATGTTTTATTGTCATCATCTTTGCCATCTGTAACTCTTTTTGTCCCTCTCACTAAAAATCCTCATGTTTGAATATATTTTCTTGCAATATTTCCTAGTATATTTTCTTTCAAAGAAAAAAAATCTCAAATAGATGACAAGTCAGCTGTTAACAGCCTTATTTTGAACACGTAAAATAATCAATTTAAAATCTCCATTTAATTCTTAAAACTAGAAAATACAGAATTCTTGCTATGGGGTGAAATTCACACCTCTGAAGAGAGCCAATGGTAAGGCAAGCACCAGTCAAGCCATTGACACGTCTTGGGCTGGTCTTCTGCATAGGAGTGAATTTCACCTGAAGTGAAAACAAAATCAACCTTATTAGGTGGTAATAAAATGCAAAGGCAATCACCGTACTAGTTTGTTTGTTCTCATTTTTTTTTTTTCTCTAAAAGCAAAATTGTGTAGAAATACCCACCTTGCACCATCTCCCCTGGCTTTAGAATTACTTTGCAAAAGCTCTCATTTCACTGGCGATCCTAGATTCAGAACCCTCTAAAAATACAAGCTAGGTGATGTAATTTAAAGAATAGAATTAAAAAGCACACTTACCTCACATTATCAAGCCATCTTCCACAATAGGAAACATTTTTATATTGTTTTACTTTCCTGGGTTCTGCAAGTTTCAAGATACTCTTGTTAATCAATGCTGTGACAAATTTATCAGCGGCATACCAAAGCATTTTTTATAAGATTTCAATTACCAATCAAGCCAAATGAGTACAAACACTGATACAATAAATAAATTCCACATGAAACTTGTCAAAAAAGAAAGTTAATAGTGAGATCTGAGTGTAAATGAGGCTGCATAATTTAAACACAGACCTGGTAAAGTCAATGTAATATTGACGTACTTTTTAATACTGAATGCCATTTAATGTGTATTTTTTTATATACTACTATTACTTTGAAATCTCAGCAGAAGATGGTAAACAAAAGAGTTTGTAATAAATGTGAATGTCATACAAGTTGTTAGTGCACTGCTTCTCAGCATCATGTTACATTACTACCAATGTTTGTACTGTGTTCAAGTGGCAGCAGTTAGACATAGTCAGAAAATGGACAAGATGTACCTTTGAAGTTTTCTCTCTTGGTTTTGAATTTGCCAATTTTAAGAACCTTGTGAAGAGCAATACACTGATCAACAAACATATCATCAGAATTTCCTTCTTTACCCTGTTCTTCTTTTCCAGAAACTGTATGTTTTACTTAAAGCCACCGCTTCACATGCAGTGGCCAAGAAAATATTATATAAGGTCATTCAGATCTGACAAACAAGAGCATATGTCTTTTTAACTTTGAAAGTAATATTGCTGAGCACTTCCAAAATTTTCCTAGTGTACAAAACCCTAGACTTAGTAGACAAATAGTAACAACACATTTTTAAAGAAACCAAACTCAGGGAGGAATTCTGTCTCTTTTTGTATTAAAAACCATTTACTGAATTTTTTTAGTAAAGCAAGCATCACACAATGCTTTAAAATTTTAAAATTCAGGGATAAAAGTTTACATCCAAAAAGATGAATGGAAAATTGTGCTTTCAGACAGTAAAGTTATTTATCATACAGGGGGAACCAATTCATCTCACCATCAGATTCTGGGAAAATTCATGTACTCTCTCTCTCTGTCTAGATATATATTTATGTGCAGTTCATATCCAGGTCCCGCAAAAATCTAAAACTATGTGCTTCACTTCAAGTAGCAAAGGCACCTGTGTTATTGTCCCTTTTGGAAAAAAAGGTGATTTTATGTTCTAGGTTTCCTGATGAAGAATACATTGATTTCTGGATATCTCTCTCCCATCTCTGTGTTGAGTGGCAGCACAAACCACAAGAGAAGGCAGCGCTGTATTCCTGCTTACAGTGGAAGAAGTTGCTCTGCAGGCCGTTTGAAGCGTCGAACTGGTCACAAGGGAAACCGAACAGAACTGTGAAGCAGAGGGATAGTAACAAAAGGCTATTCTGGTGTGAGGATAAAACGGAGTCATTCTAGCTCCACAAGCAGATGTTGCTACTGGATTGACATGTGGAGCCTGCTCCTGCTGGGGACAGGTAAAGTTTACCATTGGGACAGGCGCAGAGCTCGTAGATAGTCTGGCGAGGAGCTGAAGAGCTGGGTGAGGAGGAGGAGGAGAAGGAGGAAGAGAATGAAGAGGAACCCATTGGTAGATTTCCCAGGCGGATTGTATCTGCATTTAAAAATATCTAAAAGAGGGAGAAAAAAAAGAAGTACATAAATTTCTTTCAGCATTGAGACATATTTTAAAGAAGTGCTTTGAGGCAGCCATGATGTTTTAGAAATATATTTAAATTTTTAGAAATATTTAGTTAGAAGTATTATAAATATATATTAGAAATTACTCTTTTTAGAAATAAAAAAGCTCCCAGCATTTATTGTTTTTCATCTCTGTGCAGTTGTTTCTGCATTAATAGTCATTATTACAATACATGCAATTACTTCACCAACATGTTTATTCAAGTATAAACATTATTATACAAAAACATTTTGACAATCTTCTTCAATAGGTTGAATTTTCACTTAGACATTTTATGATTAAAATTTATTCATTCATAGCAGCAGCATATACTTGCTCTGGCAGAAGTTGTATTTTAATAAGTGTGAAGTGATATTAAAGCACGTTCCCCAGTGTGTTCCGGTAAGCAGTTGAAAATATGTGCTGAACTGTGCTAAATTGTAGGGGCTTAACAATAGCTACTTCCAGAGAATAATTAAATAAGGCTACAAAGTCGTATGCACAAAATGAAGAGCTTCTTTGACCTAAATTAAGAGGAGGAAAGATTTCAGGTTAAAGTCTTATTAAGAAGGTTATCAAGATATTCCCATTTGTTTTTGAACATTGAATATGATTAAAAAATATTGTGGGTTTTTTTAATTTTCCATTGGAAATAACATGAGTCAGTATGAAACGGTAGATAGATACCAGTAACATTCATGAATCTCTGTTTCTGTTCTGCAAACTTACATTTGCAGAAAACAGCATATCTTCCACTGGCACAAACAGATGAGTGTCCAGCTGTTCAGAATTTATTTTTTATTTATGGAAAGAGTTAATAAGAGCCAAACTAAGATCAGTCATTATGTCAGGAGCAAACTAAGAAGTTCTAGAAGACAGGTAACAAATCAAAATGGCTTAAATCTCCAGAGTTAACAACATGGAGCTTAGGAGAAGGTGAGTTCCTTAAACACTTGCTAGTGTTTTTTGTATGGCATCTAAAATCAGGGAAGACAACTTGACATTGCTATACCACAATGTTCACAGTACATGTAAAGAACCTGAAGACCTATGGAAAGAATTGGGGTTTTTTTCTACAGGAAACAAGTAATATTTTATGATAAAATAAGGGGTATATGGCAGCAAAGCAGTGCAGAAACACTACTGAGCTCCTGCTGTAGAGAAGTGAGGAATATCAGGCTGGGAAAAAAATAAGTGGCTGGATAAAATTCCATACAAGGATTGATGCATAGTCATGTTTCCATCCACAGCAGAAGCATTGCAAATGACTGGAATTACTGAAGGTAATACAGTCTGAAAGTAGCCCCAAACACTACAACTCCCCATCACTGTAAGTTCTCCAGCTCCCCCAGCAATTACTGTCATGGGAGGAAATACTCACTAAAAGGGACAGAGAGGGAGAATCTCAGAGGCAAAAGTGACTTCTGCATGTCACAATGCCTGCTTAGTTCACATTGTGACTGACAGAGGAAGTGGTCACAAAACTAAAATGCTGCAAATTAGTATCTTTGTTCTGTAACTTATATGACAAAGCAATGATGTATTTAGACACACATACACACAGTGTTGCTTGGAAAGTCCAGTATTACAGACCTGAGACAATTAGTAGTCATAACCCCTGCAGAATTAGTTTTTATGCAAGGAATGTGGATGGCATTGCGAACAATTTAATAACGTTCTGCTAGAATTACAACTGGTAAAAAAAAATTACATATATTAAAATGCTCAGCTAGGAGTAAATGTGAAAGTAATTATGGCAAATATAACAAGAAAACAAAATAACAGATGGGGGAGAAAGAGTTTGATAACAAACTAGAAACTAGGAACCGGTAAAATGTGGGAAGGAAACAAAGGACATAATAATGAATGGAGTAACAAGTATTCTTTCACTTCTCATATCAAGAAAGAACAAATGGTAACAGGTCAATTATTAAATTAGTAGATTTATCAATAGCATTGCATAAAAATCCAGTAGCATTTAACTGCTACTAATGTAAGGTCTTTGTAAGTATAAGTGTATCTTTTGTTCTAAATAGTGCTCAGCATAGTTCTGTACTTGGAGAAAGATCAAAAATTGATGTCAGAACATGACTGTGATAAAACACTTTCAATTTCAACAGTAACTCAACAGGATACTAAACTGGAGCCAGTAATGTCATATACTTTTAATCAGCAGTTCTTGATAACTTTTAACAAATAGAGCTAAAAAATATATCTGAGTGGCCTTTTGGATTTTCAATGCTGACTTTCAGTAATCCTTGTGTCATGGTTTAACCTCAGCCAGCAGCCAGGTACCACACAGCCACTCACTCTCTCCCCCACCAGAAAGATCAGGGAGAGGATTGGAAAGGCATAAGCTGGAAAACTCATGGGTTGGGATAAAGACAGTTTAATAGCGAAAGCCATGCTAAGCAAACTAAGGAATGAATTCACAGCTTCCCATGGGCAGGCAGAGGTTCAGCCAAACCCAGCAGAGTAGGGCCCCATCACATATGATGATGAATTGGGAAGACGAATGCCATCACTCCAAAGGCCCTCCCCCCTATTCCTTCTTTCCCCAGGAGCCTTATGTACTGAGCCTGATGTCATACAGTATGGAATGTCCCTTTGGTCAGCTGAGGTCACCTATCCTGACTGTGTCACCTCCCAGCTTCCCATGCATGCCCAGTCTCCTCCCCAGCATGGCAGTAGGAAAAGCGAAAAAGTCCTTGGGTTTGTGTTCAGCCCTACTCAGCAATAACAAAATAATCTCTATATTATCAACCTTGTGTTCAGCACAAATCTAATAAACAGCCCCATACCAGCCATTGTAAAGAAAATAAAAAGTATCCCAGCCAAAACCAGCCCACCTTGATATACTAGGAATACCATAGAAGATAAGAAAAAGACTATTTCTTTGTTTTTATTAAAAAAAAAAATGGAAGCTGGAGACATTAGAGTATTATATATGCAATAATAAAAAACACTTCAATATAGAAGACATACATGTAAGGCAATCCCACGAAATACAAGATGAGCTCTTTATACTTGTGGCAGATTGTGTGACTGGCCATTTTAACAACTTAACTGCAGTGATGATGGGGAAGGATTATGAGAAATCTGTAAAACAAAATTAAATGGGTTCTAAAAGACATGTTTCAATTCAAACAAGAATTAACTCAAAAATTAAGAGGGCCTATGTGTCAGAGATCTGCTGGAGTTAAATCTCTTAAATTTTATTATATTATTTTCTATGAACTCAGTAACTTTTTCTGTTTACATCAGGAGAGCTACACTTCTGCAACCTTTTTGCAGATGTTCTGTAGTGTAATGCTCCAAGACTTTAATCCAGAGCACCTTCCTCTGATGTGCATTACAATACAATGCAGCTCAGTTATTTTGCTCATTAAATGAAATTATCTTTCTAAGCATGGCTGTGCAGACTTTTCCACTGGTACTTACAAACTTCACACTGTGATGTAGAACAATCCAGGTTTAGCTGGTGTTCTAATCCTGAGTGGTAGCTATCAAGTCCTGTCCCAGCATGCTTTCTAGAACATCTGGTGAGTAATGTGGATACTAGGGTATGGTGCCTGAGAAAATTGAACTGGCTTCTTGAGAGGGTGATATCTGCTGTGGTGGGTCCAATTTAATCACATTCCTATAGCTACACCCTGGTGAAGCCTGTGATGAAGAGGATTAATAATGATGGTTTAAAGCCAGTATTAAAATCTACTTTGTATATATGCTGTCAAGGTTATAAATGAAAGACAAAATTTAGAGATGCAACATTGCTATCTATTAGTTAAGCAGGAATCCAAATATACCACCAGAGTAACCCAATTAATTAGGAATTTCAGAGAATATAATGCATTTTTGAGGATATCCCTTTCCTGTCCTCTGATCTGCTAAAAAATGAAATTCATGGCTAAAAAGTCCTCCAACACCAGCAAAACTTAACCTACTTACTGTTTTATGCCTGATGTTATCAGGTGTTTGTTTAAAGAGACGGGAAGAAGTGACAAGACAAAAAATTAAACAGTATGATGTTTCTAGGGAGCACTGTTGCTAGATGACAGTAGCTAATGGAAGTGCCTGTGTACATGGTCTTTCTCTAATCTGTTTTGCTGTGAGAGGTATGAGAGAAGCCATTTAATACTTCACATGCATCAAGGCAATGCTGGCCAGTCATACTCTTTCTGAGAGCTTCACACCTCAGCAGATAAATAGGCACAAATAAAACCAAAGCCTTCATCCATTCTTGAAACAGTGTAGGAGACTGACTGACAGATTTCAAGATGGAAAAGGCAGCAGCTACTCAAAGAAATGTTATTTCATGGAGAGCAGAGTGATGAGCAGCATCATTCTCTCTAAATACTTAAGGTTTAGAAATCCCAGATCACTGCTTGGTCTCTTGCATCTTAGAGAAAAATAAATTAGTTCTATAATGTTTAAAAGTAGATCTGATTTCTGACTAATTAAAGTATCAAGCTGAATCAGCCTGTAGTGCATGGGATAGGAATGGGAAAATGGTACTCTTTTTACATACATTTTTTGCTAATGAAGATTCACCTGTTCATTAGACTGTATTGCTAATCTGAACATTGAGAGCGAAAGGGAGAGGAAGGCAAGCCAGAAAATATAGATTACCTACAAAACAAAGAACTAAATTGAAGGAGAAAATTTCAGTGGGAAAGATATAGGCAAGAGGTAAAAAATCAAATATTTGTACAAGGGCTTTAATGCAGAGATATGAACCTGTCATGTATAAAATTCTCCAATGGCTCTTTGACTAGCTCCTCTCAAGAGAGCAAATGACAGTTTAAGTTGATACAGCCAAATGAAAAAGTTAGGATTTATAGACATTGAAGAATTTTCTGTGTCCATGTACTCTTTGATTAAACCAGCAATTCTATATGGCTGTGAAGGCATATTTCAGGTCCAATGTAGATAAGAAATGGCAGGAAACTGGAGGAAATGTGAAAGAAAAGAAGGCAATCTGATAGGTGGGTGTTAATCAACCAGTATGAGAAGATATTGTAGTGATGTCTCACTAAATAAACCTTTTGGATTCCCTTAAATATTCAATTAATCTGAATTACAGGAATGCAAGGTTTTTTCTTAGTCTTTTTGCTCTTCTGCATATGCTATCAGAAGCATCCCACAAACAGGATTATATAGATGAGGTCACTAGAGTCAAATATATAATTTTCATATGCAGATGTGTTTCAATATTCAAGGTTAAGATGAACTCTAGGATAAATTGAAGTACTTTAGTTTTCATGGACCATTTGTTCTAACACTTATCTGTAGCTTTCATTAAATCTAAATGATAGTTCTGAGAAAAAGGAACAAAAAGTCATAATGAAAAATTAATATATTAACTTGATAGTGTATATACTGGAAAACTTAAACATATGGTGGCACAATATCTGGAACCATAATGGTCATAATGATTAATAGTTTTGAGAGACAGTTAAACAGTGAAATTAATGCAATGACTGAGATAAAACTGAATATACTAAATACCTAGTACAAACTGTGTATTGAAAATGTATTCTCTACAGCACTAGGATCAGCTGACCACAAGACAAATGAGACCTGCAGGTCTAAGAGTGGCCTGGTGTGCTGAATGTTCTCTTTCTAAAGATTATACCTGGTACACCTGGCAGTATTGCTCCCATTCCCATCTCCATGTTATGTCTACAACTACTGACACCTGAAAGGGATTTGAAAAATAACATATCTATATGTTAAAAATAACACTGTACATTAGTGAAGTGTACAGTTCATTCTTGAATGGAAGAATTTATGTTTTGACTTGTCAGTACCAAAGAGGTCTTTGTGAGGGTAAGGTTTCATCTTAAGTACGAATTTTTGTAAATTTAATACACAAAAGTACATCTTGGAACTTCTGAGTTATAACCACACTACCATATATGGGTGCCTACTGAAGCAAAAATCTTTCTGATGTATTTATTCTTTCTATTATGGAAATAATTTTCAGTCTCTGCAAATTCATTCAGTCTCGGAAAGATGTGACTTCTTTGTGATTGATGTACACAATCCAAAAAAGAAAATGTACTTGGAATACTTGTGCTAAAACTACAGAGTACAAAAACTTAATTACCATTCAAATAATCACTAGATTAAAAGGTGATCTTAATTTTAAAAAAATTATATAATAAATTATTCATGGTCACTTTTACCTTTCTAATAAAATTCCTTATGGTGTGGGTCTTGAACATTTGGCCATGAAAAAACATTTTAAATATGTTTTAATAATATGGGTATTGTCAGTTAAACTGCTTTGCTTTTGTAGTTTTGTATTTTTGATTGTAGACCAGTACAGAACACTGTTTTTTTCTATAAATTAAATTACATGTGAATAACTGGTTTGAAAATGAAAGCATTTTTTTAAAAATAATATGCATTCAATTTTAAGTATCTGTCAAAATATCCTAATATAATTTTTTAAGCCTATAATTTAAAAAATACAGAAAAAATTCCCTTAATTTTCACTAATCTCTTTCTTCACAGACAATGGTAACAAGTCAACTGCTTAATACCATAAAAAAGGTTTTGAAAACAAAATTCAGCACATGTATTAGATAATTTTTGGTGAATAAACAGTGGATCTTTGAGCTCTAGAGCCTGCCATTGCTTATTGTCTATTGAACTCAATTCATGCATACAAACAATTTTTTTTTGCATACATTTAATCTCAGGCAAACACAACTTGGTTGAATTGAACAAATCTACAAAATGTTGTTGTCTTTGATCTGCCATTCCTCCATAGTTATGGCAAGCAGCCTGTAGAACAAGGTAATTCAATTTCAGTATATCTACTTAATTTAAAAAGTCCTGTTCCTTTTTTATTTTCTGTTTCAGAACATAAAAACCACCAACAAAAATGCCACCAAATGCTTTAAAATGGTACTGTTACTTGAGCTTACAAGTGAAGATTACTGCAGATTTATTAAATATTAATATTTAAACCTTAATTATTAATCTCTGTGTTAAATGCATCTCCTGAATTTAGAACTGGATAGAATTATAGATCAAATGTTAGTACTATATGCATTTGCAAGCCTCTACAAAATAATATTGTCTGTGTGCTTCATTAAATGTGCTGTGCTAAAATGGCAAATTTAAACTTGACCTCTTGTCTGCCACACTGATTTTGAGTAAACTTTGTCTGTTAAAGAATATTGCTCATTTTTAATGTGACAGCTATAAGCCTTACCATAATGAGAGATCAGCCTTATTATGCCAGAAACAACAAAATATACTCTACAAAGGATGCTATGACAGAGTGTAATTTGACAGGGTAATACGAGGGCATAAAGAAGTAAATAGGAAAAAGGTCATAGACAGGGTGATTAATATAAATATATTTGTAAAAATGAGAAGCCTCTCTACATCTTTCTCCTTTTATTGATTTCATCTTTGACAGTCAACAGGATGCAATGAAAGTGCGGAGCCTAACTTACATAGAAGCTCCTTGCAAAGACACATAGCAGCTGATCAAGATCCTAAGAGCTGAGCCTACTTAGCAGCCTTCTGTTTCAGAGAGTGATGCAGTCAGTACTCCAGAGTGCTGTGCAGCCCTTCAGAGGGGCCTCAACAGGCTGAAGAGTTGGGCAGAGAGAAACATTCTGAAATTCAACAAAGGCAAGGACAGGTCCTGCACCCAGGGAGGAATAACCCCATGCACTAGCACAGGCTGGGGATTGACCTGCTGGAAAGCAGCTGTACGGGGAAGGACCTGTGGGTCCTGGTGGACAACAAGCTGTCCATGAGCCAGCAGAGTGTCCTTGTGGCCAAGAAGGCCAATGGGATCCTGGGGTGCATTAGGAAGAGCATTGCCAGCAGGTCAAGGGAGGTGATCCTGCCCCTCTACTGAGCCCTGGTGAGGCCACATCAGGAGTGCTGTGTCCAGCTCTGGGCTCTTCAGGACAAGAGGGACATGGAGATCCTGGAGCAGGTCCAGTGGAGGGCAACAAGGATGATTAAGGAATTGGAGCATCTCTCTTACAAGGAAAGGCTGAGGGAACTGGGACTGTTCAGCCTCAAGAAGAGACATCTGGGAGGGGACCTCATCAATCTCTATGAGTATCTGCAGGAAGGATCTTAGAGAATGGACCACTCTTCTTTGTGGTGCCAAGCAATAGGTCAAGAGGCAATGGGCAGAAACTCTTTCACAGGAAGTTCCACCTAAATATGAGAAGGAACTTTTTTACTGTGTGGGTGACTGAGCACAGGCACGGATTGCCCAGAAAAGTTGTGGAATCTCCCTTACTGGAAATATTCAGGAACCGTCTGGACACAATCCTATGCCATGTGCTCTAGAATGACCCTGCTTGAGCAGGGAGGTGGGACCAGATGACCCATTGTGGTTCCCTTCCAACCTGACTCATCCTGTGATTCTGTATGGTCATAATTACTACATTTAGTTGTTAGGCCAATGAGTGGACACCATCAAATAGTCCTTTCAGCTTGCAGTCTTTATACAGTAATGTGTTCCAGGTTCAGTTCGAACATTTTTATGTCTAGGCAAATCAAATATCTACAGAATTCAAGATTGATCTGTACTTTTGCATTACACTTTTGTGTGAAAAAGCAGTAGTCAACTAGCAGTCATTGTGCTGAATTTCCAGACAAGAAGTGTTCTTTTTCTTCATATGTGAACCAGTGGATTCAGCTGAAGCTGAATTTTTCAGCTTCACATTTCAGTTCCTTGTAAATGATTGCTGCTTTAAACCATTGGTTATGGTTTATTTATAGAATAATACATGGTTCACAATTAAATGCCAAGTTTTAATTGAATCAAAGGATTCTGCTGATGCTTCGACTCACAAGGGTGCAGCTCAAGAGCTTTAGAAAGGGCAGCAGAATCTGAATCTAAATTACAGCCCCCAGTATTCAGTCTGGGATCACACATTATAATGTGTAATAGGGCTAAAAGGATTATTACAATACTGCAGTAAATAAAAAGAAAATGTATCAAACAGCAGAATTCAGGATGCTTGCGGAGGCATTCAGTTTGTTATGTGGGAGGCTAAACATTATCCTGCATAGAAATAAATCTAGAGGAAAAGTATTTCATAAAAACATTTATGTTCTTAAAAATATTATGAAGTTATTCTTAAATAAAAGGAAAATCTATGTTTCATAGTCAGTAAATGCATAATGCTATATAACATGGCTATAACTGGTTGATTCCAGGTGCCACACAGCTATTTTCTGTCATAATAGGGCAACAGCTTTGCTATAGAAAGAAAATACTAATTCACATATCTTTGATGAGTTTTTGGAAAAGCTTACAAACATTAAAAAATTAAATTTAGTTAACCAGAATAAAAATAATACAAAAAAACTTGCATTTCTTTCTAGTACAAACTGTCTTATAATGAAAATGGTTCACAAATCCAATTCACAAAGACAATACTAATTTATTTGTGGAAGAAATCTGACTGATAAGGCATACAATTCTTAGGCTAAATTGAAGATTATTTTTAATACTGATACTTTGTCATTTTAGAATGTGTTTTCTTAAAAATGAATAATGATAAACTGTTTAAACATGTGGGGTTTTTTTATGCTGTCTGCTAATCTGCGGTTTATCTGTTGGGCTGTAAGCAAGAAAAACAATATTTTGTTGTGTAGATATTTAATCCATCAGATGTTTGCCCTGGTTCCTCACATCAGGCTGTAATTAGTCTAGCAATTCCCTAAGGTGGTCACAGTAACTTTGCACAACAGCTAATGCTGTGGAGCCTATCATATGCCTTCCAAAGTGCTTCTGCATTTTCCTCTAACCCTCTCCAGTGTAAGAGATTTAAAAGTAGAATATAAAGGCATTGGTCAGACCTCAGGATAGAATTGGTCAGGATATAATTTCTCTGTGGATTTAGGCTACAGTTCATTTCAGATCTTACTGAGATTGCAAGTATTCAAGACTTTGAACTTTTTCAGATGTATATTTATAGAACAGTTCATTGGGAAAGAGTGGGGAAAGGTTGGTAGTTTGTTTTCTGATAATTATCAATCTAACATCTATGTAGTAAATAATAGATGTGCAGTCTTAGCACATAGAGAAAATACTGATTTTTAAGAAGAAGTTCAGAAAAGTCAGTTTTTCACCGGCATTTTTTTCCTACAAAACATTTAATACTGAATTGAATTCCTGTTCTGAATAATACATAATATAGGCATTATACCTTTTCCTGGGTTCCCATTGTCAAAGTCCAGCTGAGGTCAAAGGACATTATTTCCAAAACTACCTTTTCAATAAGGTAAATACTTAAGAAAAATGAGAAGTCATGCAATGAACTCACAATGCTGATATAGCAAAAAAAACCTGATGGATCCAGAGATGAAATATTTGTATGAAGCCCCACAGAGGTGTATGTTACAAAACAGAGAATATAGAAGCAAGCATTGCTTAAAGAATAATGGAAGACTGAGGAAAGGTAACAGTCTTTCTGTTGGCTTGTTTTTTGTTTTTTTTTTAACTTTAATTTTAATTTAAGTTTTACTTTTGCCCTCTGGCAATATCATGAATGGAGAGAACAAAGAAATACATTCTATTTGTAAAATTTAGGTTAATAAATGTAGGAAGCATGATAGATTTGGCCAGGTAGGGATTTATGAAGGGAAAACAAGACAGGGTACAGGAAGCTCTAGACCCAAAAATATGCACAGAAAGGACAGTGGTGAGGCAGGGAAATATTTACTATTAAAAGAGGATTAGATTTTTTACTTCTATCTCAGCCATGTTAGGAAACAGTAACAGAGGTGGTAAGTAAATGAGAGAGACTCGGGGAAGAGCTGACTTTTGGAGAAACCCTAAAATAAGGTGGGGCATGTGTTACACATATATTTGAGGCTCTGAATCAGGAAAACAGAGTGCTTTAATTATGCTGGACAGGTACTTGCATCAATAGAAAAATGTTATCAAAATAGGCTTTTGATGCAGTATATTGGCCAAAATGTTCCTGTCTGCATGGTAATGCAGACTGTGCATTGCAGGAGACTATCTGTCAGAGATCTGAACGTTGGGTTTGTTTGGTTTTGCTTATTTTGGATAGTATGTAAAATATCTGGAAACATTTGGTAGAAAATACAAAATACAAACACAAAAGGCAAAAAATTTCTAGAGATACTTACATTACAGATTTCCAAAAATGCTGTAATGCAACAAGTCCCTCTGAGAACAATTTGAAAATCTATTAATTTCTCCCAAGTACAAGCCGAATACAAATCTGAGAGCTCTTGGTAGCCTTCAACAAGTTTTTTGATTTTTTTTAATGTTATATCATTTTATAGTCTGAAGATGAGAGGACTCCCATGCCAGCAATCTTTCATGCATTTTTGCAATACATAGATTGCCATCCCAACAAATGACCCAATTTTGAATAATTTTCATGAGTTCACACAGGTTTACATGTGAAGAATCTATACCAAAGTCTTTTTATGTCAACCACTGATCACTGATCTCTGAAAAAAGACACTAATGAAACAGGAGAATGAACATACAATTGAAGTACTCTCTCTTATAGAGATAGTAAAAGTTTAAGGAGTCAAACCACAGGTAGAGCAAATGTGTTAAACCTCTTAATCGTGGTTTAATGATGCATTAATCCAAATTAATCCAAATTTCTCTGTCTTATTTTGACAGATTAATCCAAATTAATTTTTTACCAGTATGACTTAACTGACTCTGTTCCATGGAAGCTTTTTCCTTTACTCTTAATTTACAAGTAATTCTGATCTGTATTAATTTAACTAAGTTTATTTTCAGTGTTAATGCAACTTATGGATTCAAATATTTGTAAAAAAGGAAATAAGTATTAATAGTCAAAGAAGCTAAACCAAAATTACTTTAACAAAGGCAAATGCAGAACAGTTTTTGTGTTGTTTACCTTGCTGCTGAATAAACCTTCCTCACATTGTTTGTGCTATGCTGGGAAGAGCTGTATAAAATTTCTCTGCTGCCTGAACTTACCTCCCCTTCTGTGGACTGTAAGTGCAGTTCTTTCCTACAGGTAGCCTTTAAGTCTCCTGCAGCTGCATTGACTTGCACTCCCCTGGGTGCTTCCATCACCAAAGATCTAGTAGGAGATTCAAGTCTGAAGGACAAAAACAATCACTGAGAAAAGATGCACTGAATTTGACCACCAAAATCTTCCCAGCCTCAAAACCCATGATGCAGGTAAATATTAACATACTGTGAGAGGTAACAAAGAAAAACTGGATTATAAATGTGATTCTATGACTGCCTTTTATGGCACAGAGAAAGAAAAAAGTTAAGCTTTTAAGAATATACTGATATAAACTCATCTGCTCAGTGATGCTGTCTGGCACTAGCACTTCATGCATCCAACTGTACTAATACTGAAATATAGGTACATAAGAACCTGCACATCTCCATTAACGCTTCTGTAATGACAGTTTAATACTAAAGTCTTAGTGACTGATGACAAATGTTTAACTAAAGAAAGAGAAAACAAAACCTTTAAATATTTTAAATTATATGAAACTGGTTAGAATGACTTTGCCTTGAAAGACTCATTTATGTTTAGGGTATGTTTAGCAGCTTCACGTATGAAGAGAGGATAAGAAAATCTGTTATGTTGCTATTATTTGGGGCATTGTTGGTTTTTCTGTTCTCCAAAATACCCATCATGCTCATATAACCCTGTTATAGTAGGGTTAAGAGACACATAACTGTTTCTTGGTATCTTTATTCAAACCAGTTCTTGTTCTACTGTCAGTGTTTCCACTTCTCTCTTCCTTATACTCAAGCTCCATCAGCCTCAATGCAGAACTATGATACTTTCTCAGCTGTGCTTTCTCATAGTGTTGTAGAGATTTCTCTTGAAAGGGAAGTACTAATGCAAGGATTTTGTAGAAAACATGCTCACATGCTGAGTAGGGAAAATGACAGGATGAGCACTGTATTGAACTAGGAAACAATAACTCAGATTGTGTTCACTTGTAGACTTATTGCATAGCACTATAAGGGAGGGAGACAAAATTTTTTATCTATTTATAACTTAGTAATATAATGACAGGACACAGTTCCTCTTTATCCAAACAAAGTTTTTTTGTGAGATGAAATATGTTAATAATAAAAATGTCTAGACTGAGTAGCTTGAAAAAAACACTGTATTTCCCTCTTAAGCAAATTATAAGTATTAGGGTCATATCTATCCAAAAATATAATGAGGTACTAGATGTATAAAGGACAGAGTAGTTTGACAAAGAATTTGGTGCAAAAAAGCCAGATGAAATCTGTCAAGCAATGGAACAAGAGAATTTAAAAATATTTCAACTATTGCATTTTTTAAGTACACAGAATAGTACTGGATTATCATTTTAAAACCAAAGTACCACATTTGCATGCAAAGAAAGTCACTGAGATGGTGTCTGTGAAACATTTCTGTTTGTTGATCGCCACTGACACTCAACAGGGAAAGTAACAAAAGAAATTAAAAAAAAAAAAAGAAAAGCATTTATTCAGCAACACAAAATAAAGCTATTAAAAGCAGGTGTCCAGACAGAGGAAACACTATTTGTAGATACTGATATAAAGAAAAAAAAATACATGGGATACATATAGATAGGAGCAACAGAAAAATATATATCTCTGCTGCTGCTAGGCTGTTTTCTTTCTTTTTTTTTGATGCTTTGTAGGGAGAAGTTGATAGAAGGTTCTGCAGTTCTTTGTACTGGGGAAGAATCTAAATATCATGAATTATTTAATGACATACACCAGTGTTTTTCAGGTGGTGGTTTGTGAACTTCTGATGGCTACAGGTCATCAGAGAAAGAACTTCCAAAATATTTTACAAATTATGTAAATTATAATGTTTAGAAATTAGGTTTCTGAAAGTACTCCATGGCCTTAATGAGGTTTTACCTTGATCTTAAAAGGAAACTGAATGGCATAAATGTTAAATGATTTTATTCTTTGATTCCATATTTTTCAGCAGCACATCATTGTGATTTATAACATACTTTCCAAGAATATTAACATTTCTCTGTAGTTTCAGCTGCCATTTCATAATCATAAAGCCAAAAGTGTTCTTAGCTTCATTTATTGCATTGAATTCATGTGTCTTAGCAAAGTCACAAATAGTTCTGATTTTATCACATCGAAATGCCTCAGTACTAACTAAAACTTTTCAGCAGGTGGAAGATTAAAATCTGCTTAGGAACATCCATCAAGAAACTATGGTTTTCTTTGAAGATTAAAGTTTTGACAGTGTGTATCTTAGAGTTGTTTAGTATAGTTTCATCACAGTTTTTCATTAAGTACATTAGCATAAAAAACTTCAAGTTTGTCTAAAAAGAAGATATTTGGGCAATTAATTTCTCAACTTGAAAAGTTGATAATGTCAGCCTTCTCCACACCATGGAGAAGAATTTTTTTTTTTTTTTTTTAGACAACAGAGTTTCTTAGCAGTCTTCTGAAATCAAATAAAGTGGTAGAAATGTCAAGGAATAACTGATGATTATCAGGGCAGATTTTAAAATACCACCCCTCTATTAGGAAAAACTGAATGCCTAAATCTGTTTTACAGTTCTAATTTACTTTTCTTATTGTTATTCTTTGGCTGATCTGCATCTGAAAAGTGACTGCAGCATGCTACTGCAAATGCAAAAGTCTATGCAACTAGATTATCACCTCAATGTTTTGAGATAAATTAGGTTTGATATGAAGCTTCTTTATAATATTTTTT
This sequence comes from Dicrurus megarhynchus, assembly GCA_013399195.1. Classification (NCBI taxonomy): domain Eukaryota; kingdom Metazoa; phylum Chordata; class Aves; order Passeriformes; family Dicruridae; genus Dicrurus; species Dicrurus megarhynchus. Next base: position 2,194,891 of record VXAD01001741.1, read on the forward strand.
CTTTGCCATGTTTTTGATACCTTTAATCTCTACTATAAACTCATTGTAACACCTCACATTGTAATCCTCATCCCTCCAAGGAAAAGTACATTATTATAATAGCATGTGGAGAATTTGCTTTCCTTTCAGATTTGCTGATGGTCTGTCGCAGTGGCATTTATGTCTGTGAGTGAATCCTACTAATGGAATTAATTTTTCTTTTCCAAACAACACACTGTTCTGATGGAGAAGGTAACTACTGCTATTATTAGACAGAAACTACAGAACTGTAGGAAAGACAAAAAGGCTTTTAAAAAGAGATTTTAAATAATATAATTGGTCAATTTGCTATATGTGATGAAGCAAGATGATCTATCCACAGCAGAGAAGGGCTTTTTCTTTTAATTATCAGTGTTTAATCTGTGAAAAAAGATAAATTTCATAAGATCAAAGCCATATGAATTTGAGCTGAAATAATGAAAGAATTATGGCTAGAAAAGGGAAACTTTTAAAATATCTTGAATACGTTCCTTTGAAGGTATTAAAATATTTCTCATCAGAAATGCAGAAACATTTTTTCTTCATTTGGTATTTTCTGTTTATAAACTGACCTAGATTGTATTAGAGAAAAATAATTTAAAATACAAACCAAAAGAAAAGGTTTCCTTTTGGGTTTTTAGCAATATTTTAGATTTACCTCTTGCATATACCTTATACTCACATGGGATATAATTTAGCTACGTTGATTTTTTTTCTGTTGGCTAGCGGAAAGTATTTCTTAAAATGGAAGGAAATAGAAGATTCCCCTGTGCAGAAGCAAATAATTTATTTGCTTCATTTCTATTTAAGCCCTATATCCAACCCATGCTACTTAGTAAAACAACTGATATAAACCTCTACTGATTTAGAATTTGTATTCAAAGCAGTAGATTAAAAATATGTCAGCTAGAGATCTCACATGTAAAACAGGAACTCATTTCTCCTTTATTGACATCTTTATATTTGGAGGTCAAGAAATACTTCTACACTTCCCAGTATTTAACTTTTATACATGATAGTCTTGCCAACACATATTGTTCTGCCTTTTTTTCAGTGAGCATAGGAACCCTGTTAGGAAAAAAAAAAAGTTTTGCAAATATAAAACCAATGGAAAGTCTACACATTTACTTGGTAAACCTGTTGTAGATTTCCATAGATTAAAATCATTGTGACATTGATCTTGCCATCTGTAGGTCAAGAGTTATGGCAGACTGCGACTGTGGGTGGGTAAGACACACAAAGAGGAGAAGGTAGACAAATGGGTGTGCCAAACCTCTCTCTATTCCTCTTCCTACTTTTTGATTGTAAATGAGTACCCTCAACCCCAAAACCTCAGAGAATGCAGGACCTTTCTCTCCCACAAGTGAAATGATTTTGTTCCAAATTAGAATTAAAAACTCTTTTCAAAATAATTTTGAAAATGTTGTTTTCCAGAAACCTCAAACATTTTGAAATATATATTCTTTCAATTTCTATTATTTTGAAAGGAACAGTTGGCTGTCCTGATGCTCAAAAAAGATTTCTAGAGTCCTCCAGTGAGACCAAGGGTCCTTAAAGAAGTCCAATGAACACTCATGATGATAGATAAAATTAGGCTTTCCATTAAGTCCATTTCTTGGAATTCAGGTTGCAACATAAGGAATACCCAGCAACTTTTATGATCATGGTAACAAAAAATCTTAAAGATTTTTATTAGGATATTGTAACTATTCAAACATTGGATTCTTGAATAGCTACATTTTGACATCACAGTGGGAATGATATGAAAATAACATTATTATTCAGTCATTCCAATCTTATTACTTATACTATTTACAAGTTTATACATGCACATTTTACCATATATATATAAAACTGACTAAAAATATTTTGATACATTTACATGTATCAAAATATGCACATCTACAAGGTGCATATGAATCATTGCCAGAATAATTTTATTTCCTGTAGCTTGTTGTATTCTTATGCTTTTAACAAAATGCTTATTTTTTAAATTATTATTATTGAAAAACAGGGGTAAATTTGGAGGCTTCGACATTCTTAATATTGTTTACTGATCATCAGCTTCTCTTTGTTAAGAAGAAAAATTCTCAGATGTTCACATGAAACTTACTTTTATTTATGTGAAAACCTAATCTTGGGGATGATTTGTCTCTCAGTTTTGTGACAACACACACAACTCCTAAGTAAGGGAGAGTTAAATAAGTGTTTTATGAAATTAGTATTCGCCTGAACGAGAAAATATTAACCTTTTTTTTCCCAATTTCCAATTGTTTAACTCATGGATGATAAACTTAAACAAAGAGGAAACTTTCATTACTTAAATGAGAATAATAGAATGGCATTCAGTACAGCATTTCATGTTATGCCCATGTTCTGCATGTCACTGACTTTGGCATGTGTCAGCATGCCCTTATTATAACGCCTAAAATTCTCACTAACCTAGAAATCACTTCACAGGGCTCAAAGATGAATTCTAATTGCCCTGTACATGCCACAGGTTTAAATCCAATAGGTCTGCATTGTCATAGCAACACTTGAAACAACTGAATATTTTAATGTTGTTTGGCATAGATGATAAAACAGAAAAACAAGTTCCCACATAGGGAAATAAAGGATCTCTTCTGAGAATATTAAAAAAATAATTCTTACTGAGGAGGAAAATAAGGAATAAAAGGTCATTGCAGATTTTTTCAGAAGTGTTATTAAATGAATAGAAAGAATAAAGAAGCATCAAGGAAAATTGAGAAAGGCTGGAGAAAGCAAATATTTAACACAAGAGCTTGTCTAAATAAGCAGGTGATATGAGGAAGGTTAAAGAGAACTTAATGTATGATTGTTTCTTAGCATGAGTGAAGGCATAGCCAGAATAGCTAAAGACAAGGAAGCTATCAAAACCAGAAGTAATAGTAAGAAGAAACCAAACTAAAAACATAAGTGGCATCTCAGGTAGTAAAAAATCATGCAGTCATAAGTCAACTAAAACTCAAACCTTTGAAAATCAAGAAAATTAGTAGAAATGTAAGGTTTAGAACATGAGCTTTTATTTCTTAGAGAAATACCAAAACATGCTCGAAAGTCTAAACTTCCAGGCTGTGAGAAAAACTTCTGGATATCAGACAATCCAAAACAGTTGTTTAAGAAAAGGTATGGGAAAAGGATTTGTCATAGTCCTGACAAATTAGAACTACCCCATTCTACCCTAAATGTTTCCCTTTCCATTATCTTCCTGGTTTTTATTCTGGCTTGAATCCCTTTCTACACATGCCCTGCCTTTCTGCTAAACATTCTTACATGAAGTTTATCTTCTTTCCAGAAATAGCTCCATTACCTGAGTTGTCTTTCAGAATATATTTCCTTGAAATAGAAATCTGTTTTGTCAGAAAGAGATTGAAGCAACATGCCCACAGCAAATGCCTGAGTGCTTGTCAAGAGTTAGATCTGAAGATAAAGTGCCTGGGGGAGTCTGAAGAGTCTCAGTTTTGAAAACCATTAGCTTCCTGTGATTAGGAAGTAACAGTCCAGACCACATGCAATAGTCTAATGATATTTTCTACATTGTTCCTCTAAGCAGTCTTAAGCTGATATAAACAGATATATTTTAGCTGAGACAAACTGTCACATGGCTTGATCCACACCTTGAGGAAACTGCATCTCATGGAAAATTATTCTGCTGAAATTCCTTTGACAGGCCTACTTCAAACTCTGCAGATTAAGCAGAGAGCTTGGAATATACTTTCCAATGTCCCATATTTTGACTGTATCTAAACATTCCAAGAAGAAAATTTAAAAATCAGCCAATTATTATAAAAAAAAAAATCAGAAAAGGTTTGGTGAGTTTAGTTTCAGTCACTTTTTTAGGGCAACCACCATGTTCAAACAAACTAGAGAGGTATTTTTACTTTCTGCAATACAAAATTGAGTGGAAGATAGTGAAGAAGCAAAAAGATTTGTAAATTATTTTGGAAGTGAATTCCATCTTGAGATACAACAAATGACAAAATGTGAATTGAGGATAAGACATGTAAAATCATGCATTCTTCTCTATGGCTAAAGGCTATCTTTGGAGTTCTCTGTATAATATAGATATAAGCAATAGGAGTTGTTTGGTTGACTGCAGAACTAATAGTTTTATAAATTCATGTACTCCCTGTAACTTCTGAGCCTCCGTGTTCTTATATCCAGTCTCTATGAGCTCCAGATCCTTTGTCTGGCTCTGACATGGTGCTAAGAACCCAAACCGTACTTTTGCACTCACAACCACAACACTGCTACAAACTCCATGTACTCCACATGCTATAACCTTTGCCTGACCATGAAGCAAGATGTTTCAGAAGCTGAGGGTATTCTGAAGCCACATGTATACAAATGGGTAAAGTGACAGCAGGAAATACTAGTACTGTGAGCTGCTTTCCAGTTACTGTTTCTAGATGGACCCTGGCTTTCAGAAGACACAGAGAAACCTAAAGGTCTTTTGCCTTTCTATTAAATACGTATGAAACTGCCCAACTGCTTCACAAGCTATCAGGGACATGAGAGGAGAGAATAGACAGACACACAGCAAAATTAAGAAGCCTTGGTTTCTTGTGCAAGTGGGTAAACAGCGTCACTGAAAATAGAGATAGTCACGGAAAAGGGAAAGGGAAAGGGAAAGGGAAAGGGAAAGGGAAAGGGAAAGGAAAAGGAAAAGGAAAAGGAAAAGGAAAAGGAAAAGGAAAAAAAAGGAAAAGGAAAAGGAAAAGCTGGAGTGAGGAAAAAATCTCTGTGGAGAAATTTAGTATAAGGAAACACTAAAGAAACTAAATATTGCTCAGATGGAAAAACAAAGTATAAGTAGCCCTTTTAAGTAATGCTTTACTAAGCCTGTTCACTAAGAATCAAAAGAAAGACAAGAAATGAAAACACTATGTATATTACAGCAACATTACTTAATGCTGTATAATACAAATTTTATGGACTCTAAGTAGTATATCAAATCATGTTTCATCAGAAAGCCTACAGAAAAATGGAGTATGCAGGTATGGTGAAACAAGACCGTATTTGGTTTAGAGTCCAAAGCATGTCAGAAATGAGTTCTAGTATCTCTAATATAATCTCCTGGACATTGAGGACTGTTGCTTAACTTCCATTTAAAAAGGCAGTGAAACACTTCTACCTGCAGTATCTGTGAAAACAAAAAGCTTGAACAAATTGTGGGCTGTTGTACCTAGTCCTAGGCTGGACCTGTGTGAAATTAGAATTATTTGAGTAGCAGCTTGGATCTGGAAGCAGTGTAAGAGCAACCACAGTTGAAGTAACCCTTGCAGGAGCTGAGGGCTTGAACATCTTCTTCTGGTGCTCTGAGTACTGGTCGTTCCTGCTGTTAGACCTGAGGGAGTAAACAAAGATCCTCAGCTGCCTTCACACTAATTGCAGTGTAAAGTTGCCATGTCTTTCATTAACTCGGCGCTGTCCAAATGCTTTCTACTGCTATGAGCTTTATGTGAGTTTTCAGAGGAGATTGATAGGGCAATATATTTACTCTCATAATCCTATGTAGCCTCAGACAGCTATGCTTGGAGCCCATCTGTGGGTTCCTAGAGCCATGACATGGCATAATCATAAAGCCCAACAGAAAAGGACCTGGGGGTGCTGGTTGACAGCAGCTGAACATGAGCCAGCTGTGCCCAGGTGGCCAAGAAGGCCAATGGCATCCTGGCCTGTATGAGCAATAGTGTGGCCAGGGCAGTGATTGTCACCTGCACTCAGCACTAGTGAGGCTGCAGTTTGAATCCGGGCCCCTCACTATAAGAAAGACATTGAGGTGCTGGAGCGTGTCCAGAGAAGGGCAACGGAGCTGGTGAAGGGTCTACAGTGTAAGACATAGGAGTGGCTGAGGGAGCTGGGGTAGTTTAGCCTGGAGAAAAGGAGGCTCCAGCATCCTAAATCAACCATATGAAACTCAATGAATTTTTCTATCTCTTGTGATAGTAAGATTTTTATCCTTCATATCTTGGTTCCTACCTTTTCCCCTTCCAATGTCAAATATAATCATCATCACTGAACACTAAAGCCAATTATTCTTTCTGTTTAAGAGACATACACAGCCACCTTTTTTTTCCTACTCTGTCCTATCTGCACAGCAACTACAACTTTTCATTACTGTCTTTCTCCTCTATTTACTTCAGCGCATTTTTAAATTATTTTATATATGTATATGTGTGTGTGTATACGTATATATATAAGCACATATATATTTAAAAAGAGAAGCTTAACTTTTGGAAATTTTTCGAATTTTACTTATACCTATGTATCAACATATTAAAAAAAATAATTTTTTCAACAGCTAGTGATAAGACTAAGCAAACAAGTTTTAGCCAATACACATGCCCAAACAATGAAATAACTAACCCAAATTATGAAAACAAAAATAATGATTATTTCTATTTTATTAAAAAAGGGCACTGAAAGTAACTAGAAACTGATATCACTAAAACAGTATAGTAGGGAAGAGGGGTTTATTTACTCTGCTGCATCTTCTACCTTTTGATGAGGTTTTGTTTATTATTTGATTTCTGGCTAAAAATAGATGAACAGAGTCAAGGTGATTTTGTCACTCTCAACCTGCTCAGATGATTTACAAGTTAAGGTCAAAATTTCTAATATGTTCTCTGGCTCCAGGCTTTTACAGAATAGATATTTTGACCTATTAGTAAACCACCCCTTAAATGTCACAAAAGGTGTCTCTTATAAACCATCAGACAACTCTGAGTGAACCAGACCTCCTGTGCCAGATACATGTATTTTTAGTTCTTATTAGAGGTAAACTATTACTTTTACTACCTCTTATTAGAGGTAAACTATTACTATTATTAAAAGTTATTAGAGGTAAAACTTATTAGAGAATCCAACTATCTTGTGTGGTTCCTTGCCACTTGAGCAATTTTCATGTCATTATGCCCAGCATTAGCTTGCAGGATTAACTGGTAGTGGTGTGCAAGGCATGACATAGAAGAGAAAAAAAAAATTTAATTTGATCATGCATTTATCTCCAGAGGACAACAAAAAATTATTTCATCCCCTTATAAAGGATGAAGGTTATTGAGAGCAAACTTATCTGCATCTAACTACTGTCTGTCTATTTTGTGCATGGATATTGCCTATTAGTGCACCACGTTTTAATGCACTGTTGGCCTAAAACCAGTAATTGGGGAATATATTGGCAGTTTAGTTTTCCTAACTGTGTTCCTGTGAGAAACACTAGCAAGAGAAATAGGAAGATTAAATTATTAAGATATAATTCATTTTCCTGATTCTAATGCATGATTCTTTTATGCTACTTATCCCAACTAATGAAAGTCATCTTTAATTAGTTTTTGGGACTTGATACAAAAGCTTTCACAAAGGACAGATAACAACACTGTCTGAAAGCAAAACCTTTCTATCTATTATTTGAAAATGCAAGAAATGAGAAAGATATGACCAAAGTTTATTTTTACACAACAAATTTTTAATGGTAAATATTAGGGGAGCTTCTCTGTATGAAGACCTCAAAATCTGGCTATAGAACTAAGAGTGTCTGAGGCAAGGTTTAGATATGTGGAGCTAATGTGAATCTGACTTTCTCTTTTTGTCTCCCTGTCTACAATAGAATAAACTAAAATCACAGGAAGTCGTATGATCCTTGTGGGTGTCAAATTCTTAGACCAAATTTTCTAGTTATGTTTCATTCATAGTAATCAAGGGGGTCATTACTCCATTTTTTAAATTCTGTAGTCAATCATTTTACATATACAAGACTATGAATAGGTCTCCAGCATATTTTATTTTGGAGAAAAAGAAAAAAATATGATGCCTGAGGTTTATTGATTGACCACAAATACATATTCCAACATGAAAAATATGGGATGATTTATACTTTTATGAATGATCTAATGTATATTCTATTATCTTTCAGCCCTGTATACAATAATTCTCATAGCCTAATATATTTGCACTTATGCACTGCAACTTGCTGTCAAATTGCATTCAAGTCTGTCCACTGAAAAAAAAGAATAATGTTAATTCAAAAAACTCTCCACTCTCCCATTACTTACCATGAACTTTGACCATCCAAAGACACAGGGATGCAGCACTTGGGAAAATACTTTTAAGACTGCCATTACTGAACACATTGGGTAAATTTATTCTAAAACATGAAAAAGTAATGAGACCCAGACCAGCCCACTGAAATGTCCTAATAGTAATTGTCATAGTTTTAAAATTATTAAATTGACTTACGAGTTTTAAAAAGAATATGACAGAATCCCAAATAATAGAGTGGAGCATATGTGTACAAAAACTTGCAGAACACAATATGGACTGAATATATTAAGAATAAATCACTTACAGGTAAGCTAAGTTTGCTTGACCAAACTCCAAGGGTTTCTATTTCTTAAATTTTATTAATAAAAAGTATGGGTTAAATTAATTATTAATGAGAGGGCAGAAAGTTGAATGCCAAATGTTGAATGCCACTACTTTAAGTCCATGTTGGAAAAATGAACGGAAGGAACAGTGGAGTTGAAAACATTAAGCAACAATAGGAATCATGGCAATGAATAAAGACAAAAGACTGGAGGGATGAATGTCCCCTGCGTAAATTTCAGAAGCAACACGAGGTGATTTTAACCATACTTAAATTAATCCTAAAGACACAGGATAATCTGTTTTACCATACATTTTCACTCTGTTAATATTATTTAATGATTAAGAAGAAGTAGAGAAAGCAGTGTTTCCATGTTCTTTTGGGTGGGACAAATTCCAGCCTTTTACCCAAATTATTGGTCCCCTGAAAAAAGAAAAGCTTGTTATGTTTCTACTTTGATTTCTGCTGAACTTCCTCCGATTAGAGACCCTATCACCTTGGCGATTGTCACTAATAAATGCCTTTATCATTATTTTTCACAAAGGACTGACAGGAGTCATGGAAGGGGATAGAGATTTTTAAGATAGAAATCCAGTGAGCATGATCCTCTGGAAGACCCCAAAGCTGTACATTACTTTAAAATGTTTAGTGTAAATAATCAAACACAATCATTTACTTCACACACTCCACATACAATGGTCAAACTTGTCCACATGGACAGCTTCCTGCAAATAATTTCTGCAACATTGTTATTGGTCAGTGATCCTAAATGCCTTTGTAAATGTAAGGAAGAGCATTTAACCATGCTTTTCTGTAGCAATTAATCATAAACACTTCTGGGCAGGTAAAGGGATAGTTATGTAATGTTCAAAAATCATAGTGGAATTGAATCAAAGTCTGTGCTGTTTCTCACCAATTCTGCTGGGAGTAACACAAGGAAGGACCTTTGCTTTTTTGTGGTTCTCATTACTTATCCATATAAATTACAGATTAGTATTTAGCAGTGCACATACATGCACCTCAAAGAAAAGCTTTTGCTTTAAACTTTTCTAAGTTTTCTTTCTCAGTCTACAGATGCCTTAATAAATTTTAAACTTGATCTTTTACTATCTACTGATTTCTCCACTGTTTTGACTATGTACAGTAAACTTTGGATTTTTTACATTTAGAAATGTAACCTCACTTGGTAATGAATTTTTGAAAAGTGCCTGTGTGGTATTCAAAAAAAACAATAACCCAGAAACAACACTAAATAGAAAAAATCTATGACTGTTTACTTTAACTTGACTTATATATATTCTGTAACAGCTCATAAAAAATCAAATACCTGGTCTGATGCTATTGAACAATAGTGTACACATTGGAACTTAAAAACACCTGAATATTCCAGTCTCTAGGGAAAACATATTTCTCAAGAATTCTACTAGGGGAGGCAGGTCATATATAAAAAGCACTGTATTTTACATTTCATGTGATAGGATTTTGTGGGGTTTTTTTGACTAGCTAGATCAAACTGGAGTCTTCCAGTGTTTTGAATATCTATAAGTCATTAAATAGGCAGCATATATATTACTATACAGATATTCTTCTTTTAATCCAGACAACTTTTGTTGAGAATACTTGATTTTAAAACAACTTTTTGAACAACACCTACTTGAGGTCTTGGGAAGGTTCTGCTCTGATATGGGGTGTCTCCACAGAGTGCCCAAACACTGCCCCTTCTGTGCCTAAAATACATAAATAAAATACAGCACAATTATTTGGAAAATAAAAACACATTGAAATATATAACCACAAATTGACACTTTTACGCCAAAATGTCTGATCAAATCCATTATTAATGATTATAAATGTTTCTTCATTTCTTTCATTTCTATATCAAAATCTGGACCAACATCCTGTGAAACTCTGGATTTCTGCTCATTAGTAGAAGAATTTTACATACAAATCTGAAACACTTAGAGACCCAAATTTTTCAGCAATGATTTGCCTGAATGCTTATCTCCATATTTTGGAGAACAGTTATTTTACAGAGAATGGAAATAATATCATAAATTTGTGTGACAAAAACACAGTAGAGAAATATCTGCTGTATTTTACATTGTGGTTATTTTGATTACTTAAATTGAGATGCCAAGCTTTTAGAAGTTTTGAAATAACAGTCAACTGTCTGAAGTTTCTGGTTCAATCTAGATATCTGACAGTTTCAGAGTTTCCTTCCATCAGATGCTTCTCATTGAATAATTTTATTCTCATGGAATGTGCTTTGGGTTGAGCATTAGTAGTGGACTCTAAGGTAACTCCTACTGGGCATTTAAAATCCAGGCAAAGAAAATGGGCAACAATTTTCCAAAACTGAATTGCTTCTCTATTGAATATTGATTTACATTACTAGGTCCAAGTTGAATATGATAATTCCACAGTTTTCTTTAGATGAACAAGACTTCTCATTGACACACTCCTCTTCAATTGAAAAAATAGAATTCTGGTAAACATTCACTGAAGTTATTTGAAAAAAAGACAATTTTTTACATAGCCAATTTCAAATGCATTTCTTGAAAGAAAATGACGGGAGGAAAAAAACCACAAATAAATAAATAATAGGTATCTTTGTTCTTTGTTAAAGTAATAGAAAACTCAAGAAATTTATATTTAGGGAAGAGCACTATAAAATCAGCATTTCTCTTAACTCTCATCTACAAGGACTGAACACATAAAATTTATTTATACCACTCAATTTACATTTAATAGATAGAAATAGCCTCCCTGTGTTCTTAGGCATTTGAATTTTGCCTTCTTTTTTCACTCCCTGAACAATCATCTTTGTTTACTGATTTATGCAATGTCAGTATTTTTGTCATCCACTTACATAAATTTTACTTTCCTTCTCTGAAGATGGTTTACTGGTCATTGTGTAATGCAAATAGCCTAGAACTAGGCAGTGAAAGTCTTACCAACAGAGAACCTCCAGCAAAGGTGAAATAACTGAATAAAAATGTGTAAAACAGGTAATGCATTTATCATCTATCAAAATAAAATCAAGGAAACTGTCTGGGATAACTATAGCTGATTACTAAATATTCTTGAATTAATTGCCATATTTCATCAACAGAAGGTTTCTTTTGTTCTGAGACTTGAATTCTGAGTAAACCTAAAAGCACACCTATAATATCTCACATTAGCTCTGTAAGAAGTGCTCAACAGAATAGATGGACCACTCCAATTGCTACAATATTTTAAATACAATAAAATATTTTCAATTTTTAAAATATTTAAATATTTTGCAAACTTTTTCAGAAACTCTGAATGTCAAAGAAGGTAGCTATTAGATATTTTTGCAGTTAACCAATGATATTTAGTTTCAAATCCTTACCAGAATTTGAAAGCAGAATGAGGTTAGAAATGTTAAATTGATAAAATTGTTTTTCAATGTTAAAGGGAAAATAGCCTGAGCAAGAGGCCAAAAAAAAAAAATCTAAGGAAACTTTAAACTGGTAAAAATTTTCTAAACTCCACCCTCACTAAAAGAAAAAAACAAAACAAAGCAAAACAAAATGACCATCCAACCAACCAACACAAAAAAAACCTGAACACCTCCCCAGAACCTTCATTGTAAAATGGTCAGCTAGTACAGAGTATTGAAGACAGGAAGAGAAGATTTCTGAGCATAATGAATTAAAATCCTACTTTTTTATCTCCAGAAATCTATATCCTTTACAAATATTCTGGCAAAGAACATTGAAAACAACTTTGTTACAATTCCTGCCTTGGAGATCTCACAAAAAAACCTCAACAAAATCCACTTTCTATAACCAGGCTTTGCTGGTTTGAGTGTTATGGAAAACCACAGGAGGAAAAAAAGCCAGCGTCTCTTTTTTTTCCTAGTATTATCCCTAAATGTGCTGTGCAGAATCTGTTTTTTAAATCTGGCAATGACTTGTGGTTCTCCTTCCTTTAAAAGACTGGAATAGCATGTCTGTATAGCCAGGCCTTGTCTCACTCAGAAGAAAGCTCATCCCCATCTATAATGAAACTCTCTCAAAGCTGAATATCCAAAATCAAAGAATGTGTTTCCAGATTCCATTCATCTTTTTCATCAATAAAATGAAATGCTTTAAACAACCAAGGCCCTTTATATTTTTGAAGGTGGCAATGGGATATGAAGATGTAAATAACTGAGCAGAATGCAGAGTTGCCAGTCTTTACTTATGAGAAGACCCTGCCTGTAACGTTTGAAAGAGCATTATCAATGCAAAGATGCACAAAACTTCATTTTAGTCTGAGTCAGACATAAAATCAACCAGAAGTGCCAAAGGTAATATCAGGCAAAGACTACTAATAGAAGTTAAATGACAGCTGGTTATAACCCAGCTTTAGTATTTCCTCACTTTCAGCATCATTTTTTTTTAAAGACAAGAAGACAATTTTTCCCTAAGAAAATAGAAATTTGGAAAGAAACACCAAGTTTTTCAAGCAGACTGGCAATTCAGGCATGTAGAATTAAAGACAAACTGATGTAATGAATGAAATAAAATAAAGCTAAAACCAAAAAAAATATGCTCCTTTTGCTATTTGAAGATGCAATCTTGGTAAGTTTCTTTTCTTCTCATACAGCCTCAAAAGCAGAAGTGTAACTTGTGGTAAGTTATTTCACCTTAAAAAAAATCCTTTCAACAAGTTCAAGAATATCTCCAATTCCCTTTATTACATAGTGGAATAAAAGCAGACACTTTCAGTTATCTTCGTTTACGTAAGAAAGGTGAAAAAGATCAGCCAACCGGAATGTACTGACATGTTTCAAGCAGTTAAACAGCAGGATCAAGAAAAAGAAAAGGGATTGTACAGTTAATAAAAGAAATTGATCAGCAATACTAAAAAATACAGAAGAAAAACTGTATTTTTTTTCAACGTACTATATGCAAATCTGTAGTAATTTGATGGGAAGTTTAGACCATGTAGTTTAGTACTCTTAAGAGGTGTTACTACGAACATACCTTCTAATGATACAACTAAATAAATAGAACTATAAATCCAAATTCAAACTCCATAGCATTATTTTTTTAATGAAAGAAATATACTTAGGTATTTGATAAGTTAGCATTATTTTTTTAATGAAAGAAATATACTTAGGTATTTGATAAGTTACAGTGTTAAAACACTTATTTTTTACAGAAATAAGAGGAGCTTCTAATAACTGTGTTCCCAGTCTTGCAGAATCATAGCCAAGACCTACTGTAAGATGAGTGAAATTCTAGTGAGAGATGAATAAATACAAAAAAGGTATAAAAAGAAAAGGCTTGAACCTTAAGGCCTTTTCAAGTACAGCTCAAAAGAAGTAGTTAGGGAACTAAATTCAAAGGAACATGAGTTATAAAAATAACTATAAAAAGTGATCCTTGTAGAGGAAATAAAATCACAAGGGCATGGAGTAGTTGCAAAGGTTCTAAAATCAAAACTGTAAGTGTAACTGAACAAAATTACTCACACCTTCAGCTTCCAGTGGAAGAGAATGAGTTAAGTAAAGACTTCACTAAGAAAGAAGCATCTCTGCAGCCAGATTAGTGATCAAAGAATATGAGCTGTTATAGAGGTTGCTGGAGAAAACTCAGTAAACAGCATGAGTCAGGTAAATGGCCCAAAGTTCAATTCTGTATTTATAGAGAAACCTTTTTATGCATAGCTGATTTATAAACTCCAGACCTTTAAGACACTTCTTTGACACAGAGCAAATCAAAATTACCCTTTTGCTACAAGCAAAAATAATGACACATTCCTGCTGAAACTGAACAATCTGAATTCAGAGAGACCAGTGCAAACTACTAATTTCTGCTCAACTTACTGGTGCCTGAAATTCAGCCTTTGGGAAATGACAAGTGTCATAAGAAAAATGGAAGTGCAACATTGGCATTTGGTTCTGCATTATATTTGCTTCTGTATGTGCATGCTGAGGAAGTTTTTTCATTTATTTAACCAGCAAATAATCCTTTCATACTTTCTCAGTAGTTAGCTTACATGACAAAAGGGTACTTTTCAGTGGCTTTTTAAGTGACTAGGATGAAAAGATTGAGCTGGGTTTTTTTTTTTTTTTTTGTTTGCTTGTTTGGTTGGTTTTGTTTTGGATTGTTTTTTTTTGGTGGGGCTTGTTGGAGTGTGGGGTATTTTTTGTTTTGTATTGTTTTGTGAAAAGAATGCTGGCTGAAGAGGTGATAAGGCAAGAACTAAAAACTAATGAAGTATTTTGCTGTGGGAAATGACCCACATATTACCATTATCCCACTCCTTCACTTCCTTTGTGTAAGCAAATCACCTGACAATGGACTTGTGAACCATTTCAATGTGTACAAACTGGCATTGCAGCATCACAGACACAGCTCAGTTTTACCACCTTGATTTTTCATCAGGTTTTTAAGAAACATCAAGTACCAGTTACTAAGATTATGCAAGTACTAGTTTGAGATACCAGTTTGTCCTCCGAGTTACAGACTTTAAGAAGGGTTTGTAAAATATTCATTATTTTTGAAGCTTGCAATTTTCCTTGTTGCACACCAATTAGTTAAGTTAAAGCATTGACAGATTTCACAAAGAGGAATAAATAATCAATATTTTTTTACCATTGAAGAAACCTTAAAAACACAGACTACGTGTTTTATGTTTGCAACTTTTATGTTCTAAAAATTTAATTGCAATAAAAAATAAAATTCTTAATTCTTTTACCATGGGTACATAGATAAAATTTAAAAGGGCTTTTGTGATGTTCGATAGCTGTTGTTCAACACTAAGACCTTGGAAGAGCTAATCACTGACAGCCTGGAAAAAAAACCC
This sequence comes from Dicrurus megarhynchus, assembly GCA_013399195.1. Taxonomy (NCBI): domain Eukaryota; kingdom Metazoa; phylum Chordata; class Aves; order Passeriformes; family Dicruridae; genus Dicrurus; species Dicrurus megarhynchus. Next base: position 2,210,117 of record VXAD01001741.1, read on the forward strand.
AGAAATACTCAACTACACAAAACAATGATCATAAAAAGATCACATAAAATATTTGTTCCTTCTTTTATAAAAGCCCAGTTATTACAGTTTATTTTTGGATGAGTAGGAATGCAGCTTCTCGCCTTCATGTTGATTGTGCATCTCTTCAAGACTTCCAATTTTATAAGTTACTTGAAGCGTAATTTAGCTAGGCACTCGTATTAAAAAAGTAGGATTCAATTGGATTTTTGCTATGGAGGTGTACATGACTAAAATGAAAGTAAGTGAGTTATTTTATGAAAACATGATTGATACGATTCCTGGCATTTCAATCTTGCAGAGTCCCTCACCAACAAAACTGACTAATGTTAAGTGGTGAAGGTTTCAGATATGACACTGATGTGGCCATATATGAGGTATATTATAGATAGGAAGTTGTCGTACAGCCCGACTAGATGCAGTTGTTTACTTACAAAGGCATGTGCATTGAAATCTTCAGAGGTAAGCTGTTATTAAAAAGTAAATTCTAAAGGAAGTGATTTAGATTTATTACTCAAAGTCCTTGAATATTACTAATTTGATGCATATTTTCTGTATGGCAGCTTTACTAAAACAAGACTTTTATTTAAATAAGAAGAACAAGATCCCCAATAAATTAAAATTCAGCATCTTCAGTGTGCTAAATTTTGATCAAAGCAAATCGCATCTCCAGGAAATACTTGCAAAATTGCAACAGTAAGTATTTATCTTCTTAAATAGCATCTTAGCTTATTAAGTAGGAATATTTGAAACATAGCTTCCTAATGGTGGGCAGTTGAGACACCTCTTGTCTCAGAATGCAAATGAAACTGGATTGTGTCTATCTGTTCAGTTTCTTATCCATCTAATTGTTTGAAGGTTCACTTTTAAAATCTGTGTTTGGCCACCACTTGATTTACTTTTCTGAAAAAGTAAATCTATTTGAATAAAATCTGGATTGAGAATAGTAGTAACATCATTCAATTAATAATTGGAAATGGCTATTCTAAATGCTCCCTCTGAGATGAAAAAGCCAATAAATGTAAATGAAACTGCTGAGAAGTAACATTAAATTTGAATAGTTCCTCAAAACATGAATGGAATTGAAATATATATAAGGGGTTTAGAGAAAAGAGATCTTTAAAAAATAATAATTTCTGTAATATCTTTTACTTTTTTCCCTATTGTGTATAACAGATGGAGATACACATGACAATAAAAATGATGAAATACAATCATTTTCTGCTTGAATTGATACAGTCTCCTTGAAACTTTACAACAGCTAGATATATGGATAGACTTAAAGTTTACATTGAGATTTCACAGTAAATAA
>VXAD01001741.1:2211464-2225510 GCA_013399195.1 Dicrurus megarhynchus
AACTTTTAATCCCCCCCCCCCCCCCAAAATTAATCATCTTTTCATATAGATGATAATCTGGACTTGCACTTTTCTTAAAATTGTGTAAATGATTTTGGGTTCATCATAGTTCATCAGACACAAAAGTGTACCTGTCTACATTCAAAGGATAGAATTTTAATGGGATTATTTTCATATTCAATAAATCAAAAAGATCATATTTTCACTTTGTTGTAGTAGATAACCTTAGCTTTTGGAACACTCAGGCTTATGCTCTAATGAATTGTTAATGAGTTTCAAAGCAGAGTTTTTGTTTCCCTGACAAAAAAATGAATGAATCAATGAATAAGAAGACTATCGAACAACAGTCAGTGGCTTCATAACCAGGGGACACACCTGGAACGTAAAAGAATGGTACATAAACTTGGATATCCCAAGTACAAAATGAGAGAATGAGAAAATTGTTTCTCACACAGTTTTGAGAACAAACAGCAATAATTTCCCATTTTGAAGCTTTCTGCAAAATATAATGTACTGCCTACCCACAAAACCTAGACAGGAATGCCTATCTAATTTCATAGAATCACAGAATCATTAAGTTTGGAAAAGACCTCCAAGATCATCAAGTCCAGCCCTTAACTGATCACCACTTTGACAATTAACCATAGCACTAATTGTCATGTCCAACCATTTCTTGAATGCTTCCAGGGATGGTGAGTCCATCATTTCTCTGGGCAGCCCATACAATGCTTGACCACCCTTTCAGTGAATAAATTCTTCCTGATGTCCAATCTGAACCTCCCCTGGTATAACTTGAGAACATTTCCTCTTGTCCTTTCACTAGTCACTGGGGAGAAGAGACTGACCCACCCCTTGCTACAAACCACCTTCTGGAAGTTGTAGAGAGTAATAAGGTCTTTTCCAAGCCTCCTTTTCTCCAGGCTAAACAAACCCAGTTCTCTCAGCTGCTCCTCATAGTACTCACTCTCTAGGCCCTACATCAGCTCTGTTGCCCTTCTCTGGACACGCTCCCGTACCTGAGTATCTTTTTGAAATGAGGGGCCCAGAACTGGACACAGGACTTGAGGTGTGGCCTCACTAGTGCTGTGTACAGGGGACCATCACTGTTGTGGTCCTGCTGGCCACAATATTTTTGATACAGGCAAAGATGCCTCTGCGTCAAAAAGCTCTAAAATAAAATAATTTATCATTATCTTTTGATAAAAGTAAAGGGCATTTGCCCTCCAGTGATGACATTCCATAAATAAATAGTTTGAAAAGTTAAAAGCTCAAAGGAATATTTCAGGAATTTCTCCATTAAGTCTAGCCATCACATTAGTTGCCTAAGTTAGGAACACATATTACTTATATTTTATCTGTAGCCAAAATGGAGAAATTGGCATCTCTAGAGAATAGTTACTAACATTAATGGACTGAGACTAGGGCAACAGTGCAGACAACCCAAGCACCTTGAAGCTTTTGCCTTCAACATCTGTTCAGCAGTTGATGATCTGAATTTTATCTAAATTGGTAAAATCTTGTTTGGAAATCTCACTTTAACCATATCAGAAGTCATCTAAGTTACTTACCCTTAGCATTTTAACTGCTTCATAGGGTACCATATTTACATTTTAAAGGTGAGTTCTCGGTGCCATATGGAAATGTGCACTCATTTCTGTTCTCTACTTTGCCATTACTGTAACATTCTGAAAAATTTTTATGTGTATGTGATAATTACTGCTGCATGCATAAATTTTAGTAAATTGTTTTATTTATGCAAAGGAAGCCACAAAAGCAGAAGGACAATTATCCAGATTTTTTAAATAGCTCTACTATAATATTTTCAGTGTATTGGAATTAGCACACCATTGATAAATTATAAACAAATATTTAGATAAGTGCATTCAGACACCCTGTAGTTCATCATATCCAAGTATATAGTATGTATTTAAAAAGTCTTCAAATGCTTCCAAACGCTTCTAAGTTAATGCAAAAATGAAAATCTGTGACGAATCCTCACATGTATTTCCACAATGCTAAAATGGGGATATGTGTATATAATACATTTTGGTGTCTATTAGACCAAAATTTAACAAAAATACTAGTATCTCAAATTATTGAAAGTCTTTTTCTTTTTTCAGATACAAGAAATGAAATGAAGCTATAATATCAAATCCTTACAAGGTTGTTAAAAGACTTCTATTTGATATTACCACTAGTGATTATAACCTATTATGAGTTTCTATTCCTGCTCTTTATTAATATTCTGGTTTTCTCTCTAGAAGTAAATTACACAGATGAATACAGCACATTTAAACCTGGCATTAGGTAAATCTTTACTGCAGCTTTAAATGGAAATTCTGCAGCTGTGAGAGGCAGTGTGAATGTGCAACAGTAATTTTGTCACTTAATATTCTCACCTTCAAGTCTGCATAGCCATGAAGCAAGCCTTTTAATTTAGCAACAAAATGGAAGCAGGTGTATTTCAAACCAATTAACTGCAGTGACTCTAAACCACCAACGGTTGTGTGAGCAAACACGTGCCTATTTGTTATCTGTACTAATCACAGGAAAGACAGCCTTTTCTGCAGGAAAGGACAAGATACTAAAGTACAGTGTAATATGTGAAAGTTGACTGAAATATACATCTTTTGCCAAAGACTCATATTTTTTTTCAGGCAAGAACCACAAGAGACGTGCCACATACCTTGCAGATGCTGCAGGAAGAGGGTTTATGGCAGTAATTTACCACTAGATCTACCACTCCATTTTCAAGATGGGACTGAGCTGGTCACAGAGTAATTTATCAGTGCCAGTCTCAATAGTTCCTTCTATGTCACCAAGGAGCAGTATCCAGGACTCAGACTACGACCACAATTCAGATTACTTGGCAAATCTTGCAACAGCCCAGCTCTGCTGTGAGTCTTGTGGCAAAACCTTTGTCTAGTCTTTGCTCTTTTACTGTTTGTGAGTCAGGAGAGACTCAAAAATCACACTCTCATCACTGCTGCGATACAACTATCATAAATTCACCTTTCACATAACTATCATAAATTCAGACTTTTAAGATTTAAGCGCTTTCCATTGCCTTGATACATACCAAGGCATGTCTAGCTAAAACTAGCAAAGCAGACTTTACTGCTACATGAAAATTCAGTGTGGTCAGCTTCCAGAAAAACCTGTTATTCACATCCTTTTAAAGTACATTATGTTCAGGCATTTTCAGAACAGAAAACTGAATCCTGGGCACCAGGATAGTCATACAATTTGACAGTCATAATGAAATTAGTTCTTTTACTTTACCATCTTTAAGTTAAAAACACAGAAAAAATATATTTCCTTTGTACAAATATCAACAAAAACCATTACTAGTTTCAGAGACAGGTTAAAAGACAAAAAAGAAAATATTTTTTATTTTGCCTTTTCTTCAGATCAGCTCTAAGAGGTACTTATCTATATTATCCACTTAATAAACTGTCATGATGCTTACCACTCCAGCCTTTCAGCTTACACTGAAGAGAATGTGACTGGGAAGATCTCAATTATTTTATTCTTAAGCCTTCCAAAGGAATATACTTCTTTTAGATTTAATCTTCCTTGTCTTTTAGTCTCCCTCTGGCCTCCAGACATCTTATCACTATAAGTAATATATTCTGTTTTTCTCAGCAGGATACTCCCTCTGCTCCTTTTCTTTTTTTGCATTAAAATTCCCTTTAGTATACGTACAACTTTTTTACATTAGTTTTTTGCCTAAATGAAATTGTTCTGAGTTACTGTTAGATTTGCTGTCAAGAAGAAAAAAAATAAAAAGGGTGTTTTCATTAAAACTTCAAATTCAGAAATTCTAATTGGTCTTTTCTTTCATTATAAATCTAAATACAAACCAGGGAGGAAAGGCCAAGAACGACAGTGACAAGAAAAAAAAAATGCAACTATAAAAAGCCTGAAAACAGTTCTGACAGCTAAAACATGAAACAAACTTGTTGATAGATACTCTTTTTGCACAGTATGCTTTATCTATTGCATTTTCTCTGCTTCACACTGAGAGTGTAAAAATAGATTTAAAAAGTAGTCCATCATTTGGTAATGCTGTTAAGATAAAAAAATACCAAATATAATACAATTGGATAGCTTGATACGAAAATAATACTTTTTAAAAAGCTATCTCCTTTTGATGTTTAATGACAAAAGACTTTCAGATGCAACTACCAATATCACCTCACGCTTTAAACCATAAATTGGGACAGGAATTTTTCAAGTGAACCTGGCATTTGGCTACTTCCAGTATCTTGCTTTGCTGAACTTGGAACCATCTGGGGTCATAGCACGATATCCAAGTACTTTTAAAATTTTCCATGCTGCTGTATCTAGACCTCTGATCAACTCTGATTCCATGCTGCTGTATCTGACCAACACAACACACTTTGCAGACAGTGATGTAGATAAAGGACAGGAAAATACACTGTTACATTTTAAGTGGTGTAACCTGTAGTATTTGCTGTCATTTCTATCACACTTTATGCATCAGATTAGTTTAGAATGATGATACTTAAGGGAAAAGTCTCTACTTGAGCTGAATGACATTTTGGCATTGGTAAAGTAATAAGGCTGCCTGGAAGAACTGGAAGGTATTTGTCTGTACATGATTGTGTATGTGTGTCTAAGTGTGTGCTCAGATCTACTCTCTAGTAGTGTTTTTCTGGCATGCTCACAAAATAAGGTTCAAATGTTTTACAAATCCAATAGCTTCAGTGACAACCAAGATATATGCTAAAGAACAGCTACCATAAAACTGAATTTTAATGCTTTCTAAGAAGGAAGAATCAGATAAACATATCCCACTATAACCATTACTAATATTAGTGTTGTCAGGATCAGTGCAAGTGTTCTTCACATATTAAACCAGTAAAATTTATGCTATTCATATTCAGTTCAGTTTTATGAATGTAAATTATCAGGAAGCATGGACATGTAGGTCTTAGTGTAGGCTACCAGCTACAGTATGATGGGTTTCTGAAAGGAGAGGTCTCTGGTTGCTTTACCTTGCTAAGCTCATTCATTCTATCCCTTCTTGACTCAAAGTGTGCTTATTTATGCAGATTTCTCATCTTCCCCTCACTGTACCAAATTTTACTCAAAAGCAAAGTTGACAATACATCCCAAACACAATTAACCTCTAAAACTTAAGTATGGGAAATATACTGTCCAAAAGGAACTGTATGCAGAGGGAAATAAAGGACAAGAGAATGGTTCTTTTTTATGGCCAAACCCACATTCTTTCCATTTTCAGTTCCATGTTCAGTAAGATGAAGGGGTCGATCTAAAACATTATTGTAGAATGTCTGTGTGGTTAATCACGGAAACTCTAGTTTGCCAAGATATGATCAAAACCAGCTACATATGTTGTGTGTTCTGTTCATACAGTTCTAATGTCAGTTCAAGATCTTGAGAGCTATTTATTACCTGAGTTTTACAAAGCTCCTCAATGTATGTTTTAGCTTCAATATTACAACTCACAGGACCCAAATTCAAGCACATATTTAAATGCTTTGTAGGTTTACTGCCAGAGTGTTTAGCTATTGGCCTTGCAAACTCAAACCCTAAGGAAAGGCAATGAACCTCTGAAAAATGAAAAGTGCTTGAATCAATGAGACAATTAAAATGACAAACCATGGGTGAGAAAATGAATATTTTAAGTCCAGTAATACATTACTAATTTTAGAAAACTTTCGTGAATTTAAGCATCAATTTTGTTTATTCATTTAGGGCTCATTCTTGCTCCTATACAAATAAAAGGCAAACCTTACACTGATTTCAAGCTCCACGCTACTAGCTCCAGTTGATGTGGGTTGGCAGGAATGGAGAAGCATTATTGTCTCTCTTATATTTTAATAACATTGCTATAAAACAAATTTGCCAATAAGAATATATGCTATCACAGTCTTTTGAAAATAATTATGGGAAAAAATGCAGATGATACAAAACTGGGAGGAGTTGTTGACTCGCCTGGGGGTCGAGAGGACATGCAGAGAGACCTTAACAAATTAGAGGATTGGGAAATCACCAATCATATGCAGTTCAACAAGGGAATGTGCCAAATTCTGCACCTGGGATGGGGCAACCCTGGATACACAGACAAACTGGGGAATGAGAGGCTGCAGACCAGTGCTGTGGAAAGGGAGCTGGGGGTCCTGCTTGATGGCAAGTTGAACATGAGTCAGCAGTGCCCTGGCAGCCTGGAGGGCCAGTGTGTCCTGGGGTGCATCAGGCACAGCATCACCAGCCAGGCAAGGGAGGGGATTGTCCTGCTATGCTCTGCTCTGGGGTGGCCTCACCTCGAGTGCTGGGGGCAGTTTTGGGCAGCACAATATAAGAAAGACATTAAACTATTAGAGAGCATCCAATGGAGTGCCACAAGGATCGTGAAGGGCCTTGAGGGGAAGCCATATGAGGAGTATTACTTATGATTTCTTTAAGGTTTGAAAATTGACCCCTAGAAGTCAATTTGATTTTGTGTTGCTGTTGTCTTTCCCTGTAACTTTGGAGCAGGGGATGTTTTCATTTGAAATAATTTTAAGCTTTCTTTTCACCTTCACATTCTCAGTTCTTCCCTACTGATCAGCAACACTTCTCACATTACTTTTTCAACAGTGTCATCCTTACAACCTATATATCTTTTGTACAATCTTGATATTTTCTTTTTTTTTCTTAATTGATATTTATCTCTGTAGTTAAAAGTCTTTCAAATTTAAAAGAAACAAGAGGCCCCCAAATATTTCAAAATGTTTTCACTAGGCCCTATGCATTAGATTATTCCTTTTGTTTATCAAAAGCCTAATCTGTTTCAGTTTTTGGTTTGGTGGTCAACATTACCACATAGGTTATTTGCCCTTTCTCCAAGACCCATGAAGTATAAACAATAATTTATTTTGAATCTCAGAGCAGTTATACAGCTTTCAGATCCATCCATTTCTGCCTGGATATTGAGGTTTTTTTCTTCATTCTATTTTTGTGAGATAATTTTTGCCACACATAATTTCATGTCTTTCATAGAATACGTGTTGATTTTTTACCACTCTTACTTCTGGAATTTACAATTCCTATTCTGAATTTTTAAGCATTTCCATCTATACTTCTTAAAGTTTGTAACACATACATACTTCTGTACTTTCTGAACCTTGAGCAAAGCTACATTGTTATACACTCTTAATCCAAATACAAAGGCATATATATATCGACAGTATTTTTCTAAAGCCGAAATGATGGCTTATTATGTTTGTGTCTTGGTGTGCTGAATTTAATGCTGTCAGACACTGTGAAATTTAAACTCATCATTAGCCACAATGAGGATAGGAATTGAAAATCACAATGTAGGCTGAAAGCTGCAGGCCATATTTTTGTGGGTGAAATAATTTTTTTTTTCTGGAGTTGCTTCCTGTGTGTGAAATTACTCCTAGCCTATAAGAGTCTGCTATGAATAAGCTTTGAAATGTATTGCAGAGCAGACATTGTTGGAATCTATGTTTTTCGCAGCTTTGCCTGCATACCTGCATACCTGCTTTATAAACAGATCTAGGGAAAACAGGGAAGTCCAAGATGTTACTGAGGGCGATCTGACTCTTCCTCTGAGTAAGGCTTTGTATCAAACTGTGACTACCATGGACTCAAACAGCACATTCATGTGAGCATTTCTGCTACTTTCCACTTAAATTTAGAGTCAAGATCTTCCTGTTCATTCATGTAAGTTTGTAAAGTATGATGTATGTCACGACAAATGCTTGTATAATCTCCCCATGCAGTTTGTGGTTACTAAATACATTAGCTTGTGCTTAAAGTTGGGATAAAAGTTTGTTTACGGTAGGATAAAAATAAAAAAGCCAGTTTGTAGTGGTTTCTAATAGAATTCAGAGAAAATGAAGTGCAGTTCCGACATGTATTACGTCTCACAGTAAGAGGTACATCAGTATAGTCTTAGTGAAAAGTCAGATGCCTACAATATCTCCTGAAAATGTAACAGTATTTCTCCTATTCTGAAAGCTTTACAAATTGAAATCCAAATGATTTCATCTTCTAGCACCTAATGAGAATACTGCTCCAGGACAAAGCAAAATATTTTTGGCCTGTAGTGTCATCATTTTAGGGTGAGTATTTGGAACCAAATACTCTTTTTTATTGAACTGGATTCCTATAGTGTTCTGCAGCCTGGCCCTTATCTCCAACAACAGAATTTTTTTTTCCAGGTATAAATAAACCACAAGCAAGTTATTTAAGGCACAAAAAAGGAAAATAGGAATGTTGGAGCTCTTTTATGATTCACCTTTCCCTCCTGTGAGTAGCTATATTTTAAAAATAGAGATGGGTCTGGCTGCTGTAATTTAAACATGCATTTTCAAAACTACAAAGCCTGAGGGCATGTGAGTGTCAGACTTAGCTCAGGTTTAAGAGTTAGAATGTTGCTAAAAAATCTGAACCCAATTACTACCTGGTTCCTGCATCAAAACCTTCTGAATGTTTAGTGTGTGTTTTCCAAACAAGCTGTTTTCATTTGATTTAAGATTTAGCTTACTTAATAGTGGGGCAATTTTCCACTGAGCTTTGACCCTTCCATAGGTCATGTGGATTTGCCTGGTATCATGCAATTCAGATACTTCAGACTAGAACTATTTTAAATTGCATCTGTGGATTTTGCACAATCCTTCAACAGGAAATGTGGAATTTGACTGGGAATATGATGCAGACACTGGCAGGTTTTCCTAAAAATATTAATTCTTACATTGTCCACAAATATCCAATAGTTTAATCTTGGTGTCAAAGGCTTAACCTGAAAATCAGATTCACTCTGTAAGTCTGAACCAGACTGGACTGATACTGCCCTGAACCAAAACAGGGAAAATGGTCTCCACTAGCCTTGAGAAATTGCTGGCTGCATTCTGCAAAAGAATAGCTCAGACAAGAACACAACCAGCTTAAAAAAAATAAACCCTATTTAAAAGAATTAAATAGATTACAGCCCAGAAGGAGAGGAAAGGATTAAAATCTGTCCTCTCTTGTAACTGATGCTATCATGAAAAAAAGGAAAAAAGAAAAAGTTGATTATTTAAGGAGAGTTATTCAAAAAGTATGGATTATAGAAAGGTTGAATATCTAGGTAGGAGATTATTTTCTTCTACCTCTATTTCAAAACAGTGTTATTTAGCTGTTTGGTTGGTTTTTTGTTTTTTTTTTTCCTTTTTTTTCCTTTCTCTGCCTGACTATATGCTGGCTTCTTCTACATCTCAGTCTACAGAACAGCCTAGATGAATATTTTTTTAGTGAAATGGCTGTAGAGGAATTGAACATGTTTTCCTGCTCTGACAGAACTGTTTGCACATTTGTCTGCTTTTTGGTTTATTCCCTTTTCAGAAAAATTTCTTTTACCAAGACTTATTTCACTTTACATATGTTTCTGAGACCAGTTCTTTTCCTTGACACATTTTTAAGTGCCAAAAATCAAAATCTTTCTTTTGCCAATAAACTGTTATTATTCTTAGGTTGATGTATTCCTCCAACAATCTACACAGTCCCCTGCAGGCTGGTGTAAGTACACACTGCTTGGAATGTGAGCTGGCTGGATGCATTCTACCCTTAAATAGAAGATATAAATATATTTAAGTAACCTCCTGGATAAGAAATTTATTTTATTTATTTATTCTCACAATTTGTAGCCTGCCTATAAAGCTTTCAGTTCATAGACAGCTTGGAGTCAGATATATATGTGATTGTAATCAGCTCTGTAGTTGTACCTCCAGAGTAATGCCCTTACAGGTTGTTCTTTTGCCAAGTGCTTAGACTACCACAGTAATATTATCTTTCAGTCAGAGCTCCCATAAAGACAAGCCTGGACATTAAGTGCTTTCCTGAGATCTAAATAAACTTATCAAAAACCTTATTCATCACTGGAGTACATATTGGTGTACTCATTCTCAGGAAACACAGAAATTCTATATATGTGATGCATTTTTGTTACTGACAGATGGTGATAAAAGAATTTTGGTTCATTCAGTGCTCAGGATACCAAGAATTTGTCATATCTGCTTAAATGATTAAATTTTAGTACAACATCAAATACAGTAGTTTTACTGTGGTCAGATAATTTGGCTCCATAAGCCACCTTAAAGTGATTAAATGCTTCCCCTCATCTTATGCCACTTCACTCTCCAAACTCCATCTGTCTGGAACGACAATCCACCACTTGGCAAATCCAAGATCTTCTTTCCCATTCATACTGAAATTCCTATTCAGTCTCTCAAGGCACTAGATATAAGCCTACTGTAATAACCACATACATCAAATAATAAGTTATTTTTCTGCATTTCAGTACTTGTTATAAATATTTTATTTCTACTTCTCCAACCTAATTTGCAATTCACATATATTTCCTCATAATTCTGTCATATTTCCTTTTTATAGCCATAAGCCATATTTCTATTTTATCATTTTCTTTTAACTACATTGGAAGACCTTTCTATATTTCAATTACCTGCAGACTTCCAGTCTTGCAACACTATCTTAAAATCAAAACTGAAATATTGATGCACTCCTCTGCATATTAATTCTGATTATTATTAGAATATTATCAGAATATAAGTACGCTGGAACCTTCTGAAGCTTCCTTGACACATCAAGGCTCTCATCTTTCATGTAGTGAAATCAATGATTGATGAAAAGCCCTACTGAATGTACTGTAAGCATTTACTTCAGTGTAATGAAAAAGATGCTTGCAGCCCTTCACATATATTTTGCTGACACTGTTTTGGTGTCAAAGTGGATTTGACCTGTATACATTCTGCTATTAATCTGAGAAAGTTACCAAAGTATGTACTCTATTGTCCTTTTACTACTTCCATTTTTCTACATAATTGTGCTATTTGACAAGGAAGAAGGCTCTTAGGAAGTCATAATGACCTGCAATTTTTTTATGCCTCTTACTTTTGTTTCTCCTAGTACTGCTAGCAACAATGTGCAAACCTTTGTACAACTGCAATTCCCCAATGAGAAATATTTTTGTGTTTGAAATATGGGAAAAAAGTGATCTTCAACTAATTATATCAGCTCATACAATAAAGACATGAAACTTCATCTATATGAAAAATTTGTGGTTCCAAAAATTATGAAGTAGTTGAACTCTACAGAACTAGAATCTTGGTAAAACTATAACTGATGAGTTTCTAAGTAGCTCCTTATTTCATTTTAGAGGAAAAGTATTACTGTTGACATGTTAATTATCATAATAAAAACCATTTCTATCCAGAAAGGACTTTAGGTCCTGTGCTAAAACAGACTATACCAACCAGATATGCAGCAATAAGAGATGAAAGAAAATAATCCAGCAATTAAGAAAGTAGTAGGAAACAAAATTAATTAGACTTCCTTAGAGGTAAGTAATATTTTCTGAACAGTTTAGACTGGGTCATTTAGGTAAAAATGATACAGCTGATTTGCTACATCCAGAAAACATAATTGGATTTGACTGCAGAACAGCAATGGCTTCTGATGGAAGACCTATCTCATTTAATTGGCAAATGTACTTTTGTTTTGCCTTTTTAAAGCATGATTAATAAACATAAAAGCCACATGTGTGAGTATAACATATAGAAGCTGTTTAAACCTGGAACAAAACAAATTACACTATAGTTTTATGGGTCTTGGAAGGGTCAGAGATATAATCATGTTTAAATAAAGAACGTTATAGAAAAGTGAAGGAGGTATATAGGTCAAAAGAACATGTAGGAGACAACATGAGAGTTAAATTGCTGTCTTTTCTCCTTCAAAATCATAGAGAGAGAAATACCCTTTCCAAAAAGCAAAATGTTTGTATAATTTGGATAGAAAATTATAAGTTGAATGGAAAAAAAAGAGAGTTTATGGTAATGAGCATTTAGCCTTAACTAAGAAAGCCACCTCAGAAGACAAGGGAGAAAAAAACCCATTTACATTGTCAAAAAAAAGTAGGTGTAGTTTGACTAAAACAAGGCGAGTTACACATTCTTTTGTCCTTCTTATACAGATGCTAATTATGAGTTTGGTTTAAGAAAAAGGAGAAAGACAAACAACAGTAACAGAGCCATCCAGTGAAGTTTTTTATACAACTTTCTTTCATAGCACTGTCTCAGAAAAATGTACGAGAAAAATTCTTCTCAAAAGTACTCTGGCAGGATAAAGCTGCCTCATGATACGTGCTTGTACTGTCACGAACAAGGTTGACCAGTACAGTTCTGCTATAAGAGTATCTTATAGAGATCATATTCCAGTCAAAAGAAAAATGAAATAAAAGCAAAGGGAAGCAAACTTTAAATTAAGATTTAAATAAGAGAAGTAAAAATCTAACAGATACTCTTGTTCTGTAGCTGCAGAGAGAGAGAAGAAGACTCTGTGATGCTACAGATGCCGTCCATTGGAACATCAGGGTGAATATAAGAGGTGGAGAAAGGAACCCATGAACCCACCAGAAAATGAGCTTATCACTACTTGTTTCCCCAGTTCTTTAACAATATGTTCACTTCATCAAGCCTTTCTCTTTCCTCCCTCCAAAGCTCTATGACACAAAGCAAAATTTGAATCCTTTTTCTTCTTTCCTTGAATAATAAAGTGGAAAAGATCTAATACAGTTAAAAGAAAAAGCAAAACTAGCAATGGAAGGAAGAATAAGAAGTTTAAACTAAACCAGCCAGCTGCCTAATTTTAAAGTGAGAGATTCTTAATATAGAAATATATAACTGCAATATCTCTAAACCAAAAAGTACTACTTCTGATTCCATATTTTTCTTATCTGGGAAATAAATTGATATCTGGCCTACTACCCTGTTTCTACTATACCTTTCTCCTCAGAATAGGCTGCCTATAAAAAAATTTACAAATGAAAATGTTACAAAAAATAATCAGTGAGAAGATGTCAAAATCTTTCAAGTTTTTATTAATCAGCAATTTCATAGACTGACTTATGATAGATTGCTTTTAAAAGCTGAGCATTAAAAAACATTCTTCTGAATGGAGAAAAAATCATATACAAAAAAATCCCACATTACCATGGTAGTTTATCAATGCCCATGGGCATTCTTTGAAAATTAATTACCAAAATAAATCATTTATTGGACCCATTCACAGTGAAGTGTTTCCAAAGATACACTATTGATTGCTACAGAAGAAAATAAAATAATTTCTTTCTAGTACCACCCTTAAATAAATACACGTGAGAGCTTTATCTCCAAATAAGCACATCTTATTTTTCCTGTTTTATATTCAACTCTTGTTTTATTTCTTCTTCCATGATTCCTTTCCTATCTTCACCCCAAGGCACCATGATATTAAAAACACAAGCTTGAGAAAAATAAACTAAAGAAAAAAATTCTGGTTGATGTTTGACATTATGATTTCCTGCCAGGTTTCATCAGTCACATCATGCCATGTGGAGTAATACAGTCTGATTGATGCTGCTCACAGGGACTCATCACCTTTCATCTGTTTGCTGAAGAATATAAATGTATCACACAATCTTTGGATAAAATTAATTCTTATGGTGCCAAATGTTTGATTAAAAAATAATGATCATGACATCTAAAACTTATGATTGCATTTCTCAGTGGTGGGGAATCTAATTCTTAGCGCCATTTGTATGATGTTTTATTTTTTGTCAATTATACATTTAAGATCAATTTTCTCAGCATTTAGTATTATGACCAAGTTTGAGCCTTTGCAGGTGTCATGGGTTAGCATAGTTTGAGTTTTTGAGGAAAGACTCCTTCAGCCTCGGAAGTGATTTTTTGCACAGAGGTGCTTACAGTTTCCTCTAGACCTGACCTAACCAATCAACTGGCTAGTTGGAATATTGACAACTTCTTTAAGCCACTTAAGAAGCTTGGTACGCCTCTGTGATACACATTTAAGAACGAACAGAGCCCGGAAAGCTCTCTCGGACTTCCGGCGTTCGGACAGGTAATAGGGGGAGGCCCGGGGCACGGCCCAGCGGGGCCGGGCCCTTCTCGGCCCTGCTCGGCCCGGCCAGGAGCCCACCCTGGAGCGGCCCTGTTC
>VXAD01001741.1:2225904-2309016 GCA_013399195.1 Dicrurus megarhynchus
GAGGGAAGGGACTTTCACAGGCAAGGAGAAACCATTCCGGGCGGCCTTGCTGTGACACTGAGCCACAAGAGAACTGTTTAACTGTTTTCGTGTGGAGATGTCTCCATAGCATGAGCAAGAGAGACTCCTCTCCCTAGGTGGACTGAGAAAGTTCTTACAGAGATGGTAAACTGACTCTGGAAAACCTTGAGGGTTGTTTTTTCATGTTGTTGGTGGGAGGAGGAGAAGAAGGTGGAGGGAGGAGAAGTGTTCTGAAGGTTTAGTCTAACTTTTTTTTTCTGCTTTTTAGTTCTGTTAATAAACTTCTTTATGCTTTTAAGGTTTAAGTTTTGTGCCTGCTTTGCTTTTCTCCTGGTTCTTATCTCACAGAAGGAAAATAAGTAAGTAATGGGCATTTTGAACCAAACCACTACAGCAGGATTCAGTATAATTCTCTTTTTCCACATTATGCATGATGGGGCGCTGTTTTCCTGAGGATTGCTGAACACCACACTGCCCATGGAAAGCAGTGAATTAATTCCTTGTTTTGATTTGCTTGTGTGTGTGACTTTTGCTTTACCTAATGAACTGTCTTTATCTCCACCCATGAGTTTTTCATTTTCACCCTTCCAATTCTCTCCCCCACCTGCACTAGTGGAGAAGTGAGTGAGTGAGTGGTTGTGTAAGGCTTAGTTGCTGGCTGTGGTGAAACTATAACAGTAACCTTTATTTCATTATAAGCTAATATAGCCAAGTCAAGGCAAGGTTTTTCAGCTGAGCCTCATGAAATAAAGCAGAGTACATACCCTTAATTCATATGGAAAGTAGACTTGATATTTTGTATACAGAAAAAACAAAGGTCACCATTTATAACGATAGTTTTTATCATTTTGAAGGAGCATTACCTAAATGAATGGCACACACACCACAAAACAATGCTTAATGGTGACATATAAAAGCCAAAACACAGTGGTAAGTGTGATTTGTACCACAGTTGATCCCGCAGAGTTTAAATTCAATTCTGTCTTTAGAGGAATTGATATTTAGATTATGCAGTATCTTTTGGTTGGTCAAACAATCAGTGATAATGAGAAGACATTTTCTTCTCCAGTGGATTAAAATTTTGTAGAAGATTTATAGTTTAATTATTACTAAAGATATTAAAAAATATATGTTTACATCAATTTAGAAACTTTAATATTACCATACCTGTTACTTTCAGTCTGTCGGCTCCAATGACAATCTCATCTTCATCTGCAGAAAACAATACTTTTCCACCGTCACTTGCTCTCACTTCAAATCTCTTGCACTGAGCTTCCACAGCATCAGCTCCTGAAATCAAGGAAGGGATTGTTACATCTAAGATATTTTGTAAGAATTAATCATTGGCATACATGGAATATCCGAAACATATTGAATACACGATGCTTTACTAAAATATTTGGCTTTCTGGAAGCCTGATAATTTGCATTATAAAATACTGTTAAAATAATTTACAGAAATAACTATGAAAACATCTATTTCAGCATTATGTGGAAATCAGCACTAAAATTTAGAATGTACTTAAGCACTGAGATCTTGAAATGCCAACTCAGACAGAGCTTTCTGGGTTCAGTTTAAATTGCAGTTTCTTGCCAATGAAAAAATAAAGATAACACATAATCCTATTCCATTAAGACATACAAGACAACATAGCAGAAAAGAGCATTTTTCATTCAGTTCTACTGCAAACTTAGACAATGCAATAACAAAAAAATCCACAACGAATCACCAAAACTAACAAAAAACATGAACTAAGATATCACATTTTATGTCATATTTTATGAAACAATATTCCCAAATGTCTCAAAGCTCAAAAACCCTAAAATAATCCTGAAATTGAACAGATATATGGAATTGATCTAAGTGCAATAAAGAAAGTTTGCAGACACTGAGACTTTTAAATTTACCATGCTTCTCAATTTACAGGTCTTATCCTTACTCTTCAGTGTTTTGTTTACTAAATTGTTTCTGAAAATTTTATCTTATTAAAAAGTGAAAGCAAATATCACTTCTGAAAATGGTGTTGAAAAGCAACAAACTGCATATGGCACAACCAGATATATGGCAAGATACACTATTTCAGGAAATATCTGAAATTTTCTCTTTGATCTCTAATTGGACTCATAATGCATTGCTGGAATCAATCTATATGGGTAAAAATTATGGGGAGGGCATTGTGGACAAAGAAATTAATGCATGTTATCTCTGTTTAATAATCTGGTTTATAACTTTGTGAAAAACTCCTGCCTCCATAATATGAAAGATTTTAGTTCAATATGCAAATTCATAGTATCAAAATATGTAATAAGGAATATAAAAACTGTGATAATGAATTTTGGTCAAGGAATTGCCTTAGCAGCCCATAATTTGCAGAATCAGCTAGGTAATCAAAACAATTCCTCTTACTTTCAGATGAACTTATGTTTGTAATGTAAAAATATCCTGGCTATTTTTAATTCACAAAGAAACATGAAAAGGAGTTATCAAAATACTTGTGATGATGCATTTTGTTGAATTTAGGCATGTTTATTCTGTAAATGTGTAAAATGGTATTTTCTCCCCCCCGCCCAGAGCTGAAGTTTTTTAAAATGTGTTAATCAGGCTTTGTTTTGAAAAAATACAAAATCTTTGTAAAAACACACAGGGGCAGATTTCAGATAATCTAATGTTAGCCAGGGGATAAATGCTCCATCTCACAAACATTCCAGAAAGCACACTGACAAAAGGCATAACAAGTCCATCAGGTAATTGTAATCACAATATATATTCACAAATATCTCTCTCATGCAATTCATCCATTACCCCTAAATACTTTCCAAAGGTGGGTGATGTCCTTGATAGTGGTGCCCTGCAGACACATCTGAATTATTTGTTTAAAATGCCATCAATTACCTAGTGATGCATGTTACCAATACAATTGTGTAGGATGCTCTATTCTTTTGCACTGTTGTCAGTCTGTGGGACATGGATGAAGCTTCTGGCAGCTTCTCAGAGAAGCCACCCCTGTAACTGTACCCTCCCCAAACTACCTGAACCTTCCCACGCAAACCAAATGCAGGAGGTTGGGGATGCCCTTATCCTGCAACCATACTTACAGTTCAGGAAACCAAAGGCTAATTGCAAATAACTTAATACTAAATACTTTCATCTTTATTTAAGAGCTGATGATAGCTTAGCCACCTAAAAGTAAGTGGCATCATAAGTACTGTGATGTTGATAATTTACACCCATCAAAGTTGTTAGCTCTGTAAGGAAAAGAAATTAACAGAAAATGTGTCAGAAATCAAAAAGAGAAAAGACCTGCCACATTCTTACTCATTATATATCACTGTAAGTGACATCCCATGTTTCAATAACTGCTTTTTAAAATTTATGATGCATTTAGTATAATATAGGTTTTAATGAAAAATTACTTAACAATGATCTGGAACTTTGACTAAGAAACGCATATATTTTAGATGTTCAGCATTTGTGCTGCTTCAGAATCACACTGTATAAAAGCACACATAGAATTCAGCCAGTCCAAAGTATCATTACAGGAAGTAAATAAATTGTAATGCTAAAATAAATGGCCTTTTACTTCTTGTTGCACTCAGGACTTAATAGAGTATTGGTGTTCCTTGCTTATTGCTGAAAGAGTAGTTAGTGTGTTCAATGTACTTGAGAGAGTACTAAAAAACAAAACACATGTTAAATCTGTCTCTTTGACATAGAACCAAGTGTGAATGTTATAAAACTGGTTTTGAAAAGTTAAACTGCCTACAGAGTAATCAATGCTATGAAAATGGAATTCTGTTTCATTACATTTTCATTTCCCAGTTGAAATAGGAGCAAGCAGTTGCATTTGCAATGTATTTGGGTATTATCTTCTAAGTTGTAAACCAAATTGCTGTGTTCCAAAAACACTCTACAAACATGCACGTCTCATAAAATGTCTGAATCTTTAACAGCACTACCAACAAAAACAATGCATCAAGTCTTAGAATATCATGCATGAACAAAGGAAATATTTTGAATATCTAATCTCAAACTTGTAGAGCAATCACTATTTTCAGCAAATCATATCTGCTTGAATAATGCATACTCCAGTCCAGAGAATCACAGAAGAAAATCTATCATCTAAATTCTGTTTGGAAAGGTAATTTCCATCAAACACATGGCTATCAGAAAAGCTGTTTAGCTTTGCTACTCCTTACTGTACTACTAATCTACTTCATACTAGACATGGGGCTGGCTCTATAACAGCTTTAATCAGGTTCAAGGGATGTCCATGAAAAACTCTTTTCTCATCTTGTGTTCAGGAAAACTATTTATTTGTAAATTCAGTTGTATAATTCTCAATTAAATTATTATGCTTCTGTGAAATTCCTTTCATTTAAAGTATATAGATGAAAAATATATGTTTCGTATTCATACATACATGGCATGTAATGATGGTTTATAAAACATGCTTGTTGTACAGTAGTTGTATAACTGAAGCTGTCATTAAACCAGCTACATTTAAAATGGTTCAAAGCCTAAAATTTTTCATTTTAACTACAATGAGGAGGCATTAAATGAAAATGTTGGGCAGTACATGCAATAAAAATACAGAAAATTATGGTACTGTAATCTAGATTAACAGTAATAGAGATTAAATTTCAAAACAAGAACTGTATCTGTTTTGAATTTGTAGAGATTTTGACTTACTCATTAAGTAATATCATAATAACAACATGAAGAATGTGTATTCTAACATTTTGCATTTTAAAGTAAATGATGACTTACAGTCATGATTCAGAAATACTAACTAGAACCACTATTATGTATGATAACAGATAGTAGCAAGAACTCACCGGTCTTACAAGGTTTAGATATTAGTACAAATACTAGCAGTTGTGTCTGATTTCTCAATCACCTTCCATGTCCACCCAGCACACAACAAATTCAGACACAGAAAAAGATAAAAAATCAACAACCTTAAATTAAATATAGGGATTAGAATTCAAATGGAATTATCACAAACTGATTCTTGTAAACAGGAAATATAAGTTCAATATACTTTCTTCTGGTTCTTCAGTGAAAAATTGGTTATTTAAAAATTTATTAAACGCTGAGTTTATCTGGATGACAAAGAAAATTACTTTTATGAGAATGTGTTGATGCTTCTGAGCTTGGAGACAAAAGAGATAAAGCATTTTTAATGAAGATTCAACACTCATCTGGGTCTAAAATCAATATTTGTGAAGTATACGCCTAGATAAATTTCTTTTTAATATTCTTAGGAATGTTAGATATTATGGTATTTTGGCCAGCAGAGATCTCCAAAAAATTTCAGTGAATGCAAGAGAAATAGTGCAAATGAAGGATTCACACCAGCTGAATAGAAGCATTGAGGAATCAAAGACACACAGCAATCAGAACATATCCTGTGTTCCATTTGCTGAGGAAGTGAGGGGACCATCTGCACTATATCTAAAAAGCATGAAAGTAGAAAGTAAAGAACCCCCTAGTTCAGTCTGTCAATAGTTGATGCTCATGCTGTAGAGATGTCAGAAAGCTACTGCTTCTAGGAGAGGTTGATCTTTAAGGCTTCCTAGTCTGAATGATTATCTACACAGACAAGGGAAGCTGGAGGGAGCAAATGCTAGGCCAGAAGAAGCAAAGCACACATTTGTTACCCTTTTTGAGAGCGAACAATAACAGCTGTCAACATAAATTGTTAGCATAGGAATAAGCCACACATTATTATAAGAGGAAACTCGGTAGGACCATCTGAATCAGGCAGGAAACTTCCTTCATCATGATCCACAGACCCACTAATATCCATGAAAGATTAGTGATATTACAGGTTTAAGATTTTGTCAAAAGAAATGTGACGGAAAATTCTGCCCTCCCAGTCAGATTTCACTTCTAGGAACTTCATAGAATCATTATGGTTGCGAAAGACCTCTAAGATCAGTGAGTCCAACATTAACCTGGCACTGTCAAGTCCACCATTGATATGGCAGATCAGTTTCATTGCAAAACACATCTAAAATATTGCTTGTCACCTCTGCTATGGATAGAATACATCCTTCCTGCAGTCTGTCTTCCTGGTGCATCTTGACAATGGAACTATGAAAAAAACATGTGGAAGTTGCATAAAAATTGCAGCAGACAGCAGTCTCCATGCTACTTCTATATGAGGCCGCAAAAGCTCAAGAGCAATTCTGTGGTTTTCCTCCTACTCTCCCTAACATATGGTATTTTCCATGAGACTCAGAAATTACATGGTTGAACAGACCTTTGGTCTGATCAGATACCGCTGTTTATAATTTCATCAGCTATGAGCAATACACATGGGTGAATGAAAGTAAAAGGTGATTCTTTGCTTCTTGAAGGTTGTTTAAGTCAACACATTTATTTTGTTTCTGTAATGGTTAAAAGGATGTGCGTTGTCTATAATTTTAGCTATAATATTTTAATTGCTTATATGGGTCCCTAGATAAGAAAGCCAAGCAAGACACAGGAAGATATGTCAGGCACCAAAATGTATCTGTAGGAAATCACACTGTATGTTTTGCTCTACTTATAATCCCATTAAGTTTAATTTACTCAAAACATGATCTAGATTCTTGAACTGAGTGTTGTGGCAAGTAAGATGATTTTTCTATTGGACTAATTTTTCTCATAATACTATAGATGCATTATAAACATAAACAAATTATACATAATAAACATATTAATAATAAATATACATGGTTATATGTAAATGGATAATTTACTTTTAAATTAGATTATTAAATAAAGTATTTTAAAATATAAAATAAATAATAGATTAAATTATAAACAAATATATATTAGTTTTTATTACCAGATCTATTACACTATCTTTCCTATGCATGTTTTCCTTTATTGTCCAGGAATCTTTCTTTGTGAGATCAATAAATAGCCACAATATGTTAAATTCTTCTTATAGCTGCATTTATCAACTTAGCTTTCATTGACAAGCTCAAAAGTCCAGCTCATGCAGCTGTATTATTTATAACCCTAACATATTTTGTGTACTATAAAATGTGAATGGGAGTAGAAAGCATATCAATTTTTCTTACTCATGATGAATGCAACCTGAATATTACTAAAACCTAAGAGAATTTTACAAGTTTTCAGCCTTATCCTTAACCTTGTCATTTTTAGCTTTCTGTGATGCGACTGGTTTTTACAACATAAATAATTTACAAAGCTGAGCCTATACCTTTTGGAAGCTGAGGCTTACTGAAGCAGTGTGGTCACTACTTTTCCGTACAAAATTAGTGGGAATATTTCCATTGTCTCTGTTAGATGAGCTAGGATGTAACACTATAGTTATACTGTTTGGTCACTACATGTTTTATGAAAAAACAGAGTTGCTTCTAAGTTACTGCACATTCCACTGAAGAGAAATGAGTTAAAAAAAGACAGAACAATTCATAGTGAGATACCCGAATACCTGTTGGACTTGATGAACACCATGTTCAAATCAAATAGCAGGAGCATGTAGAAATAGTAAGGGGAGTATGAAATGTCTTCATTAGATAGATGAAACTCAAAGACAAAACAGGACTGTTGAATTTCTCCTTGGGAAATATAACATCTTGCAGATCATAAGGTCAATCATTCCTTGCTAAACCTGTTACTGTTTATCAATATATATTTCCTTTAGGTCAGACTTTTAGCCAGACTTCTCCATTCAATGTTCTACCAAATTACCAGAAATTCTACTGAAAATTCACGGATGTACAAATCTCTACATCTCTGCTTTATTCTTAAAAACAGATCTGCTGTTTGACCTATCTGCATCTTTGGAGGCCTCATCTCTCATCTGCATGCTGTCTAAAATACCTGCTAGTACTGCAAGGGCCTTTATGCATCCTGCTTTATCATTCTGAGGTAACTGGGCTGCAAATGAAATTGGATGAAGTGAAATACATTCATGTAACCCAATGGTACCTTGCCCTGCCTTGCCTTGCCCTTGCCCTTGCCCTTGCCCTTGCCCTTACCCTTACCCTTACCTTTCCTCTTACTCATTTTATCCTGTGACCTTTTTAAATAACTTTATGGATCTTACTTTGTGCAGATTTAGAAACAAAAGCATTTCAGTTTTGCCTTTCTTACTCATAATATTCTCTATAAGCATTAGACAGTTATTCTGAGACTTTTTTCTACCCTGCAGACATTTTGAACATTTTTTGGTGTTTTATTACTATAAATTAAAAGCTAGCAAATATTTTTGTCATATTCACAGAATCACAGAATCATTCAGGTTGGAAAGACCTCCAAAATCATGGAGTCCAACCTTCGACCACCCTCCACCTTGCCAATATATTCTTTATGTACCCTTGTAATGAAGAGGTTAGCTTTGCATCTTCATTTTTTTTTTTCCCCGTCTTTATTAAGAAGATACAAATTGTTCTTCCAAATGCTTTTGGCAGTTTCCCATGGACTTCAAATAAAATCTGTTGTGACTCAAAAATATTGTATAGTATTACTCACAATGTAGTGAATTAGACCATTATAGTGTTTCTGAATGCAAATCAAAATTTTTAAGATAAAGAATTGAATTAATCACACTTTGAGAGAGAAGACTGAAACAAAGGATATGAGCTACCAGAGTATTAGAAGCTTTCTTGAAAAAGAAATGTTATAAAAACCCCATTTTACATGTTTATATTAATTCAATACTGATAGCTACTATATAAGGAAGACTAAAAAAGTCTATTTTTTACAAACTGACTGTTTCTCCAATTATATGCTTTAGCTAGAGAGTACAAATATCCTGAAGCTATCTATGCAAAAGGTCTTACCATTTCATATAATCACACTTTATCTGATAAAAATTTAACGAAAGAATGTACAAAATACTAAAAGATACACGACTCATCTACAAGGCTACCACTTGGTCCTAATGGGTAGTAAAACAAGAGAAAAAAAATATCGCCTGATGACCAGAAAATGATAATTTTAAACTCTTCTACTTGGCAGATCAGTGAAATGCATTTGCAGATTTCTGAGCAACTAGCCTCCACTATGATGATGGCAAAAGACAATGAGGGCTTAACCCAGCTCTCAGGATTTCTGCATTATCCATTTAGGAAATTACTTGTCTCCTTGCCTTTGACAGTGGGACAAGGGCCAGAAAGCTGCAGAAACAGGATAAAGGCATATTTGGTCTCTTAGCTTCTGGAAGTGTCTCTTTTGATTAAGCTTCTCAGTGGAGTTCATTGTTGACTTGTAACACATAAGATGCAATTCAATTCACTGATGAAGACATCTACCTCAGCCGGTTACCCTGCTGACACCGAAATTCTGTGTCTTTGTGATTTGAACCACTGCCAGATTATCTGCCTTTGAAATAGCCTACTTATGGAGGCTATACTGATACCCTTGGGAAATCTGAAGTGTCCTTAAAAGAACGTATGATTCTGTATCCGGAAAGAAATATAACCTGGATGCAGATGGATGTGCAAATTCAGAGATTAGACCTGCAGCATAGGTGGAGTTTTCATCTGGACTGGTTGAAAGCTTTCACAATGGAAGTATGGCAAGCTAACCAGAATCACTCAGCTAGAGAAAAATAGATGTGCTACATTAGCACCTGGCTTCTTATTCTGCACCAGAAACAAATAGGTAGGAAGCTTTAAGTGTGTGAAAACTTTAAGGTTGTAACAAGTTCAGATGCCTTGGTAATATGTATGAAAAAAGAGCAACAAAACAACTTCTACAACCAAAATATCTGTTCAGAATAACACAAAAGCAAAATCATGATGTTTTGGAACTCTAATGTTGTAATAACTTATTTTAAAAGCAAGATAGTCCTTAATTTTGATTTGGAAAAAAATGCTGACTCTGTATTATTTTGATCTCTAACTCATGTTAGTGATTCAGTGAGTGATAGCTATTCCCAGTGACTAATTAATTTCAGATTTATGGAATGCTTTTCTTCACAGGAAGAAATCTAGTCAAAATTTAAAAATATTCAGCTAGTCATTAATTCAATGCCATCTGTTCATAATTCAGTTACAAATGCAATATTTATCACTCTAAGAATAGCCTAAGGAAAAAGAAGTTATTTTCAGAGATATATTTATGCATTAAAGAGATTTTTTAAATCCATAATAAATATACCTTTAAATATCCTGTATGTGCTTGAGACAAATTACATCAAGACAGCTTTGCCCATCTACAAATGGCACAATTAAACATATCTAGTATTGGCATCATATGGAACTTAAAACTCAATCCTGTTCTTAATGGAGGTAAAAAAAAAGGCATATAAACCATTTCATTTATAGATAAGCACAAAAAAGCAACAGTGTTCTAGCTGTGGTTATTAATTGCTATTTTCCAATGTATTTTTAAAGTTACAGTGTTACACTGAAGTTGGTTTTGGAACTGTATATTTTTACAGGACTTGGAGCAGTGCAATAGATAGAAATTTAACTTCAATATTAATGTTTTTAGAAAACCATACTAACTGCAACATAACACTGGGATGCAATTTCTGATATTCTAAAGATATGTAAGGGGAAATTCCATAAAACTGAAATATTTTTATTATTTATTTTTTAATACTAGTCATCTAATAGATATGAACCAGAACTTGCTATCTAAGAGGCTCACAATCTCATATGGACAAGAAATTTTCATGAGCAAACACAAATGTTTCCAAGCCTGACTGTTCACTTGCAAGAATCTCTTTCACAAACAGAAACAGGCTAATTTGCCATAGATGCCTCAATGACAAAACTGATAGAACTCAGGCTTTTTAAAGATAACTTAGCCGAAGAAAGAATCTAAGTCTACAATCAAATTATTTCTTAGCCCTATGTTTGACAAATCTCTTTGCTGTTATTTCAACACCTTTAAGAACATCAGCATGCTGTTGAATTTCTACCTCTAAGTGTTCTCTGCAACTCTGAAATAAAGGAGAACACAAGATCTCACTGCTCTTCTCTTTCTTTTAAACTATGTTTTTGTATTTAATCAAGTTAAAATAGGCTTCTCATTTTTTGCCCCTATTTTGTCCTTCACCCCTTAGAACAATATATTCCTGACAATATTAGTGAGCTGTCTGAACATCAGGGAAAAGAGAGGTAAAAATAAAATCTTGATGTCTTGTCAGAGACTTGTTAAAGGTCCAGATGTTGTGGGTAATTTAATAATGCTTAGCACCCAGCAGCAGCCTTGTGAATGTCACAATGCATGCACAGCAGCTGTTTTTGAAGTTAAATGAAGTATTAGCTTTTGATAGAGCTAAAGACAAAGAATTAGAACCATCTTTTGAAGATGGATGCTGCATCCTTTAAACCCACTCCTATAACTCTAAAACCTACTTATCTACGTCTAAATAACACCATTTCTTTGACTTTTGGGATGACTCTCCTACAAAAGGAAATCACTTCTCCTTCCCTACTCTGAACATTTGGGTAGTAGTTATGCTGTCTGTACTGGCCAACAGCATGTGGGTAACAGCAGCAGGACAGATGGCAATGGATTAATGTTTAAACGCTAACACTTCTGCACCACCATGAAAACACTAATTACCTCTTCCCAGTCAGACTCTACCTCAACAGTTAAATCAATCAACTGCTCGTAGTTCCAGGTCCTCTGATATGTTATGGGTTGGGTTGGGTGGGATGGGAAGAGGATAAAATATTTGAGTACTAAAACAATACCTTTTTCTCCTATTTTTCAGTGCCAATTTTCTAGAAAAAGTGGAAAGGTCCAGACTTGTATTTAAACTACAATAACATAAAATAAAAACCCTATAAGCACCAAAGTAAGCAGAGGACTGCAGTACCACTGCCAAATAGCTATTGATAATTGAAATCTACTTCAGTTTGTGTCCAGAATCACTACAGATGCTCTGGGGTCAAAGTTAGCATTGAGATGAAATACTGAGGCAGCGAGCTGAGGCTCGTACTAAGCGGATTGGACACTGCTCTGCACAGTCATTGCTGTACTCCTGCTCCCCCTCCATAATTCCTGCATGGAAAACACTGATTTAGTGCTCCCTTTCATCCTTTTCATATCACCTCTAAAGTGACAGTGGCTATAGATCATTGTGCTTTCATGAGAAAAAGAGGCTTGTGGTGGCTTCTTTTTGAAGGCTGCCCTGGAGGAAGCCAGCATGTCACCAGTCCAGGTGTTCCTGCCAGCAGCACATCAAAAATAAGGTACTGGACCTTAAAATTCCCTCTAAATTTAGATCATGGATGAACAAGGAAAGGGAATAAGCTGCATGTATTTTATCTATGGTACAAAAAAATAAAAAATCAGACTATTTATAAAAGTACAAAGTATGTTTTTCTTTTTGTCTATCAGTTACAGACAGAAATGATGCTTTCGACGTTAGATCAAAACAACTTCAGATATGAACTAACATGAGCTGTACCTTGTATCCAAGGTAGAAATAGTCTTCCTGAGCTCAGACTGAGGGAAAGAAAAAGAAAAGAAGAAAAGGTGGATCAAGACTCAAATGGCAAAAACTTTTAGAGTCTGAAGAAGGTAGAAAGAAGAAAAAAAATACCCTGAATGCAGAAATAAGGGGAAGAGGTCTTAAGACCCCAGCTCTGGAAGTACTGAAGTTATTAGTTTTAAGATTCAAAGAAGACTACATATAACACACTACTGAGGTTGATAAAGCAAGGAATCACATCCACTGTATAGACCTTTTTGGTTAAGCTCTATAATACCAACAATGCACAAGCACTCTCTCTCCACTGAAATAACCATGCTGAAATTGCACAGAATTCAATTACTGTCCTCCTGCTGCTTGCAGTTGTGTTTATTCATAGAGAACTTTTAATTCTGGACATAACAATTGATGTGATATGCTCTTGTATTTTAGGAAGGAGGTATCAGGCTAAATAAGGGCCATACCTACCAGAAAGAATTACTACTTGGTCCTAATAACTGACAGAGAAATATCTTACTACTCTATTTTTACAGCACAGTTTTCATGTAGCAATTCATGTGGCAATGAGGGAGACTTAAGAGGTATTTTACACCATAGAGTATTTCAAATATTAAACAACAATGTAGTGTTATGTCTGCGCATAACATAAAGTAAGATCATCATAATGACACAAAAAAAATTGCTTAAAAATTGAAAATGTACCTAATTTATCAAATGAAGTCAGAAGTACTGTGTAAAGCATCTCTCTCTTTCAAAGAGATCTTGTTAACCAAGCACAAACTGGATTGAAAATGGTTGATGTAGCATATTTAATAATTTTATGAGTTAGTTGTGTAATGGATGTATAAAAAAATAAT
This sequence comes from Dicrurus megarhynchus, assembly GCA_013399195.1. Taxonomy (NCBI): domain Eukaryota; kingdom Metazoa; phylum Chordata; class Aves; order Passeriformes; family Dicruridae; genus Dicrurus; species Dicrurus megarhynchus. Next base: position 2,239,201 of record VXAD01001741.1, read on the forward strand.
ACTGTTTTTCAATCCAGTTAATGCAAGGGCTTGTCACCAGGGCATATTTGCCATAGCTGAATTTCAAATGCACATATGAAGATTAACACAGAAAATGATCTAACTAATTAACAAGTGAAATAGAAACAAAAATTATAAAAGAGTTGTCTGCCTCTTGATGCTGAATCAAAACAAAAAAATCCTGATGCTTTCTATTATTTGTAAATTACTTAAACAGAGAAGTGCAAGAGAAATATGGAAGAATTTCAAATAAATTACAATGTTAATTTTTTCAGGATTATTTTGGCAGACCCATTAAAGTGCTGGCAAATAGGTCAAAGTTTTGATCAGTTTTCAGAGAGCTTCACATTTTCCTAATTCCGCACTTCAAGATAATTAATTAATGGGAGTGGATTCTCAAGATAGTTTAGCCAAAGTCATTAAGGGTATATATATTAGGTGAACTCCTATCACAAAACCTGTTAGAGCACAGATGGTTTGTAAAAAGACTTTTCCATGGACTAGACAGACAGAAATGGAGGCAACATCACGTTGCACTGTAAATTATGAGAAGAGATGAGACTGAGATTCCAGCTGGACATTTCAACTGTTCTGAGCAACACGGCTCACTTTCTGACTGCCTCTTGGCTCATCTTGCATGCTTTGCCAGGAGGAGACATAAAGCCATATGGCCTTCCAGGCACTGCTCCATCATTCCTTCTGCAGTGAGTCCTGAAGCTGAAAGAAATCCTTTAACCCTACAGTTAAGTACAAGGTAAGCTGACCTGTAAAAAAAAAGAGCAAGTTATCTCCCATTTACCTCCATTTAAAAGACCTGACAATGGATTTGGACCACAGAGTAGCACATCAGTTGTATTTTCACCTCCTGTTAAATTGTTTATATTCCTATACTTGGAAAGAGAACTTGACTGGCTATATAAGAAACGTTATACTTTAAAATTAGTACACTCAGAATGTATAAGATTTTGCTGGGTAAATTATCCAAATATTCTCTGAATGACAAATAGCTAATCTAAAACCAGGGAAAACATCAGACAACCAAGTAATTGTCAACAGAAAATTCCATTTAAGGTGCAAAAACATCTGAAAAATATAAGCAATGCAAGTAATTTTGCCCAGAAATTACAGATTCTGTGTTAATTTTTTTTTTGTAATAGAAAATTAAAGGAAGTGAAGTAACTATAAGTTAAAAACCCTTGCTACAATGAGAATAACTTGATAAATGACAAAATTTCCCAAAAGAAGATTTTAAACTATTACATATTCAGTCTGAATTTCAATGTGAAATACTCCTCTTTGTATATAACTGCAAAAACTGGACTACTAATTCATCTAGGTATGGGGTAAAGAGAATTGCCTATATTACTTATTTGCACACATTACAGTGGTATTAGGGACCAAAATTTGCATTTATTCAGTCTGTATTTTAGTTAAGGAACAGCAATTGAGAGAATGCTGAGAAATGGATAACTCATTTATCTGGCTTTGTTTTAGCAACATATCTTCTTAGCAATAATAATTTTCCTACTGTACCACAGTGGTTACAAGAGCAAGTACTTTAATATGAAAATTAGACTAGCAGAATGTTTATTTCAGATTTTGAAAATCTCACTGAAGTTTGGAACAACAGGTAGGCAAACTTCTTTGTAAGCGGAAGGAGAAAGTCTTTATTTCACATATTCCTGACGAGTTCTAATCTACGTTTGCCCAGCTGAAGGGCAGAAAGACCTAATGAGGGATAAAAATTGTAAACCAACTCCATCCCTTCCCTCCCAGCACCCTACTACGGATGATACAAGAACAAATGTGCAGATAAGAAAGAGTTGAGACCATTTTTTCCCTTTTCCTACAGTGAGGAAAGGGTGTATGTGTATGATCACTCTAAAACCACCCCCTTCTTGCAATGCTTAGGAAGAAAGACTTTACATTTGAGGCTACTGTGTATGCAAAGATTAAAAAACACAGAAACATTTCTTGTCTCATTAAGCATATTATTAATGGATACTTAGTTCAAGTTCATAAAAATCTTAAGTAAATGTCTGACAATAACATCAAAGATTTAGAGCAACATGTGTACAGATATTATTACATGTACCTTATTATTATTGCTACTACTCCATAGAGTAAGAAGATATTAAAACATTTTGTTATTCTTACAGATGATTCTAAAAGCAAGAATACTTGAAATGTTGTACCTTGCTTCAGATCTTCATTGATATCTAAAGGTTGCAAAGGGAACATCACAGGTGATGTTTGGGTGGTGAGTTACTTTGAGCACCTCAGAAAAACATTTAGAGATGGGTGTCTTAGAACTTGGCCAATCACCTTAAGGGGTGGATGGCCGAAAGAACCAATTACCTTAAGCCATTTAACACACTTTTTGCAAACTAACATATAAAAACCCTCTAAGAAGTTATTAAATCGCTTCGGCCTCCTTTTACCCTGAGCTTGGACTTTGTGTCGTTTCTCCATTCCGCGGCAAGAACAGCAACAGACTCCCAGTCCCACAAAGCTACACACCTGCAATTTCTAACGTCCAATAGTTTGTGCACAATGACCCATGTACTCCTGATGGAACACAGCAAGTAAGCAAGCACATTTTAAAGTGAAAAGATCTCGAATATACAAGATGAGTTTTGCGGTAAATGTATGGAAAGGATCTCCAAGTTTGACAAGTTACTTGAATATATTTTTAGCAATGTTATCAGTCTTTAGCAGTGCTGTAATTGAAAATCATACATCTGCCTGCTATTTTCAAAAAGTAACTGCAAAAATGTGATATAACTTTGGTATTCAAATATTTTTTCTGAATTTGCATGGCTCTGAAGATCTCAGTGAGTAGAGTGACAGGTTCAGGAGTTCTCTTAAGCTGTGACTTGTACAGAACTGGACCTCTGTGAGAGTTATGATTCTGTCTGAGGGCTCAAAGCTTAGCAGAAATGAAATGCACTTTTTTGCACATTTCAGATATCCCCAGAGTTCTTTATGAATAGATAAGGGTCAAAGAGTAGCAGAAATACCTGTCAGAAGCAATTATTGCAGTAAGGAAAAATGTAAGAAAAAAACCTCTCACCAAAAAAAAAAAAAAGAAAATTGCTGAAATAATAATCCAATCAAGGATGAATTTACATTAAATATAAATGTGCATTTCAAATGTCACATTAAATTTTTTTAGTGCTTGCGAGACTAATGTACTCCACTCAAAAGCAGGCAAAGTTATATATGATATGTGCAGACAGCATGGAGACAAAAGACTTGTGGCTCAAGGTGAGCAACTAATGTGTATTTCTAAGATTGGTAGAAAAAAAGAAATAGATATTTTTCCATGTAAACTATGCAAACATTGATTAAACAGAGAAAAAAGGTTGTATAAAGGTAATTCAGTAGAATGCATAATGCAAAAGGGTTGGGAGGGGAGAGATGTGATCACTATCCAGCTTATATACAAAATTCAATGGATTGTCACCTTTTCATCTGTATTTTGTAGATACAATTCACGTCTGTGCTACATCTGCTCCATTGGTCTTAAATGGCATGTCTAAAAACTAAAGGCTATGGAGTCCTTTTGGAGATCCAGACACAAACTTGGCAGTTTCCAGACCATATGTCATAAATAGACTGGAATACAAACCAACATTTCTTGCTCAGTTGGTACAGATCCCAACAGAAAGCACTGCTACAGCTGCGACTTTCTCTCTGTACAGTTTTTAGTGCCAGTATAAAAATACTGTACTGCAATAATGGGTGTACCCTTGCTGTTGTGTGACCTGGAACATAACTTGAATTTATACCATTTGAACATGAAACCACTCAATCATCCAATACACTTAGTTACTTTAGTTAAAATTTATTAAATATATTTTTATTTCACTCCTCCTAGGGTAGGATGTTTCCCAAGATGTCTTAATGATGCACTTTAATGACAGATTTTGTCTTCCATAGTCACTCACAGAATTGAATACCTGTTATGAGTTTCACTGGGTTTTTTCCATCTCCCTGAGTGAACATATAGCCTTCTTCCTCCCAGCCACAATACCACTTTTTTACATTAATCCATCTTCCCATTACAGTTCTAATTATATTCTCTTAGGGCTTTCTTAGTCTTACATGGCACAGTTGCAAACACTCAGAAAGAATTCTTAGTTGTCCTAAAATTTGAGACGAGCAGCAATTTGGTTGCCAAAGACAGGATGAAACCAGCCTATTTGCTGGCTTGTAAAATCCCTGTGAAATGTGGATAAAATGCCAATGTAATCACATGTATAAAAAGTGCATTATCATGCCTCTGAATGCACTGGCATCCTTCTTTGCAGAATGCTCCTGCCATGCATATAAACTTGTAGTCTGTTTTTTTAAATTATTATTATTCAACTCTTTAAAGACTGAACAGATAATGACATTTCAAAGTTGTTAACAAGAATTTTTTTTTCCCGAAGACATAATAATTTGCTTTTTTGTTGCTGTTTAAAACATTTCTCCTCACTGTTTATTTTCATTCCCTTCACTGGGCAGCTACACAAAAAGCTGCTTCAGTACACAGCACTAGTGAATGGACAGAGAGTACTTTTAAAGACAGGAACTTTCTGGGGAGTATTTACAACTAACAGAAAAAAATATTTTCTTATGTCAGCAAACCCTGTATAGAAAAGTCCCCTCCCATTCTTTCAGCAAATGTGGCCATGCTTTTTCCCAGGTAAAAGTAAAAACTTGTCTTTCTCTGTTCTGTCTTGCACAACAAAAAATTTAGAAGGGAGTGCATTAACAATATCTTTTTACTTTTAGGTTCCTGTTAATTTCTTTGATTTCTAATAGTAGAATGTCCAGGTTTTACAGATTCTACTGGAAGTTGTGACTGTCTTTACTAAGTAAAAAATATTTAATAAGAGATAAGGAATATTTTAACATGCATCCAATACTGTACAGGGGATTTGCAATCAATTAATTAAGACTTTTATACTGATATAAGAAATAATAAAGGCCATATATGAAATAAAGAGGAAGATAGATTAGGAAATAATGTAAATACATATTGCAGTTTAACAAGCTTCTGTTCTCCAGAGACTGCACCACTTGCACACCAGGAAGCTTAAGGTGTTTACCCTAATGATGGTAACATAAAAACACGTTTCTTTCAGGCCTTCATATTTTTAGAATATTAACCTCTAGTGTGATGCCTTTAAGTAGGTCAGTCTCAATGCACTCACACTCATTTTCAGTGCTGGATTCACTCAGCCAGAATAGTGTCAGTGATAAAAATATTGTATCTATTTCAGCCAGTGTGAATGTCTGCCATGGGCAACTCACCTTTTAGCAATTACCAGCTGAAGTAGAGGTTTTAACAATAGAATTACCAGATGATAGAGAACCGTGTTCCATAATTGCACTGGGCAAGTACAATACGGCCAGAACAGGTGTTAGCTTAATTTTCCTCATCTGTACCTGCTAGCAAGTCTGGTTACCTTTGCACACCCCTTCAATGTGGTCATTCAGGGAAATCAGTGCAGATGGTGTGTCACTGTGTGCACTTGCCAAAGATTTTTACAACTAGAAGCCACTGTCTCCAGTCAGTATGAAAACTTAGTATAGATTACAACTAGAGTTTAACTTAAAATTATTTGTGGGCATACCCTCAGCACATGGGAAAAAACAATGAATAAAACACATCTTAATCCAGAAGTAAAGTGAAAAGAATGAAAACACATAGAGTCTAAGGGGTGTCTCCTTGAATTTATACACTAAGATCTTACACATGTATGTTGTTATATTTTTTATCCCATTCCCAGTCAATAATATTGGTTTGTATCAGAACAAATACATTACTTTTCAGTGAATTTTTTGCCCAATATTCTTAAAAATAAATTAATATCAGTACTCTTCTAGTTCAGAAAATATAAAAAATATTACTTCATATTTATTAACACAAGAAGTATGAATTGTACCAAAACCAAAGTATAACACAGTAAACTTCCTAAAAGCAGGGGAAAATACATGATAAGTGAAACAGATAAGTAAGATAAGTAAAGGATTTTTTATTTCCATTTCATTTGGAAAAGCTAAATTTTATACTTGTGAAATATCAGTTTTAATGAATGGCTGGCAGTATGTTAACTTTTAATTTAAATTTTGCAGTGACTAGGAAAGCATTTTGATTTTTGTTTTTTTTCTGTTTTTTTACATTCTGTTACTCCAACTACTTTGAATATGTACTGATAGGAATGCCTTACAAAAGTGACAGGGACAAAGAAATTACCACTGAAGTAATGGAAGACTGACAGAAATTGTAAGAAAATTATGGTTATTTTCCCACTGAAACTGTTGTTGAAACATATTTTGCTGAGGCTTTTTCAGTTTGTTTTGTTACAGTAGTCTCAAAAAAAATAACTTTTCATTAAGCTGTTTTAGCTATTTTGAGGCATTTCTACTTTTTCTTCCTTGAGCTAATGCTGAATCATGCTCTTATGATCTGTTGTATGCTGTGGGTTTTGTTTGAGTATGGTGATGAGATTTTTTTCCCTGACTTTTCAGGAAATATTTAATGTGATGTTAATTAATGAAACCTATTAATAAAGCTAAACTGATAAATATAACAGTCAATAAAGAACACTCACCTACTGTCAGTTGTCCAGTTAACTGTCCCATGTGATTTCTTGCATTCACTGTTACATTTCTGTCAGACTGTAAGACCAGTGGGCTATCCTGGGAAACATGTATGAGACAATAAATGAGAGAACAAAAAATTGAGGTAAAATTAAGTTAGAACTTAATATAAACATGCATGCTGAGAGGGAAGTTGTGTCAAGTATAATAGGCCTTTCTAATAATTTCATTAAATATTTTAAAAGTCAAAATTTTATATTAAAATTATATATTTATAAATTTATATTAAAGAATACCAAGAATACTATTTTAAACTTGAAATCTTTGTGCATACAATCCCTGCTTTAGAAATCAGATTTGAACTTGATTTATTTAATTTGGGTTTAATTTCCTGTCAATATTACGAAGATCCAAATTCAAAAAACCTTAACGCCAACCTGTTTCACTAGCCTTTCCCATATATTATTAACCTTTACTTTTCTAACTACCTAACCAACACTCTATTGCATTATTCTACTAATCTGCACAATCTATAATATTTGCATTGCACTTACTGAAACCTTACAAACACAGAAATTAATTTCTTTGAAGATAAAGAGAATTGTTACTCCCAAAAAAACAATGAAAGAGAGCACTGGAAGGTGAGATCCAACAGAGAACCCTGATCCACTGCCAGTAGTACCTTACAGGTACTATTAGGGATCAAACTGATACAGCAAAGAGACAAACACTTTACGATGTTAAATACAGTCTTAACAATTTTGGAGTCAGTTTGCAGGATGACTACATGGCTCTCAGCATCCAACTAGGTTTAAGCATTTGAAGCTTATCCTGTGTCCAAAACCAGCATAAAAAAATCTCAAAAATAATTGAATTTTGCTTCTTGAAGAATGAGGAGCCAGCTGCACTCCTCCAGGGGAAGCACAGATGCACAGGAAAGGGGAAGAGCTTCAACAGAGAACCAAGAGAAATAGCCTTAAAAAAAAAAGAGCAAGCTCACCAGTCATGCTCTCACTGGAATGGGGTGAGTGCATGAGAGAACGGAAAAAGTAGGATTGTGACTGCTGCTGCAGAGGCACTTTTCTCCCTAGAATCACCTAAAACCACACTGTTCTTTCCCTGAAGCTTGCAGTGAGACCATGGGTACTTTAATGCTTCTGGCAGTTTGCTAGCACTCAGTATGCCTACGTACGTTTATCCAACAGCAGTAAGTCATCTGACAGAAACACCTGGGGATGTGTCTTAGGAATGACTAAGGGCTAGGAAGATATTTGTGAAATTTATTATATACCTGTTATGTTCTTAGATTCTTCCCTGGGCATCTATTATTGGTCATCCCTGGATTGAGCATATAATTTTAAATAGGCCTCTTGTGTGTGTCTCTTGAGATATTGGTTCTTGCTCTTCTTGAAAGTTTTTTAGATGAGAAGGAAAGGACTTAAGGAGATTATATCACTATATCTATCTTTATAGATAAAGATTTATTTTTTACTTGAATGATGCATTATGTTTTCACTAAAATTTTCCAGACCTTACAGTCCTTTCCTTTGAATCCAGGGCTTTCTTGTACAAGAAACACTCTTCTCAGTTGTTTTCACTATGATTATTAACTTAAAATGATAATCAGTTCCCTGGGAAGTCTGAAATGATTCTGAGCTAGTTACAAAAAGTTCAGGTGTATTTAATCTCTCACTGGACTATGCTATGACCTCTCTAACATCCTTCCAATTAGCTCTGCATCACAGAGTCTGGCAGATGAAAGTGACTGGCTTGTCCATCTTTCTAGATAAAAAGCTATAATTATCAGTGAGACACTGTGTTCAATTCTACTAGTTTGAGCTAAACATGTGATGCAATCAAGGGAGCTTCTGGCAACAAAAGCAGCTGCTAAGGACCTTTTTCTCAACACTTGATTTCCACTTTTCTTATGCTCCTTTGAAAATCATTAGTCCAGGCAACTGCTGCTCTGGGAAAGGCAGGTGCCCTAATAGGCATCTGCAGGGCCAAAGGCTTTTAAGAAGCCCTTTTCACTTTTGCTTAGTCACTATTTGGTGAAAAGTCTACTCAGTCAGGATAATCTCACCCTCAGCAAGGGAGGATACTGACATGCCTATTTTGGCTAGTTTGGCAAAAGTATGGGAACTTACACTCACAAAAACTTATCCCAGTCTGATCTGAAGGTTTCTTTCCTTTCACCGTAGGAAAATACTTAACCCAAATCTCAGGTTAAAATTTGCCTCTCAGGTTCTGATATTTAAAAAAGAACGTTGGATATCAAATTCTGAAATACAGGATAATGAAAAGTTAGGTGAGCCAAGCCTTCTTTCTTCTTCTTTCCTTGTCTCATATAAAAGATAAAAAGAGGGATGAAGCAGTTAAGAACTTAAATCTATATTCCTTAGTTTCTGGATGAAAAATATAGAGCAGCAAGCTTAAATTCTGGACCAAAGAAAACACAGTGGCAAAACTCCTATCAATTTAAGCAGTCCAGCATTTCATCTACATGGTTTACCTGCACTTTATTTTACACAGGATGTGCCTAAAGACAGAGGTTCAAGGAATTCAAATATAGTCTACTCAGAGCTAGACATTCGGAGAAGACTTAGCTGAAATCAGTGGAATTATTGATCTGTAAGATGAGTATAAAGTGCAATGACTATCAGTCGTAGGAATACAAATATATCTAAAGCATAAAAACACAGGATAATTTTCTCTCTGGATGACCAGATCTGTTACTCTCTTGATGCAAACTTCAGCTTACAGTGATTTTTGGTGCCATAAGGAATTAAAAAAATTATACTGTAGGTAACAAAAACCAACAATGTAAGAATATTCTTACAGTTACATAGAGTTTTAATAATGTCAATATGCTAACTAAAATATTATAGAGGGATACTGTCAGGGCCATGAGGGCTCTACCAGCCCTTACTAGCCCTACCCAGCCTCTCTGGGGTGACCCATTTCAGTCCAGTCCCACTCGAAGGCCTTCTGGTTGGGTTGTGCTCCTTGCCTCCCCTCACTGTTTAAGGAGCATTCAGCCCTCAGTGCTTCCTGACAAATATGAGGACCTCAAGAACTAGCTGCTGTTCATGATAATGTATGAGATGACTCTTGTTATGAGCTCCAAAGTGTTACAACTTCAAGATTAAAGGTGAATCAGATGAACATGTTACTATAGTTACTTCTTATCTGAGACAGGTTTACAGCTAGGATTCATAAAGGGAAAAAAAACCTAATTAATTTAGGGGATATTTTCAGAAAGCTTTCTCAAAATGTAATCCAGTTATAAATACATTGAAATTTTTGAGAAAAAAAGGGTTTGGGTTTTGATTTTTGTGCTTATTTGCTTTGGGGTTTTCTTTTGAGCAAGAGTCAGTTCAGTAATAAATATCAACTTTTGTTTTTAGAATTAGATGAGCATATTATTGTAAGTATATGAAAAACTGATAGACTGCTTTATAAAATCAGTTTACCAAAAAATATTCTGCATGAGCAATCATAGAAAAAGTATTTTTTTTTACAGCTGGTTCAATTATTTTTAACTTATTTTGGACAAATTTCATGCATTTTGTACAGCATTCAAATAGGAAATCCCAGCCAATTAGCTCAGGTTTGAAGAGTCTTTCCAAAATGAACCTTTTAAATTAGAAACACTTTAAATGGAGCAATCCAATTCCCATTAGTTTAACAAAACATTGGTTTACTTTAGGTAAAGTGGTACAGTGTATAATTAAATATAATCCCAGATTTATGCTCAGAACACAGGTAATTATGATAATACCACCAACTTTGAGACTCAGGCACAGCACCAATATGTCTACATTGTTATAGTGCAAGCACTGGCTCCTTTATGATTTGATTTCTCTGCTTAGACAAGTGCATCACTTCAGGTCTCTGGACTTCTACACGGTGTGATACAGATGTAAAAAGTCATACAGTAAGTACGTATCACTTGAGATCTTCCACACTATCTGCTGGCAGCTTGTAAGAGGATGCAAGGTTATATATGGTTCTTTTATTTGAGCCTATTCCCAGTATGGACAGCTAAAATAATTATGGCAGAACCTTTCCTGGCAGAACCAGGACTCTTCCCAAACATACCCTGATACACCAGTGGCTCAGAATTACCATTGCATTGCCAAACCACCTTTACCAAAAAAAGAAAAAAGAATCAGTATTAGATTTTGGTTTGCTGAGAAACTCACCATTACCAGATTTTAAGAAATACAGAGAACATGTTTCCCCACTTCTGCGGAGCACCACAGTTTGTCTGTTGCTTTAGGGATTCATGCTGGGGGTGCCACTGAACAAGTTGATTGTGTGCATCTGGTCAATGACCCCGACAAAGGAATGAAAAATGTATGAGTTATTTGACCACTCCATAGGAACAAAATGTGAACTGAAAGAAACAGAAAGTCTTAGTACTCCGGTCAGTGCAGCAGACCAAGGGAGTCAAAGAACAGATGAGTAGATGTGCAATAACTGCAAAGGCAACTGCATTTAAGGCCAATGAGGGACAACAAGTGTGAAGAATATCTTGGAGGAATTAAGTGCAAAAAGTTTAGAAGAAGGATATGAAAGACACAGTGTCAGTCAAGAAGGGCAGAAAGCAGAGCAAAGAAGATGTGAGGGGATGGAAAAAGCATTCCTCAGAGGTTATCCATTGTCCTGAACCAGAACATCAGCATGTTTTAGCAACATTCATTGCAAATGGGGAGGTAATAGTAGAGATGGAAGATAAAGCTCCAGAGACTACAAAACTACACATCTGTAGGGCTTGGAGTGTCAGAGACAGACTTTCTATCGTTAAGGTTATTACTAGCCCTAAAACACCACAAAGAAATTTGCATTAGGAAAGATTTGAAAGAAAAAGACCTACAAATGAAAACAATTGCTGAGTTCTTGAGTACTTAAAAAATTGAAGGCTCCATTAAAACTGTTGTAAGTTTGTACAAGTTTGGAACTTAAAAAAAAAAAAAATTAAACTATTCTTCAACAGAATATTCCCACAATATTTTTTCCAAGAATATTTCCAATATTCCTTTATATCAGTATTTACCAATATTCAATATGTCCAAGTATATTCTCAAAAAATTCCCAAGAATCTTCCCAAGGTGTCAGGACAGCAGGGACCCCAATGCAGGTATATTTCAAATAAGGAGAAATGAATATAATTTATTGTCCAAGTTATTCCTGGGCAATTCTGAGCTGAAGAGTTAATAGGAGTTTTGGTCCAATTTAATTGGATGCTTTTACCTATATTCTACATCCCCGCTTTCCCAAAACAAAGTGTCACATCATATTTTAGTGTTCTTCCTGTCTAATTGTCCTTTCAAACATGAAAGTCCCAATTTAATGGCAAGCAATTAAACTTAAAATCACAAACCTGAAAAATTTCAGTATACACATTTGGACTTCTGTTTTAAGGAAACATTCCAGATATCTTAAAAGTTTGACCAAATGTTATTAAAAGTCTGTATTTTTTCACATGAGATTTTCACACTGAGGAGGTTTGGAAAATTATTCAGGTAAATTAATAGGTCAATACATTTCATTAATCTGTGGCCAGAGTGATTTGCATATAATTGTCATAAAATGCAAGCAGAAAAAGTAATGAAACAGATCTTTCATGTAACACACAGGCAAAATGTGTAGCAGATTTGACTTCGTGTCAAAACTGATTTGGTAAAAATACCCCAAATAAGGACATAGAGCCACATCACCATTGAGATACAAACTCTACTTTTTTCAAATCAAAGAGGGAAATATACCTCACCTAATTGACTCACCAAAGAAATGAAAGGTGTGGAAGAAAGGCAAACAAAGCACAGGTAAATAGTTTGAAACAAAGAGAACACCCTAGTTGATACTTGAAGTTATTGATAAATTTTCAAGAAACATACTTTCTAGATAATTCTTTTAATCAAGGATGTTATCTTGATTCCCAGCCTCTGCTCTGTGTCCATGTCAGCCTTGTTATATGCTAAAGGCAATCACAGATGTCAACCAGATTCCTGACACACCGAATCTGAACCCAAACACAGCTAAACCAAAGTAATATAGGTGTACCCAACAAGAATTATACAGAGTTCCAGGTGATAGTAGAGAGTTAAAATGTTTTAAAATTGTAGTAGCATAGATAGGCTTTGAATAGGCATTGTTTTTGTTAAGTCTTGTGATTCTGCACCTGTATGTACCTATAGCACAGGTAGTACTGTTACACTGTGCTATAGGTATGCAACGATTATTTAGAAATCACATATTGGCTAATCGATAAAATCACGGGATGATTGTGGGAGAGGGACTTGAAGGGGGCTTGCAGTGATTACAATGAACCAGAAGCTCATGCTCTGTTGATTACAATAGTACAATGGATAGTTAATGATCAACATATGATTCTATAGTGCTTATGTAAGGAGAGAGTATAAAATGTGTTCACCCCAAACTGATGTTGGAATCAGATTTGGGTTTGTACCCCGGTTCCCAGAGCTCTGAAGTAAAATCACCTGCATATAATCATTCTGTGATTATGTGTTTCTACGCTAACACAGGGAGCCACATAAACAATGATCATGGCTATAACCTCCAGACAGAAATAACCTACTTGTTTTACTTCCTTGCATAATGCACCACGAAATTTTTATTATGGAGGAATTCAATCATGCATAGAAAAACTTAATGATAAAGCAGAAGCAGATATTTAAATAGCAGATAAAAGACGTGACTTTTGTGGAATTGCTTTAAACATCAAATAAAATTTAAAATGGGATCTAGATATAAAAATCCCAACTAAAAATAAAGCAACACTACAAATGTACTTGGAGGAAGCTTGTTAAATGCCCAAAGCTCACTCCTTAGTCATTAAGCTTGTGACACAACAAATAAAACCGTATATTACTGAACTTCAAAGCCTCCCAAAACCTTAACAGAGACAAATGAAGAAAACCAATGCAAGTCTTAAAATCTGAAGCAAAAACATTAAGTGTGGAATCACTGTACTTCACTCCTTTCAAACCTTTCAAAGTTCTTGTGGTGTGGGTGTGTAAGTCATCGAAATAATTTTTGTCATTTAAGTTATGCTCAACAGTAACCAACAATCCATTATGCTATTTTTAATTTTGGAAAGCAGTCTTTCAGTTCTTGTTTGTATGCAAGTGTTGACCATGAGATATCACTACAGTGAAACAGGACTGTCTTTCCCATGCTGTTTTAACTTAAAGTGCTACAACATGAAATATAGCAACAATTAACACCAGGAAGAGGTTGAAGATATTACAAGAAAATTTATAACAATCAAAGTATTTTCATACTTTTAAAAGCTATTTCCCACCAGTCCCTATTAAGGGAGAATTTCTCTAGAGAATTTGAATTACATTTATTTTAGATTAAGTAGCTGACAGAAGAAAAAACAAACCACAAAAAATAAAACCCAAAAACATGCTATGGTGAGTGATCTGATAACCTGGATATTTGTAAATATTTTACAAGATTTCTTATTTCGGAGGTGTTTATGACAGAGGAAAGTGTGTCAACACCTGTTCACTTGATGCATGTCAGGAACTATACATCAGTTTTACTTGCCAATAAATGGAAAAACAGATACAATTGAAAGAAACAGTCAAAACAAGCTTTTGTTCATTATATTTATCCATGTCTATGTAAAATCTGAAATAAAGCTTCTGAAAAATGTGAAATCTTCAGCACATCAATAGGTTCTGGGTTCCACTTTTGTGGTGCCTTGCAGACGTGCAGCAAAGGACTACATGAAAATAATATTTCCATCAGCAGTTTCATTTCACTATGATTTCTTTGACAGATCTTTTCAAATTCTAAAGCTGAAGAAGAATAAACAAACTCAAAATAAAGTAAAATAACAAAGTTTTCCATGAGAGAATTGTAACAGAAATCCAGAAAGAAGATTATAGCTCAGACAAAGCAGAAAATAAAGACTCGCTGTTAACAAAAAGTATTAAAAAGTCTGTTTAATGCACAATAAAATGAACATGTTGAAAATGTAAGACACAAAAGCAAGGCAAGATGAGTCATTAATTTTAAACTTTTAGCTAGAAGATTCATTTTAGGTGTATATTAAACCGATTATTTTATAGAATTATTTTATAGGTGGCAACCCGTATGACTAAGTGATACCACTAGTACTAGCAGCAGCTTTAACAGCAAAAATCAGAAAGAGTTACCTGTAATTTTTGTTTCTTCATGTAGCTATCCTAGTTTCTACAATAGTTATATTTCCCAATAAGCCTTCCTTCAAGCATAATCACTCACTGCTGGATCCTAATTACCTTGGCAAAGCTTTCTGCATTGCTAGTTCTCTCTACTGTTCCTGTGTTAAATAACCAGAAGCAAACACATCTCAAATGAACTTTGAAACTCTTAGTGAACAGAGGCGATGTTATTATTGTTACTTTACTGGGTCTTTCCCTGCACACACCCACTGCCTATTACAATCGTTAGGTGCTTTCAGGCTGCATTATTGCACTTTGTTGAGACAAGAACTATCAATTATGTGGATTTTTAGCATAAGGTACAACAAGGCTTTGATCAAGGCATCAAAAGGAATGAGAGTAAGAATGGCAATTACAGGAATTACAGATAATTCACTGATTTTCTGTTTCTAACCAGAAAAGAAAGGTCAAAGAAAGTGCAACCACCCCTAACAAAGAGTGTGGAAAACTGGTAACAAAGGATGAGGAGAAGGCTGAGAAGTCCTGAGGGAACTGGCTTGTGTAGCTGCCAAACCATTTTCAATGATATTTAAAAAGTCAAGGCAGTCAGATGAAGTCACAGGCAACTGTAAAAAGGTAAATGTACTCATTTTTGAATAGGGTAGAAATGAGGACCCTGGGAACTACTGACCTGTCAGCCACACATCTGTGCCTGGGAACATCATGGAACAGATCCTCCTAGAAGCTGTGCTAAGGCTCATGGAGAACAGGGAGGTGATGAGATTCAACCAGCACAGCTTCACAAAGGGCAAGTCTTGCTTGACCAAACTAGTGGCCTTCTCTGATGGAGTGATTACAAGGGTCAAGAGTGACAAGGGAAGGGCCACAGATGTCATTTATCTGGAAGTCTGTAAAGCCTTTGACATGGTCCCTCACAACATCTTTCTTTCTAAATTGGAGAAAGATGGATTTGATGGGTAGACTATTCAGTGTATAAAGAATTGGTTGGACAATCGCATCCAAAGGTGGTGGTCAACAGCTCCTGATGGACATCAGTCATAAGCTGTGTCCTTTTAGGGTCTGTATCAGGACCAGCATTGTTTAATATCTTCATCAATGTCAAGGGGGATTAAGTTTAGCTTCAGCAAATTTGCAGATGGCCCTAAGCCGAGTGGTCTGGTTGACACATCTGGAAGATGGCAAGCCATCCAGAGGGACCTGGAGATGCCTGAGAAGGAGGCACAAGGAAATCTCATGCAATGTAACAAGCCCAAGTGCAAGGTGCTGCACCAGGGTCAGCACAACCCCCAGGTATCAACACGGGCCAGGTACAGACCAAAAGAAGCCCTGCCGAGAGGGACTTGGGGTGCTGGCCGGTGAGAGGCTGGACATGACCCAGCCATGGGCACTCACAGCCCAGAAAGCCAAACGTGTCCCGGGCAGCATCCAGAGCACCGTGGGCAGCAGGGCCAGGGACGGGGTCCTGCCCATCTGCTCTGCTCTGGTGAGACCTCACCTGGAACACTCTGGGGTCCCAGCATAGGAAGGACATCGGCCTCTTGGAATGACTTGAGAGGAGGCCACTGAGATGATTTAGAGGCATGAAGCACCTCTCCTACGAAGAAAGGCCAAAAGAATTGGGGTTGTTCAGCCTCGAGAAGAGATGGCTTTGGGGTGACCTAGTTGCGGCCTTCCAGTACCTGAAGACAGACTACAAGAAAGATGGAGAGGGACTCCTTACAAGGGCATGCAGTGACAGGATAAGGGGGAATGGCTTGAAACTGCGAGAGAGTAATTTTAGATTACATGTAAGGAAGAACTTTACTATGAGTGGTGAAGCAGTGGTACAGGTTGCCCAGACAAGTTGTAGATGCCCCATCCCTTTAAGTGTTCAAGGCCAGGTTGAATGAGGCTTTAAGGTGCCCCTGCTCATGGCAGGGGGGTTGAAACTAGATGCTCTTTAGGGTGCCAGGACTCAGAACTTCAGCATTATTGCAAAGGTGTCCGCATCTATTTTACCACCTCCTAAGCAAGAAATTCAGTCCAAACTTGTCTGTGCAGCATTTTTTTTATGAAACCAACTTCTGTGATGTTATTGAGAAAATTCCGTTTTGACTGTCCAGTTAGAAGAATCAGATAACTTTCCACATGATCTGCCTTTAATAGAACAGACGTTAATTTTTAACTGTTTTAATTATGGAATCATGACTTATACCTCCTTTCCATACTCCCTGCAGACAGTCACAGTCTTCTTTTCAGGGCCACTAGTACTTGCATCCCAGATATCTCCTATCTTCTCATAAGAAAGGATCCATCTCATTATTTCTTATAATTTTCTCTTCTTGATCATTAAGCTTCCCTGGGTGATAATGCACTATAAAACCTTTTTTTTCCTCCTCTCTTTACTACACACCATTCCCAATTCTATGATTAGGGCTGCTTTGAATTTCCCAGGGCAAATGACATCTGCTGGCAAATTCTCTTCTCACCTGAGGGAGGAGAATGTGGTTTTCTCATATTGAAAGACAACCATAAAATTCTCCATTAACAAACATTGCAGATATAAAAAGGAATGAAGATGTTTCATACCTGTTTGGTTGGTACGGCATCCTTAATTTTTGAATAGGTAGGCAAACAGCTAATAAGTCAGAATAGTCTTTGCTTTCCAATCCTCCAGGCAGAACCACAAAAAGATCCTAATCTGTCTTATTATTTTTCAACAAAGTATGCATTTTTTATCACCATAGGGTATGAAGAATCAATAGAAAATACTACATTATCTTGAACACAAGTAGAAGAGAGTATTTGAAGGTTAAAAACCCCGAATATCTCCTACATATCACGTATTCACCCTTAATTCTGACATATCAACATCTAGAAAGTGACCTTGAAAAGTATTATCTCAGGTTTGCTGTTCAATATTCTCTAACCTTGCAAAATATTTAATAAGTAGCTTTGACATTAGTATGACACAAACTTGGCCAATATGTAGGCTCAGAATTTGTTTCACGTCTTCTCTAAAACTTGTTATCTTTGGAAAGGAGATATTCACCCCCACCCTTACTGTAGGACATATCTTGATGGTTCAATAAGTTGTCTTTCTGTTAGGAAATTTGCTTTGAGAATTGCCAATCATAGAACAAAACAAGTCACCAGACCCGTTCTGAAGGTCAAAATTGAGGAAATAAAATTCTGTAGAAAGGATTATGGTTCAGGGAAGGACATGGCACATGCCCCTTCAGGGAAGCATATTATTTCCCAGTGGGAACTGCACTATTGTCAACTTTGCCATTGAGATAATTGCCACCTTTTAATAACACAGATCTTTTCCAAAGGATATAATTAACAATCTGACTTTCATTTCAACTCTGTAGCTATTTAGAATTTATTTCTGTTTCAGTAACTGGGTAATTTTTCCACACCAAACACTTTTCACTGCAGATTTAAAATACTGAAGAAAACTTCTCTACAGTGACAAAGACTACATCAAATAGGGTTCCATGACTGCAGTTTTTCACATATAACATTTAGATTGAAACAACATGAGAAATGTCATGGACATGGATCACTTCTGCAACCTGCAGAATTACTCAGTAGAGTCCTAAAGACTGAATTCCTTTTAAATTCAAGATCACAGAGCAATGTGAGAAATTAAAAATGGTTGTATTTCCTTAGCAAATTTAGTGTTAAACTGCAAAAAAGAGCTCATTCTGGCTTGCATTAGTGCTTGACTATTTCTCATGCTTCTGCATAAGCAAAGCAGTGCACATGGCACACCAAAAATTAAGACTGCTTTCTGCTTTTTTTCTTCATTACTGGCATGACAGTAGTTTTAATATTTTATGTTGAGCTTCAGGCAGCTAGTCAAGCTCTCCTAAATGTAAAGAGAACAGTTCCAGGTAATTCTGTATCAGAATTTTACAGTAATTGTCAGTACAAACCATTTTACTTAACTTTCCATTATAACCTTATTAATATTATTCTATAAAGTTATTAAAATTTTTGTAAAATATTTCCAGTGCACCTTAGTTATTTTCAGTGAAACTTTAGATTCTAATTTGTTTTTCCCCACATATATCATAAGAGGCAGTGAAAAAAGTTCTGGTCTGTGTTTTCAGCTCTGACTTTTGAAAAAAGGTAATGAACAAAATTTTAACTTGGTTAGTACATCTCATAGAATGGTTCCTGTAAAGCATAAGGCCTTTGTTTTAGAACTGTCAAAGTGTTTCAAAATATGAGAATTATGTCAAAGTTGTCCAAATATACTCTAAAAGCTGTATATGTAACATTTTTATAATAAATTTTTAAAAAATAAACAGTGAACTTTTTAAGGAAATTCTTGAGGACCCTAAAAAACCTGTCTAACAATTTCTTTCTTCCTTGAATTTTGACAGCCCTTCCAGGATTCTGGAGTTTTATGTGCATTTAAAACCACTGTGACTTTAAATATTTACCCTTAAACTCAATCTTGCAATTCAAATAAAATTAAGAAAATTTATCATAACAATGTAGTTTATATTGAACTAAGCAAAGACATTGTTCAGTTACTAATTAACATTTTAATAAATATTAAAATTTATAAAATTCCTGCACTTAGTATTATAATTAAATCAATATATCTTCCTATTTGATTCTAAGTGGCAATGAAAATAATTTACTAGTTCATAATCTACTCAGGTTTAATTTTGTTAAGCTCCTTTTAGCACTAAGACAAGCAAACATGTCTATCAGCTGATCTATATTTTCAGTGCTAATTATACCAAGTTTCCTCAGACAAAATCTTGCCTGTCAGTAAGAAACTTTAATAGAATATTTGGTGTAGGGAAGTGCCTTAGTGACTCCTTTCAACAAAGATTACTGATGCGAATGACCAGTCATTCTTCAGAATTTTAAGGACAATGCGTACTTAAAGGAAGGTGCTATAGAGATAATAATAAAGATTGGAGAAGTCCTCAGAACTCTAAAGATAATTAAAAACATATACTGAACATCTCCCTGCTTTCAATGATGTAAGACTGAATTTTCAGATTCTTCCAGACCAAATAAGAATAATGAAAGAAATAGTGGTTTCTTCTCTCAGTATACAGTTTTGTGATATCTTTTCCTTCTCGGCTAAGAAAAAGCATTCATCCCATCACTCAAATGAGCTGGCTTACCAAAGAATGTAAATAGATGATAGCAAAAAGTAGAATTTAGATTGTTTATTAAGACAATTTAAAAACACAGCTGAACTAAAACCATTGAACTGATAGAGGTAAGAGGGAAGTTCTGCAGTAGAAGATAAGGTTGACCAACTCGAAGTAGCAAAGAGCAGAGACTTCTTAAAATGCATTTGAGTGTAGAGACATATTTCTCTGCCAAAGGACCTAATGCATAACTGTGCTGTAGTCTTCCAATATTCACATAATTTCTGTCCAAACGATCTATGGCCAAGTGAGAAAAGCTACCTCAGAAATTTTGCAGAATGTGACCATGCATTTGTTGTCACATTAATTGAGGATTTAAACCAGCTTCAGACAGTAGGTATTTAAAGTTGAAGAGACCAACAAGAATTAATTTGAAGGGGTTTAGTTTCCCTTCAGATAAAAACATCCAACATTAATTTAATCCACTGATAATTCCTTGCTTTTATATAGGGTTGATGTTTATAGTCAAGTCCTTATAGAGTCTAAAAAAATAAATTTTACTCTAAAATAAATTTTAAGTAATGAACTGCAATGACTTTTGTGCTGTCTAAACTGCAGCACATTCTTTACAAGACAAACTGTCCCATCAGTCAAACTGAATCCTCTGGGATTTTAATGTAAACTGGTAACTGACTGTGTGATGATTCCTCCCCTGAAGAGGACATTTCTTTTGTTTTTACTTTATCCATTTTGCCATGGGGATTATGTAGATGATTGGCACCCTGAGTACAATAGATTGCCAGCCAAAAAAAGTGGAAAGTCATTTCAAGTCAAGTTTTGTAACTAATTCTCATTCTACTTTTAAATATTCTTCCCTGTAAAAAAAAATATGAAACATCTCTTTGGCAGAACTGGTTTGCCGTCAATGGAAAACTTAAAAACTTTTTAAAGAGAATTTTAGCTAACTCTCTTGGGGTGACTTTATGATGTGTATCCCTTATTGCCTGCTCTGTGCCCAGATATGAATCCTGTGCCTTTTCTGTAGCTTTAAAGCTAGCTAAGGGAGAGGGGGGAGAGCCGGTGGAATTCCTTCAGCACTGTGTTCAAAACACAGATAAGCTTGCTTGCTCCTCCTGCCCAGCTGCTCCACTTCTACAGCAGGAAGGAGAATTACATTCCTTTTGCTTTTAGCCAGCTCTTTGTTCGTTAGATAATGCAAGGAGTTTTCCTGGAACTTTGGTTTCTTCTTCTCGTCTGGACTGTTCAACAACACCAGAACACAGCAGGAGACCCTACACTGGTTGGCCCAGAGGGGCCCACACTGAATGGCCAGCTTCGGCCAGCCTTGAAGAGAGGGACCACATCCACAGAAGGGACTCTGAAATTTACCAGGCTCTCTCCACAGCGGGAGGTTTTATTATTTAGCATTATTCTTTTCCTGTGCTTGCATGCACTTTACTTGTTAAAGAGAGGGTTTTTTTCCTTTTCACTTTCGTCCAAGGAAAATGCTTTCCGAACCTGGTGGGGGAGGGGCGGCTGTAACCTGCCTTCTATCACAGGGTGTTAATTTTGGACATTCCTCCAAATATGTCTCAAACCAGGACACTAACTTATGCGGTATTTCAATACAGTATTTAATTTTTTTTTCCACTAATAATTCTTGCTCTTCCATTGTCAATGCCTAGCAGTGGGGAAGGAAGGTTAAGTGCATTATTTCAAGACTACAAGAAAATATTATCTGAGTAATGTCAATCTAAAAAAAATAAAAAGTCAGCTAATTTTAGATGTATTTGTGCTAACCTATAACCTTTAGATAAGAAAATCTGAATTATTAAATTTTCATCATCTGAAAATGCTATATTTATATTTTGAATTTATTAACCTTTAACCCACAGTGGTAACTTTTCAGCAAGTAATGGAAGATATTCTTGTATATATAGATAACATAATGGATGAATCAACTTGCACTAGGAGACCTTTGAATGAAATAATGAATGTATAATCATGCACATATCTTGAAAATTGTTTTGGTTCCTCTAATAATCTGGCACTAAATCTACATGACATAGTCCAATATCAGCTTGACACCTTGAAAAAACTATTTTCTTTTCATTTCTCTTGTTCAATAACTTCATTTCACCAATAATCAAATTTGATCAAACATTTTTTGAATTTTTATTTCAGTTGGCGAAGCTGACCGAAATAAACTGCTGTGACTGAAGGAAAGGTCGGGGTGAGATTGAGGAACTCCCCAAGATTCAGGAGCCTCATCATGATCCTTGGTATCCAACAAGGTGAGGAGGGCCAGTGCTGCGAACAATCAAGGGAGACTGAAATGTCTCCAGGGCAGGTAAGCAACCCGGAGCAAACAGGAGCAGGCAAACAGGGGTGTGGCACATCAGTAAGGGTGTGGCACAGCAGTTTGCACAGCAGTTCATCCTTCTATGGCCCTGTGTTCTTCAACGTCTTCATAAATGACTTGGACACAGGACTTGAATGGATTCTAATCAAGTTTGCAGACAATATAAAACTGGGAGAAGCTGTTGACTCCCTTGAGGGCAGAGAGGCCCTGCAGAGACCTCGACAAATTAGAGGACTGGGCAGTCACCAACCATATGAAGCTCAACAAAGACAGGATCCTACACCTGGGATGGGTAATCCTGGATGTACGGACAACTGGCGAATGAGATGCTGGAGAGCAGAGCTGTGAAAAGAGACCTGGGGGTCCTGGTTGATGGCAAGTTGAACATGAGTCAGCAGAGCCCTGGCAGCCAGGAGGGCCAACCCTGTCCTGGGGTGCATCAGGCACAGCATCGCCAGCCGGGCAAATGAGGGGATTGTCCTGCTCTGCTCTGCACTGGGGCAGCCTCACCTCAAGTGCTTTGTGTAGTTTTGGGGGCCAGAATATAAGAAAGACATTAACCTGTTAGAGAGAGTCCAAAGGAGGGCCAAAAGGATGGTGAAGAGCCTTGAGGGGAAGCCATATGAGGAGCAGCTGAGGTTATTTTTTCTGTTCAGCCTGGAGAAGAGGAGACTGAGGGGAGATATTCCTTCAACTTCCTATTGAGGAAAAGAGGAGGGGCAGGCCCTGATCTCTCCTCTGTGGTGACCAGTGACAGGACCTGAGGGAATGGCCCTAAGTTGTGTCAGGGAAGGTTTAGATTGGATATCAGAAAAAGGTTTTTCACCCGGAGGGTGTTTGGGCACTGGAACAAGCTCCCCAGGGAAGTGGTCACAGCACCAACCAAGCCTGACAGAGTTCAAGAAGCATTTAGAAAATACTTTCGGACATGTAGTCTGAATCTTGGGGACGGTCCTGTGCAGGGTCAGGAGCTGGACTTGATGTTCATTGTGGGTATCTTCCAACTCAGCCTATTCTGTGATTAATAGTGCTAACAATTATGAAATTCAATGCTTTCATCTTTCTATAATAATAAATCCCCCCAAAAGTAGAACTATACATCAAATGGGGGAAATCACACCAGAATTAGTTTTACTTCATTATACTAATATTAGCTAGGGGATTTTTTTTCAACCATAAAAATTACAAAAGCCATGATGAAACACAGTTGCATTTCCCAATTTCCTGAGCTTGAATTTCATCATTTTTTTTCCTGCACAGCCATCAGCAAATAGACCTATGTCAGCTAAAGGCTGTGAATGCTAGTCATCTATCAGTTTCTTTTTTGAGACTCTAGCATAAAACAGTATTTTAACAGTGTGGTCTTTCTAGGTCAGCACTTCTGAAGTGTCAAAGATCCTGAGGGAAAAGGAAGAATTCTAGTTGGGAAAAAATCTACCCTGAGTCAGCGTCTGTGTAGTTTATAGTGTGAAAAGCTCAGGCAAAATTTTTATAAGAGAATGCAAAAGTCAAGGAAAAATGTAGCCATAACCTATATTATGATCCATATTTTTATGTCTCATAAGTTATACAAAAGGAATTATGGCAATAGAAGAGCACTAGTCCAAATTTATATAAAGGGAAATAGAGATTGTCAAAATCTATTATATTCCCACTGAGTCACAGGGACAGAGTTCTATAATAGCTTCATTTTAATACAAAATGAGGAAGGAGACATTCAGTTTCATCACCTTTATCTGGATGTATTTTTTATATGCCAAATTGATAAAAACTATTGAGTATCCCTTTCAAAATCAGGAATGCTGTATTTTCAAAATAGCATTTTGCCAACAAAATAGAAACAAATTTTCAAATATAAAATTCCCAGCAATAAAAATAAAAAGCAACTTAATAAAAAGCAAATTAATAAAACACTCTTCCATATGATTGTCTCTTCTGTTGCTTTGATACAATGCTCCTTTTAAATGCCCTAGCTAATTCCTCAACAAGCAGTCAGGGACAGAGTAACAGCTTTTAAACCTGCTTTCCTTTGCGAGTACAAGTCCTTTTTATGTCATGTGTACACAAAAAGGCAAGTGCTCTACCTGGCAGGCCCTGGCTCCTTTTCCAAGGAATCTTTAAAAGCGACCACTTCTTCCCTTGCTCAGGCAACTGGATTTCCTACTGCTGAAGGGTAAGGAGGGACATATGTAGTTCATCTGACTTTCATGCCAGGGTGAAGTCAAGAACAGAGAAGACAAAAACCCAAGACCTGGGAAGCACTCTGAGTACCATAATACATTTCTCCATCATCTTTTTCTCCTGACAAGCTGAGCTGCAAGGTTGTACCGCATGTTTCAAGGACAGGCTCTCAAATTTTTTCCAGATTCCCATGGAATTTCTTCCCAATTTGACTCCAGTGGAAGTATACAATTTATAAAACTTGGCATCTTTTCCACAGGGGCTCTAAAAAGACTACATATGTCAAATAATCTGTTCATTTTTACACCCTTAATCATTCTTTCATGAGACTAAGCTACCAGTTCCTATGAGGTGGACAGAAATTTTGCCAAAGAACTTCTTTAGTGAAGTACTTCATGGTCTTGGAAGTCCCCTTTTACTCAGCCAAAAATGATTTACTGTCTAAGATGATTTTCTTGAGTTCATTCAGTTTTTAAAACAATGTTCAATACTCCCAGTTCAGTATTAACACTTTAGAATCATTATTCTAATTAAGGATAAAGAAAGAAAAATGAATTAATTCACTTGATGAAGTTCACAGCAAGAGAACAGAGTATGGAATCTCAAATGCTATCCACAACACAAATATATTTCCCAGGTTTTTTTTCTTTTTATTTTTTTACACAGAAGATTGAACATTTTTGTTTCCCCATGCTTTACACCTTTCAGACATAATTTTCATGGGTTTTCACTATCTAAGGTGCTACACTCAAAAGAATCTACTCCCAGTATTGTCAGGACCTAACACAGGTTTTAGTAGATACTAATGCAACAGGCTTAATCTGAGATGATTTTAAAACAGATTTCTACATGAGAAGACGATTGATAATTCATCCATGTTGGCAATTTACCTTCTTCTGTACAACAGTCTTGCGTCAACAGTTTCAGCCTTTGCTTTAGCTTTCTAAGAAGATGCAATAAATACCATAGCCACCTTTTAAGGTTGAAATATATATTTTATTGTGTCATACCTTCTTTTCCCTAGTATATTGTATAATACATCTACTAGTTCTCTTTTATTAATATAGATTCATTTGGTGTCATTCAATTCTACAATGTTACCAATGATTCATGATATCTGGAGGCTCTTCTAGAGCCCTAAGTGAGAGGACTGATTGAATTAGGGATAAAATTTCTTCAAGTGTTGTAGGAGAATTATAACCACAATGGAAATTTCACAGAATTTAAAAGCAAAATCAAGTTCTGCACAGTGTGATTAATTTTGAGTTCCCCCTCCAGAAAATGTAAGTAATCAGTTTCTTAGTGTTAATTGGAATGGATTACTAAAGTTTAATTTAGATTGTTTGAATGACAAGTCCAGTCACAAGTGGTAGACTGCTAATAGCAAAAAGTGTTTTTGAAAGCCTTTTATTCAGTTCTTTGGCACAGATTAGATCACAATGTATTTTATTATCTCTAGAAGTGGAAGAAGAAATGCTGGTTTTGCTTTGCTGTTGTTAGGGAGTACAGGCACACACATCAGTCAGTCACTAGTCGAATTTCTGTTGTAGATGCTTTACCAGCCAAAAGTTCTTTTGTGCTCAAGTGTTACACAGGAATTCTAGGTGTAAATAGCTAATAACTGTTGTAGAAAGAGAGGTGCTAGAGTTGGCGCAAGTTTCTTTATGCTGCTTCAGATACAGTGGCCTTGTGAGTACACAGGGTTCGCTGTGCCAGTTATTTCTGATGGTCTCTGTATACTACAAAATGGCATTTCGGTATCTGTATAGGGCAATGATATATCTGTACTGTCTATACTTTGCTGCCATCTAAAATGAGGAAATATTTTTTTGATATAAAACTGCAATTACAAGATAGATGGCAAAATCTGAATCTTTCAAACTTCCCGAAACAAAGTAAAGCAAAACAGAAAAAATGGCAGTATTTTTCTAAGCAATCTTTTCCACTTTGTCACAATAGTATCAAAGAACCAAAACCTAGTGCTCTCACACTGCTGGTGAGAAACTTGGTGAAACTTGTCTAGTTGAACCGCGTGCTGGATCTTTGTGATTCTCCCGTACCACTAACTGATTTTTTGGAAAAGGCTGGAATTTAGAGTATAAATAGGTGTTCTGTATAATTTACTGCCTGAAAGCATTAAATTACCTTAAACTTCTTAATTCTCTAGTTCATAAAAGTGGCAATATAATTTTTAGTTTATTGCTGAGATTAAAAAAACAAAACAGGTTTGTTTTAAATAATAATAAGTAAAAATCAGAAGGGAATACTGGTTTATCCTTAGGGACTAATCTGTGAAACAGTGATTTGGGGGGAAGAAACCTAGATTCATAAACATTTTAAACAACAAAGGAGTTAAAACTTATTAAGAGAGTTAAACTTACTAATAGAGTTAAAATATTAACCAAATATTAACTCAGTGAATGACCAACACTTTAGCAAATTAGCCAATGACCATATTTCAGCTCATATACAACTTTCAGGTAACAACAGGGAGAGAATAAATATTTATGTTTAAAACAGAGGAGTCTTACATTTTAGAAAAATGGCTGGGTGAATAAGGCTATAGACACACACACATGGATTTAAGTGAAATCAAGACAAGTCGCAAAATTTCTGGCAACTTCTTCCATAGCCTTTTTGGCCACATCTGTGCTGCCTTTAAGAGTCATTCCAACAAGGGCACATAAAAGCATCCATCTATTCTGTCAGTGTTTCAGGCTCTTACAATTCCCATAGGCTTCACAGTGCAAAGGACCCCCTTTGGACCTCTCTGAGGCAAGCTCTTCCTCCACTTGTCTAGCGGCATTGCAAAACATCATGGTCAAATATAAGGAACTCTGCCTCACTCCTGGCATACTGAAGATTATTTATAATTTCTGGCATTTTCCAAAGTGTCAGGGCTTGCAGAAATGTCTCTGGATTATTAAAATCATTTCACTAAGAGTGATATAACAAAGAATTATGTTTCAGACCAGTGTCCTTAACCAGACACTGCTCTACCTGCTCTGTATGCCTACTTGTACATGGATTTCAAAATGTCAAGACAAAATTGTATGGCAAAATAACAATACATATTTGTTCTAATTGCTACATTATAGTAGAAAAATACTTTAGGTAGTATAGTATATCACTTTCAAGTATTCTCTCTCAAAATGAAGCCAGCCTTTTTCACAAGGCCAACTGTTTGTTCTTTAAGGTAACAAACTTTGGATGAGTGAAAACCTGAATTTCATCATTAGTCTGAGTCTTTTAGAAGACTAAGATGAGTTGATCTGTTAAACACAGAAAACAAAAATAATGCTGAATGCTTCAACTCATGGCAGTGGGGCTGGGACTAGATGATTTTTATGGTCTCTTCCAACCCTTAACATTCTGTGATTCTGTGAACTATGATTTATATCTGTGTTCTCTTTCAAGAACTCATTTCATTTTATACCTACTGAAATGAAACAATACATATGTTCCACACCTGTAACACAGGACTGTCTAATCCGGGAGTAAAAACTGGTATTTCTACATCATGAAACATTATCAGAAACAACAGGTTATATAAAAAAATCATTCTCTTTATCAGCTAAAGAGTGGAAGCAGTTTTCTCTATGGCTGACCTGTTCAGAAATTTTATTTTAAATGTTGTTTCCTGATTCTCCTGCCTCAGTTCTCTTCCCTTAAAAAAAGACTATAAACCCTCTAAGATAAATAAACTTACTTTCTGTGCACTAATGGGTATATTGAATCCACACAGCCTGCTGTGTCACTTAATTTTCAAATCACTGAGCTTAAAAGTCATAACTGCCTAACATGTCAAAACCATTTCAAGGGGATTTAAAGCTCCTGTATCTTGTATGTACCATAATTTGAATGCTTCTTTGGGTTCTCTCAGAGTTATAAATATTTAAACTAAAATGTTATGAATTCCTAATGTGTAGTCAACTTCTTTTTTTTTTTAATAAGGTGAGAGACTGTTCCAGAGAGACTAAAAAAAACCAAATTTGAAAAATTTTCTTAAAATTTCAGTACCTGAAAAATCTTGTTCATTTTGCACCTGTGTTGTTCCTTTTAAAGAGGGATTATTGGGCTTCTGCTTGGTGCTCAAATCTCTTAAGTATAACTAGCTAAATGAAGTTTTCTCCTTTTCTCTTAATTTATTATTTGCAAGATCTCCTCTTATGGTCAGACCTTCACAAAATATTTCTGGCATTTATGATATCCTTGCTGAATTGAATTTGCTCTACAGGGTCCTGAAACCACAAGAACAGATTGCAGCTTCCCTTACTTTTTTCCTTGAGGAACATACTGCATTAATTTAAAATTGGTTTACTCTCATCTTCTGAGCACAATAAATGGTATTGTTGAACCTATGAAGTTCTGTATAATCTGGAGAGAAAAATTAAATACTACACAGTGTAATCTCTCTTCCTGTATGTCACAACAACAGCACGTCAAACCAAGGATATCCAAGAACAACAGTGCATCTGGAAGTCAAAAGCTACTAAGCAAGGAAAGCAATTTCTCTCAACAGTCTGAGTCCAATGTAATTTATGAAGTTCTTGTCTCACTGCTTCGGCAAAAGACAAAAAAGTTAAATTGCTGTATACATGTATTTTCAAGTCAGAACAATTAATTAATCTAGCTTTCATTACAATCTAGATCACAGAGCCTTAAGACAATAACTTCTGCAATGGTCTCTCTCCCACATCCCTTAGGCAAACCATGTTCTTTCCCAACTAACCAAAATGAATTATATGTATCAAAATATCATTGCAGGCCAAGATTTGTAAAAGAACTAATTTCAACTGTAGGAAAACAAAATATAGACAGAGTTGAAATCTGGAAGATTTCTTCATGAAGAACAACCTTAGTCACATGAGTTGCAACATATAACATTCCTGTACATCTTCAAGGATTTGTAAATTAGCGAGGCAAACCAGCAAGAAAATCCATGGGTGTTGAGTATCTCTGCCATAAATAGCTTGACAGCAAAATTCTCAAATGAGAATTTTGCATTTAACAAGATTGCTGTATTCAGAGAAAGTGCATAAGATCTTCAGTTTTACAGTTCAAATTAATTCTTGATAAAACTTCAAGTTTCGATAATTGCAGGTACCACATATGAGCATAATTTTCAATGTCTTTTAGAAGAGAACACATTTCAGGAAATATAGGACTTAAAGTACTGCAGAGAGGAAAAATAATCTATATCCTTTCCTGGCATAGGGAAGATACTTACAGGGAATATACTTATAAAGAGATTTAAAAGTACGTGCAGCAGATGATATTGCCTTAGCTTAGGCTTTACTATATGTATTAACATTTAAAGAGCTATCAAGCTCTAAGTATTATTATTATTATTTCATGAGGACAGGGCATACACTGATTTTTACCGCTAAGGCAGTTGCCTTCCCTGTCATTCTAGTCTCTTGAATTGCACAAAACCCTTCAATCTGTTAAATGACTCCATTTTATATCACAGATTTGCCAAACTCTACAAGGACAGGGGCTGGTTGTTTTCCAAAGAAACCTGAATATCCTTTCAGAAAAGCACATTGACAGATGGCCTTCTTCCCTGCTGATGTTACACTAGAATTCTGCTTGGAGGGAAATTCTGTCAACTTCCCTGAGTCATATTTTTGCCTAATTTATTTTGAAAAATTATATAATGTGGTAAAGTTCATTGATACATGTTATATTACTGTTCAATGTAATTTTATCGATACAGAACACTTTATGTTTCTCTTTTTCTTTTTGTGGGGAAAAATAGCATGCAACAATCTACCAAAGTAAATAACTTAGAGGAACAGTATTTTATAGACACTTCTTAAACTATTTTTTTCAATTTAGTTCACTTAGAATTAACACTGCCATCCCAAATACTTAGATGGTGCTGAAAACATGCACTCTCAAAATGGTTTTAGCAACTGCAAATTGATGAAGGAGATCAGAGTAGTCAGAGCAGATTTATGAAGAAGAAATGCCTGACCAAACTGACAGCCTTCTACAATGAAATGACTATTCACTGGATGAGGAGAGAGCAGTAGATGTTGCTTTTCTTAAGGTTTTGACCCTGTCTCCCATGATATCCTCATAGACAAAATTATGGTCTACATAAAATGGCAATTAAGTGGACTAAAAACTGCCTGTTAAACAGCTGCATTCAAAGTGTTGTGATCAGTGGCACAATGCCCAGCTGGAAGCCAATCCACTAGGAGTGTACCTTAGATCTATATTGGGACCAACAGTGTTTAATTACTTCATTACTGACCTGGACAATAGCATAGAGTGCATCCTCAGAAACTTCATATGACAAAATACAGGGAGGAGTGGTTGATACACCTAATGGTTATGCTGCCATTCAGAGGGACCTCAACAGGTTAAGGTCAAAAGTCTCCTGAGCTTCGATAGCAAGAGCATCACCAACAGGTCTACCTAGCCTTGTAGCGACCATCTGAACTTCTAGGACCAGTTCTGGGCTCTCCAATATGAGAGAGACAACAACATACTGAAGCAGAGAGGCTCAAAAATTGTGAAAGAATTGGAGCATGTGTCATAGGAAAAGATGCTGAAAGAGCTGTACTTGTTCAGCCTGGAGAACAGAAGCCTTGAAGCAAAGGGTCTTAATAATGTCTATAACTACCTGATAAAAGGGAGGAGGAAGACTGAGCCAGAGCCCTCTTTGTGATGCCTAATGACAGGAAAAGAGGCAATTGGTGCAAACTGAGATATAAGAAATTCCATCTAAATATAAGAAAAAAAAATAGTCTGAGTGTGTTAAATCACTGCAAGAGGTTGCCCAGAGATCTTTTGGTGTCTCCATCCTTAGAAATATTCAAAACCTGACTGAGCAGCCTGCTGTAGCTGGCCCTGTTTTGAGCAGGGCAACTGGACCAGATGACCAGCAGAGGTACATTCCACCTGCAGTAAATATTCAACTGTGATTCTATTAATAGAAACAAGTATGGGGTGGTATTAAGTCTTATTCCTTAGGTTCTCCACATGACTGTGGGGTCCCTCCACAAATAAAGCTGACAGCACTTTGTTTTCTCAGAAGTATATTGATAAAGATGGTGATGAAATCAATCTGGATCAAGGTGAATTTATGTATTTTTTCATGTATTTGTTCTTGTATAAAGACCTCCCTTTTCTTGAAACCTGATATCTCACCACATCTCAGTAAGGAGCTCTTTCAAAGCATATCCTCAGAAACCTTTGTGATCTCCAGGAGGGAAACATGAAGATAAGCTTTGTTCCAGAACTGCATTAGAGACTCTTGGGTGGTACTTATCAGTGAAAAAAATGTCTATGGATTAGACTGACATTTACAACAGCACCCAAAAAGAACATTCAGGTTGTTCTTAAACTTTTTAAGCTTCACAGAAACAGTCAGTATCTTATTTGGCATGAGTATTACTCAAAAACGTTGTAGGGTAAAAAAGTCCTTTGACAAAACTTAAGTCTCCTTTTCTGAAGAATACAACAGCTTGATATTTCAGAATTGTATCATCTATATCATCATGCTGTCATCTAAATCAATTAACAAGTGCATGGTATTTATTAATGATAATAAATTAACTAATATTAAAAACATTCGTTTACAGTAACAACCATTTGGTACAAAGCTTCTGGTTTGTAAATGTGTACCTTAATGTTATATCTGGTTCTTCCTGGAGAAGTTTATTTATTTTCCAAAGACTCCTCTGAGACAGTTAATACTTATATCTTGTCACCAGCAAATACTCAGAAGATATTGCCCTCTAAATCAATTCTTACTTGATTTTTCAAAATACCCTTGTCCCTTAGTTCCTTTCTTTCTGCAGGCTACAGTCTTGCTTCAAATCAAATAGTTCTATACACTGACTGAGGAACTACATTACTGCTCTCACTAAGTGCATCACCAAGAAGTACCAAAAGAAAGTTCTATGAACAATCATCCAGTGGGGCATGGAAACTTCTACACACTAAGGCAAACTGCTATGTAATTTTTTGCATAAATTTCAGTATGGTACAGATAGAGAGACATTTCTGAAGTAAAACTCCATGGATAAAACCATGCCAAATTAGTCCTGGCAGCAAGTCTAAACAGGAAAATTGAGTAAACAAGAGTCTATAAATCAGTACTAAGCGATCAGATCTTTACAGGCTGTTATTAAAACTGGTGGTGAACTAAGATAGCTCCAACACATTTATACCTACTATGTATTTTCAGTGCAGATATAAAGCACAGGATCGTGCCTTATACATCTTTTTCAAAAGATATTTTAGAATTAGAAAAATGAAAATGCACTGTCCTTATTTAAACATACCCTGCTATTATAACATATGAAATCGAAGCCATGTTACATAAACTTTGTGTTTGCAAAAAAGCTTGTACAGGAATTTGATGCAATTACATTTCCAGTGGGTAATCTGCAACAGATATTTATATGGGCTTTTACTCTTTCTGAGAAAAATCTATGATTTTTAAATACAAGAAAGGAAAGAGGCAAAAAGACTGGAACCAAAACTGAAATCCAGAAGAGTAAGAAAGATAACAGGGTCTGAAAAACTGGCTGTGTTCAGATTTTCTAACTTTATTTTTTCTAAGGTAAATCCACTACCCTGCATCTGGCGAAATTGTTTCTTATTAACTTATTCACATGCTGCTGATTTATAAGCAGTGATCAAGCACCAGGAATTATCACAGGAGAAAGAACCAAAATTGAGGGGGATCTATTACCTCTCTGGGTAATCTGTTGCAACATTTCACCACCCTCATTGTAAAAAAAAAATTTCTTCCTTATATTTAGTCTTAATCTAGCCTCTTTATTTTAAAACCCCTTGTCCTATCATTACAGGCCCTACTAAAATGTTTGTTCCCATCTTTTTTATAAGCCCCCTTTAATATTGAAAAGATGCAATATGGTCTCCCTGGAGCCTTTTTTTTTCTCCACGCTGAACAACCCCAGATCTCAGATCTCTCAGCTTTAAATATCAATTAGTATGCCTATTAACTGCAATGCTGATATTGATTCAACAATAGCAAAGGCTGAAAGGTCCCTTTGAAAGTTATGGCCACAGGCAATCACCAACCATAAACTTGGTTTCCATAGTAGCTGTACGATTTAAAGGTTGTTACTACAAACATCTATAGTGACTCAGATGAACCTATATCATTAGGCAAAGGCTCCTGGTTACAATTGCACTTTGGTGCAGCAAGTGAAATTTCATTGCAGCTTATTTTCAAGTTAAGAATTACCTTTGTGGAATTAAATATGAAAATATAAATTAAAACCATAACTACCAATCTTTTAAAATATTAGGCTGATGAATACAAAGCATTTTGAAGTAACAGTGGGCTTTCAGCTTCTCAATTTTTAAACCTTTTTCTAAATAAATCAGTTACATCACAGAGGCTGTCAAAGCATTGGATATTCGAGCACTCAGCTACCTGATAACTGAATTTTTAATCTCCACACATAGAGACACATCTGAAATGCATCAACAGAAGCATCTATTTAAAATAAGTCATCAATGCAAATAATAATTGACAATTAAAAGTGTTGGTATTACTTTCTGTAGTCTTTAGAATTAATTCATGTCTTCTGCATTGCATTGGTTGCACTGTGTCAAAGTTTTGATAAGGATCCAACTCATAGAGGAATCCCATTTTAAAGATTTTTAAATAATGACATTAACATTTAAAAATATTTTAAAATTAAACCAGTGATTTGAAAGTACCTCTTTCTCACAGGAGCTAAATTAAATAGACTGCTTTTGTTGTTGATTGAAGTGGAAACATAATCAAGACTAAAATACATATCATATATAAAGAAATGTCGGGCTTCTCTTTCCCTTCTGTTCTAATACACTAACATGAGATAGCTAAGAAAGCAGAAGGTCAACAGATTCAAAAATATTAAGTTGTTGTTTTTTGTTTTTTGTTTTTTTTGGGGGGGGAGGATATGTGGGTGGGTGGGAAGAATTTTTCAAGTTGTTTTTTGGGGAAGGGGTTTATAAAGCAAATAAT
This sequence comes from Dicrurus megarhynchus, assembly GCA_013399195.1. Taxonomy (NCBI): domain Eukaryota; kingdom Metazoa; phylum Chordata; class Aves; order Passeriformes; family Dicruridae; genus Dicrurus; species Dicrurus megarhynchus. Next base: position 2,273,653 of record VXAD01001741.1, read on the forward strand.
TGACCTAAGAGACTTAATAGGGATACACAGTAGTCCACATAGTTTAAGAAAGGATTAGAGGTTATCACAAGGAAGCAGAACACCTACTGCTACAATAGATATGGCTGCAAGAAAAGAAGAAAACAAGCTACCTAAATCTTCATGTTGCAAGGTCTGAATCAGTCATTAAGTGACAGAAACCGGGAAGGCTGAAGGAGCATAATAAACATCACACACACTTCTGTGATCCATTCTCGAGGTTCTCTGGGCAATTCCGGAGAAACAAAATAAGAACAGCAAATCAGTTACTAGGATAAACTAAAATGGTAATTGTTGTGCTCAAGCACATGCCATTTTTTGGGGCATCTTCCCTCTAATATTTAAAGTCTGAAAAAAGTTTTTAAAACATAGTTTATTTAATTTAAAACAAATTAATTTTTAAACTAATTTAACCTAGTCTTACATTTATAGAAAATTATCAATTTTTATTTACAAAATGAAATTAAGAAAGAATCCTGATCTATTATGGAGTTAGATCAAAATTTTAGTTGTTAACAACATTTGTATTTTGGCCAAAATCTGAGTCTTATCCATTATTTCTTTTGTCCTCCACAGAGGTTTCCTTATTCTAAAATCCATGAGAAATGAGTTAGCAAATGTATAAAAAAGAATGCTTTAGCTATATACCACTACTTCGAAAACCAAAATACAGCCACATAAACAAACAAAAAAAAACGCCACAAATGCCTCTTGAATACCAGGGCAGTTTGGTTTTTCGTTTGGGTTTTTTTCAAGATTTTTCTATTTTTCATTGCAAACTGCAAAACAAATATGACTGAATAAAAATCAAATACTTTGAAGATAAACTGGAAATAATCTTTTCTAATTCCTTTCTACTTGGGAATGCAAATAGTCACAGTTAACTTCTGCAAGTTCTTACAAGTTAGAAAATTTAGCTGATCTTGCTAGCAAAATGAAACAGTAGCAATAAATGTACTTCTAAGAAGTCTTAAAATGATAGTATTTATATATGTCAGGATTTGTATTGAGACTGAACAACACTGAAATATTTTCAATTTATATATTTAAACTGAATCCTGATTTTGTTCAAGTCAAATCAAGCTCCCAGAAATTTTAATAAAAGCATGATTAGTTATTTTATTTAAATTAGAGGAAAGCAAGTCTTTATTTGACAAGATTTTCAATGCACTTCTCTGCCCCACTGACAGTAACACCTCAGGCTTGGTACACATTTTCTAAGTCATTGCTATTCAAATTAGGTCCATTTGCTGGGCTATTTCAATTCAATTAATGGCTCTCAGCTGGTGTAAAACTAATATCTCAAGGTTGGCATATGATTTCCTTTCCTTTAATTGCCTTTTCAGTGTGTCCTAATGGGGTAGGTAAGGGAGACATGAACAATGACTAGAATTTCCTGTAAGACTGTAAAGGCAGGAGCTTCTGAAAAGATATTATTTATGCAAGAGGACAACTGGACTGAGAGATACCTGAATTATGAGAAACGACCACTCAGTACTGTGGCTGTTGAAAGAGATGAGACACAAGGCACAGACAATTATTTTTTCATGAAAAAAACAACACACTTATATCATAAGTAAGTATCTCAACTTATCATATTAACCCTTATGGAAAATCTGTGATTTTTTCTGTGAAGTAGCCACTTAACTTCCTAACCTGAACCACAAAGGTAACTCACAAATGTATAAATAAATTTAGATTGATAATTTCATTTCACTTACACTGCACATACTCTGAGGAATCAGACTTATACTTCTAGCATGGAATGAGTCTCACATTTCAAAATAGAAATTATATTGGAAATTTTGTGTCCAAGATTGTATCTGATGGAAATGATGCAGCTGTTACTTCAGTCAGACTGGCCTGTATACCAATAAATTATGCTTTTTGTTGAGAAGAATAATGGGAAGAGAAAATTTCTCAGACCCTACCTTCTCTTCTGGTTAAGGAGCAATATGCATACCTGCACTAAAAATTGGATCATTTTCAAAAAACATGAAAATTTTCCAGCACTTAAAAAAAATCTAATGGTGGTGGTCCATTCCCCGCTCTACATTCCTCTAAAGGATGAGAGGCAAAGACTCATTTAACACACTTCTTTACCTTTCAAACCAAGACTTGAAGCTATATCAGAAAGCAATATTGGTCAACTACAATTACAAAATGCAAAATAAAACTCAAAGTCTTTTTCACTGTACAGAAGTTTTTCCTGAACCTGGCACAATTCATCCACTGCGAGGCAAGCCAGTCAAAGTTCTAACACTCTGTAATCACTATTTCTTAGCCATCCAAACTGGTTGGGAAAGTTATTTTCATTTCTTGCTATGCTTTAAAAGCATAAGAACCAGGTAGTACTTCCCCACTTATTCTGGAAATTCAAGAGGTGCCTGGAATCAAAGTAGTTATGAATGCTACATAAAATGAGATAACTTTTTGAAATGGGACTTTTTTTAAAATTAAAAAACAACAGAAAAAAAGAAAGCATCACCTTGGAGACCACAGTTCTCTTGTATTAAGCCACCTTAACCAAGATCAGAGACTTGAGTATTAATCTTGTACAACTCTATGCCTGTGATGAGGATCACTTTCTCCCACTTTTGCACACATGCAGAAGTATACGCACAAGAGAATCAGAAATACTTAGATTAATTCTTGCAGAGGATAAGGATTTATTCTCATGGAGGATAGAGAAAAAAACAAACCAAAACCAAACCAAATATTTCATAGAGGAAGGCAAGTCATAGAGTGCCTGGCTCCAGAAAGTCAGTGACACCTTCAGTTCCTCAGTACATGGTACACTTTGCATACTGCCTTTATGATCAAACTTTATTCACTTTTCAAAGGAAAAAAGCAAGCCCTGTGACAGTGTTATAGGATGCTGCATTCCCAAAGCATTTTTGTAAGAAATATGATATTATGATGCTATAAATACATTTGCTGAGAGTAGAGCTTACTTGCATTATTTTGGAAGGAAAAATTTGAGACAAGAAGGATGAATTAAATCTTTCCTAGTTTTCCATCTTACTTTGACAGAGCTGCTGCTTACTCTCATATTTCTAGTGTGATCCTACCTCCAAAACTTCTCAAAGGATGAAGATATTTGCTAGAAACCATTCACAATAAAACTGCTTATTCTTCTTTCCCAATCAGGAGAAATATCATCATGAGTTTCATCTTTTAATGGGGACATTGTATTAGTAGCCTCATTAGTAAAACTGTTTAGTAAAGCAATAAAATAATGCCAGGCTCTACTCTTTACAGCTTCTGATTAGAAAACCCATTACATCTCATGAGCAATTTATAGCTCATCAGTCTCAAACACAAAGGAAATAAATTATAAGAGAAGGATGAGCTTAGAATGATGCCTACAAGCCCGATCTTCAAGAGAGGAAACAAAAAAATATTTGTAATAATAACAGAGGGTACTGAATATTAATGGGTGATCTCAGTATGCTTGATATAGAGTACTCCATGCAAATAAGAACACTTCTGTGCTTTTTATTAATGTCCTCATCGACTGATGTTATTTGCTTACATCATCTAACAGCACACACAGTCATTTAAAGTATGTAGCTGATGACCTTCTGTGAGGTAGGGATGTGCTGTTAGCCCTGTTTTGCAGATAAGAAATTGAGGCGCAGAGACCATCTTGTCCGAAATGCTGGAGAGAGCTGTGGACCTTTAGAAATAAACACTGGTCAAGTTCTGCTTCTCCTAACCGTTGTACTCCATCATCATACCAAACATGAATTGCATAAAGATAATAAAACTAAATTCTAAGCATTCATGTATTGCCTAGAAATGGTGCCTTCTGGCCTCAGAAACAGTATGAAACATGAGGGTACTGGAAGGCAAGACATCCTTTGTAGATATCTTTTATCTTTAAAGGCTTATCTCAATCTAAAAAAGGTTAATTTATTTACTGTTTAAGAGTCTTACCAAATTTACCCTTCATTCTTATCTTAAAGAAGTGGAAAACCAAAAGATATAAAGAGTGAAGCAGATAGTTGTTCAGTTTTCCAGCTTTCTACAATAATGATTTGGTTTTTTAATAACACATTTTTATTAACTATTTTGACAATATCACAACCAGTTTAGAATGACATTTATTTTTGTAAAAAAAATAAAGCAAAGAAGTAAAACATTGAATCACCAAAGATTATTCCAAGACACAGAAAGAAGACTGAATAAAGGTAGAGCCTAATAAACATGTAAGTAGGCACATATAGCAAATTCTCAAGACACTGTGATCCTAAGGCATTATAGTGATTTGTAAAATACATTTTTAAATATGTTTCCTAAACATACACTAGATACTTGAAGATTCAAAAGTGACTGAATTAAAAAAAAAAAAAAAAATAAAAGGATAAAATCTTTTAGCAAGGAATAGATGAACTGCAGAGGTACTTGTGAAATTTCTGAAAAACCATATGCACGGAGAAATGTGGATTCTAATTCTATAAAGATTCCCTGCCCACTAAAACTTAGTTAAAGTAGTTTCTTATTTGTACAGGAAAGCACAATAGGATCACAAGCAAGAAGACCAGATATTCAAGGTCTAATATAATTAAGATATTTAAGAAACTAAAGAACTAAAGATGAAAACCTGTTCATTCTCAGGCTAATGATTTCTCAGTTACATTTCTGACTTGGAATTTTCAGCCTTTAGAGATTTCTCAGTTTTGCTTTCTTTGAATTGTAGGGATCTATCCAAATTGTCTGTGAGAGAGTGCATTTTCCAGATCACAGCTGAAGACATTAATTAAGCCTTCTGCCTAAACCCCCAGGCAGGCTGATAAAAGAGCAGGGCCCTTGGCTTCATTTTAAGGAAGGGAAGCAAAAGAAAGTGAATAACTTGATTAGCAGAAATTGGTTATACCTACAGCAGTGTGATCCAATTACAAAAGACTTTTACAATGAAACTTGCAGTGCTGAGGACATAGCATTAGGAAATAGCATTAATACTATTTGTGTTTTTTGAGGCTGTACTTCTGCATATTCCATCTTAGCTTTGCAGAAAGAAATCTAGCTTGCATGCTGCAAGACCAAGCCATACCACATACCAAAGAACAGTATTTGGAGAGGATTAGGACAGGCATTACAGAAGTCGTCTTTTGATGAAAACTGAAATGTTAAATATTATGATATGGATCAGAGGAGATTTTGTTTTAAAGAGCTAGAATCTCACTTGGAAAGGACTACAAGATGAAATTCTGAGGGACTATGCCCAGCAATTGGAAAGTAAGTCCTTCACCTGCAATTTGTCTTCAAGAACAAATGTTAAACTTGTCTATTAAAAAAAAATGAATGAGTAATTAAAATGTTGGGCTTTTTAAAAATTTTAAATTATTATTAAATTACTGTTCAAATCTATCAAAATAAAAAATGTGCAGAACATCAAAATAATCATAAAAATGTTGATGGGCTTTTCTACAATTAAAGGAAACACTCCTAGGCTTAATATTTTTAATTATTTGATCTAGAAGTAATTTGTTTTAAGGGATAAGCAATTCAACAACAAAATTTTGTACATGAAGTGGAATTTGACTCAAACATGCCATTAAATGTGTCTCATCAATTCACACTGAAATTCACACTGAAAACCTCAGATGGTGTGAAGCAAGTGTCTCATGTACCTCATAAAAGACTTCATTACTGCATTAGGAGAAATGAAGGCCTTTGGACTCTTTTGCCTGGGCAGGGGGGTTGTTTCAGCCTAAGGTGAGACATGTGTTAGATTCTAGTATCCACAGTTAAGGTTTAAATTAGGTTTATTTACTCTACTTGCTTGTGTTCCAAGCCTGAACTTGGTTTATTCAGTGGAAGGGAATTAAGCAGGAAGGTTATATTATGCTGGTTGCATCTGCGACTCCCTTTCAATTATGCAGAACAACTTGTAATCTCAGCTCAACTGTTGTGCACACCAGGTATCTGTAATCTGTGCGTGCTTAGGTGGTTCCTATGTAGAAACTGAGATACCAAGGGGATAAAGGGGTAATTGGTGCCCACCTGTTTCTCTTTGCACTAAGATTCAGGAACAGGTGTGAAATACAGGTGTGAAGCTCCTGATCTGGGCACTGGGTGGAGAGACTAAATAATACAGGTGTACATAGACACCACCTGAATGTCAAACTCAAGGTCAAAACCAGATTTATTCCTGTCATTCTTACAAAAATACACACATGCAACAGATTTCTTAGTAGAATGCCTCATAAATACTGATTTATACTGCTGGAATCACATATAAAGCATCTGTGCCATGCTCATCAGATGCTTCTTCCAATATTTTGATTGGCAATTATATCTAATTGCTGAAATCCACAGATAAAAACTCAGAACAATAAATACCTGCAAACCTTAGAAAGGTACAGAATAGCCATAAATACACAAATCCTAACAGCAATTCTATTTTTAGTTAAAAGCAGTGTTTTTAATGCTCTTCTGACTCCAAAGAGAAATTGATAAATGCTTTAAAATACAAAGAGAAAAATATGGAGTTAAGAAAAAATGGGGTCTTCAGTCAGGAGAATATAAGCCTGACTTCTTGCATACACTACTGACAATATTTCAGATAATAATTTCTGTAGTTTGTGTGTGACAACTTTAGAAACATCTCAAGACATTGTTTTTCATCTAATAGGAGAAAAAAAAAGAGGAAATAAAAATCAAAGGATCATCAAATGGTTTATGTCAGAAGGGACCTTAAAGATCATCTGGTTTCCAACTACCACGGGCAGGAACATCTTCCACTAGACCCGGTTGCTCTAAGCCCCATCCAGCCTGGCCCTGAACACCTCCAGGGCTGGGGCATCCACAGCTTCTCTGGGCAACCTGTTCTGGTGCCTTACCACCCTCACAGCAAAGAATTTCTTTCTAATATATGATCTAAATTTACCCTCTTTCTGTTTAAAACCATAACCCTTAGTTCTGTGTCCTAACCTAGAGGAACAGTAAGAGCCACAGCTAAGTATAGGGATTATTACCTTCCCTTGCCACAACATACCTGTCTTTTCCATAAAATTGACTGTATTTTTCCCGAGTATCCAATCACCACCATTTATAAAAGATAAAGAGACACCACTTCATTCTTGCATTGGCTGCTTTCAAGTAATCCCAACACCTTATCTGAGCAGTATGAGTCCCATCAATTATTATGCTAATGTATAATTTTCCTCACTCTCAGCATAACAAAATTTTATTGTCCTTATTCATGCTGAACAACCAATGAAGCTACTCCAAAATTAGTATATTATTCAATATGATCCACAGTTTCAAAAAACAACTGCATCCTAGTAGAGAATATTTTATAAGAGAAGCAGCACCTGCATCTTAAAAGAACATTCAGTAGTATCCCTGATCTAAATAGTTGTAATAATATTTTTACTACAATATTTTTAAAACTAATTTGCTGCTTGTGGAATGTAAAGTAGTTTCTCCTGCAAAAAGCCAACCTGCTTTTTGCATTTTCTGTGGCAGAGTTTTGGCTCAGCTTGTCAGGAGAGTTAATTGACATTCCAAAATGCCTGTACTTTATCAAAACAACAACACAAGTATGCAACACTTTCCTTCTGGGATTTTGTATTATACTCAGAAAGAGAGACTGCAGATTTATAGGAAGATTCTAAGCTGGTGGATGCCAATGAGAAGCTCAGAGGCAAAAGTAAACTTTGTCCAAACCTTGTAATTTATATTCTGATCTAGCAAGAGAAAAAAAAAGAAATTCTAGCCATTCTATATTTTTACTGTAAACTTCAGTATTCCTTTCTATTAAAAATGATTGTAGTTTCTTTCATGCAAATCATAACTGGAGTGCCAAGTTTAGAATCAATAGCAATTTCAATTTTACTATTCAGAATTATGTATAACTTTGTATTTTTAAAAATAATTTCAACTTCAGACCAAAAGAAAATTCAGCATAAACCTTCAGCCAACTACTGCAATTACCACTTAGACTTGCAAAGAATTCAGCAAGAGTATGTACTGTAGTAGCTGTTGTAGAATTATGCATGAGAGATTGCCACTCTAAATTAACAAACTTTGTGAACTATAGTTACTTCCTTTGCAGAACAACTGATTTAAATTCAGCAAGATACAAATGAGCCTCTGGCTGAAGCCCAAGAGCCATCTTTACTGTAAATCCCCAGCTGTTATTGTACAATCATAATGCTGAAGCCATAATTACCAATTCCAGTACAGGATGTTAACTTGTTCAGCTGCTTCCATTACAAGATTTCTACTTGTGAGTTTTCTTTGTCCTAACCTCACCCATGGATTTCACCTTCTATAGTTTAAAGTTCTTGCTAGTGTTTACTTCCTGTTGAATTTCTAACAAGAAAAAAATATTTCCCTCACTTTGTGTCTATGAGACACAAATAATACACTACACAGCAATGCACTAATTTGCTGTTTTAAGGCTTCTCTTCTTTAATGTGAAGTCTTCACACAGTTTGGAGATTTAGGCTTTGAAAAATCCTACACACTTAGTTACTACCTTAGAAAATTTTCTTGAAATTTAATTCTAAGACTTTAAAAAAAAAAATCACATTTTCGTGAATTAGCAGAGTCTAATCAAAATTGAGTTTTAAAAATTAACTTCATATAACTTGTTAAAGATGAGAAGTTGGGTGATTTTTTAAATTTGAAATTTTAATACATCATAATAGCTTCAGATTAAAGGAAGTTACCCATCATACACTTGGTAATGAAAAGAATATAAATTGTTTGGCTTTGTGCAATTATTCCCTGAGGATGTTCTTCAAGTCAACAAGGGTTTCAGCTAACTCTTGATTGGAGGCCAGTGTCAAAACACAGTCCTTGTTGTAGTATAATCAAAGCTCCCATTTCATTTCCTCAAATAATAAATTTCCAGCTACTTTGGAGTAACAATGTTAGCAAAGATTCAAGAATATAATCCATAAGATGATGAAATGTGGTCCTAATTTTGCATCTAAAAAGAAGAATGATTGTTCTACCTGCCTATTTTTAAAGATGAATTCAACTAACCATGTATTGAAGATCTATGAGCAAAAAAAATTTAACTGATGTATTTCTTTCACTGCCTAAAAAGGGAAAGAGAAAAAGGATACTTTTTATTCTAAAATATTTTAGTAATTTGCACTATTTCATTAAAACGCTTGTAGTACTTCTTGCATCTCTTTACCTTCTTTACCTTATTTTAACTTGATGCTTCCCCATTACAGGTAATGCTGTGGCCATATTGCTTCCTAAAACCAATGGAAATTCAGAAGATTTCCTGAAAAATTGATCTGACAGTACAAAAACCCATGAAGTTTTAGTCACTGAGGGAGGGATTTCAGAACTATATAAAAGAGATGGAACCAGATGGATGTGGACAGGAAACTCCTTCAAGGATGGTAAAAAGATCACAAAAATTACTCTGTAAAGGCATTTACAAAGCAGAAAATTTCATTGCTGTAGACAAGTTGTTTCTGAAACTAGAGGTTATAGCATGATGTATTTCTTATGTCAACAAATGCTGTAAAGTACAAAATCAAAAGCATGCATGCTATCTGGAATAAAACACTCCAGCTGTTAAGACTAACCAAGCAGGTCATATATATGTGTTCATACAAAAAATGTTGCTTATTATGAAGCAGTAAAATTCAACTTAGTCCTTTCTGAAAGCAAGAAAATACAAAGCTCATTTCAAATGGGAGAGGAACAGTTATTGTCATATATGACCTGTTAAAAATTGGCTTTTTGCACCAACTTGTCCATCAGTACACCATCCTCAATTACCAAAGTTGTTAAAATAAAATTATTGTTGTTTCTTAATGTTAATCTAAATGTTAAAAGCAACAAAAGGTCACTCCAGGATGCCATAAGCTGATCCCGAGCATTCCTCTGGAGTGACCAGGTACCCACTCTTAAAGGTTTTAAATACTTTGTTTATTAGGGCCACTCCATCCAACAGAAGCTGATCCCGAGCACTCCTTTGGAGTGGTCATTCTCTCCATTCTTAGAGATTTTAAGTGTCTTATAAGGTTCTGAAAAGTTATGCAGGATATAAGCTGTTCAAAGAGTTTATAAATGTTAAAAGTTGTAAGACCTTATATATATTTAAGTATGTGATTGTTATGGCAAGGATTAATATAAACTGTATAACTTATATTTTATTCAATGATTGAATTATGTAAGATCCAAAGCTAAGCCAACTCCACTGGGCTTCCCAACTTCCACTTTCTAAAAATAGCTCTTCACTGACACCCCTGTAACTGGGCTCCATGGTAACCAGAATTTTAATGAGGGACTTTCCCGCCTTTAGACCAGGAATAACATCTTCCCCTAGACACAACAGCTGACTGGCTGGGGAAGATGACCTCATGGGATAATACCACCAATCCCGCTGGGCCATGGATGCTGGACAGGGGTGAGCAGGGGAGGAGCCAACACCCTTTATAAGGACCGCCAGTGGGAGGTGCCTCGCTTTTCCGCCTTTGCGCTTGCGCGGGTCAGTGGTGGAGAAGCCCAGTGCCAAGCAGCTGGCCTTTTACTCTCGAACCGAGAGCAATTATAATTTCCTCTTGGAGCCTTAACCTCTAAGATTGACCTCAGCGCCGTACAGCTCCCTGCTTTGGGCAGCCGTGCGGCTGCCTGGGTGTCCAGTTTCCACGCCCGGACTTTTTATTTTTACCTTTTTATTTTTAAGGATTTCTAATTTTGGCTTTTGTTGTTAATAAACGTTTTTACTGTTTCCACAACAAAAGCGAGTTGTCTCGTTTTTATGACAGTTATTTTAAATGAAATCATTATATTTGCTTGTAGTGGCTATCAGAAGCTGTAAAGGAGCAAGCAATTTTTCCCTTTAAGAGAGCAATGGTGTCCTAGTAAGACACTGTTATGATGATTATGCTATAACTTACCCTTTGAATTTCACTCCAGCTAGTCGAGATGAGATTCATTCTTATTTTTTTCATTGTAAACTTTGAAATATTCATTAGTTGATGTCAGACACAATATTGTGTGCAGTGTCCAAAAATGTAGTGTATTTATTAATGGTTAGAAGGCAATTTTCTTTCCTTGCTCAGGACTTTTATTCTTCCTGAGATAGTAGAGAAATATTGAGAATACAAATAGGAAAAAAAACTCTCCAACCAACAACCCTTGTTCTAACACAAGGGGGAATTTTGGGAATTTTATTGATATTTATTTTTGTAGATTATGAATTACTTGACTACTTTATATGATTTCATTACAAATTCTTTTAAAGTGAGAAACATCAAGACAAAAAGTATTCTGGAAGCAAAGCTGACCAAGTAAAAGAAGATTGTAACAATTCTGTTTTATTTTAATATAAAAAATAAATTTTTCTATATATAATGGATAAAATTAATTTTGTAGGTTAACTTGCATTTCTGGAATTTACACATTCAAATTTTAGGACACCAACTTCTGTTTCAGAATAAATCCCTTGAAAAATCTTTCTTATATTAACTTTCAAAGTGTTATCTTTGAAGTTGTGATTGATCATTACCCTCAATAATTTTGAGATTCATCTGATATGAAACAGGAAAAGAAAAAAGAGTGTTATTACTAATGAGTTGGGAATAATTAAAATTTTGAACAGTTAAAACTGCAATGCTTTCATTATTTTTCTTGTTCTCTTTTGCTTCTAAAAATTACTTTTTCGTACATTCCTCCTCCTAATTATGTCTCATTTGCAATCTTGCTGAGAATGCGCTGTGATTGTCCAGGTCACTGATGAAGAAATTAAACAACACTGTCCTCAATACTGACCCCTTGCTCACAACCCTTGGAACCCAGCAGTTTAACCAGTTTTTAGGCCATCTCACTCTTCTTTTAGACTGTACATCATCGATCAAGAATATGTTATGGGAGGCTAAAGGCAAGATTAAAAACATTATTTTTCCTCATCCACCAAGCATGATACTTTGTTGTAGAAGACAGTCAGCTTGGGCAGGCATGATTTCCCCTTCAGAAATCCATTCTGACAACTTCCATCATCATTAGACTTATAATTTTATTACATGAATATTCTTATCTTTTAATACACTGAGTCTTTGGGTATGAAGTATCGCCTTCTGACTTAAGACACACCGTTTAAAATTGTTTTTGTGAAAATATGTCTTTTGCCTACCTGAGGCCTAAGAGTGAGGATGTTGCACTGCCAAACACTTAAGAAATACATTTAAAATTATCTCAGCAGCCCTCAAGTCAGGGCTAAAAACTATCAGTATTTTGGGGAGATAAAATTATGTTAATGTATTTTGTTTGTGCTTAATGGCTTCTACAGATATTCTTCTGCCACAATGACTCCCATTTTCACCTCTTAGTATTACCTGCGCATCCATACTCCTAAGGTTTATACAGAGGAACAAAAACTAAGGCGCTCCTTAAGATTATAAAATAGCATGCAAAGGATAAATGTTCTCCGAGAAGAAACATAAGCAAATTCATGCACAAAGAGATAAAGACAGACAGAGATTACTCCCCTTCTCAAGTCCCTTGCAAGTCATCTGCTTTTACTTTATTGTGTTGGATCAGATTTTCTGTGGAAATATTAATAACTTTATTTTTTAAACATACAGGTTTTCTTTAATTGCTTAGCTTGTGTAAACTGCAACTAAATTATTTCAAAGTTGTTCGGGAGAGAAAAGGCCATTCCTCAGCCTAAGATGCCCATGCAGTTAAAACATCAATCTAAATATACTTTACATAAGAATCAGATACAAAATACTATGACCATCAAACTGAGATGTCACATGATTTCACTGAAATTTTCCCCAGCAGAACACAGATGTATTACATGAAGGAAGTACTTGGAAAACTGAAAATGCAATTGATGCAAAAACAACAACAACCAACCCCCAGAAAAACAGTTACAACTTCAAGAACTTTCCCACATCCATCTGAAGGAGTGCTCCCAAATAAATTCAGTTCCTCAGGCTGGTATAAAATTGGGTGGATATAGGCCTCTCATGACTTTATTCATGAACAATAATCAACAAAAGAAAAAGGCTTGGGCAATATTAACTCAGATTTTTCAGCATAAAAAGCAGAGATCCTCCTGACTGAGCAACAACTCACACCAATAATAACAAGAGTAGAGGATGACACAAAAAAGTGACACTCAAAGATAAAGATGTTCAACTGGATGATCCCCAGACAGATTCCATTGAAGTATAGCAAATCAAGGACAAAATCATGAATCATGGAAGTTCTTATCAGCTGTCAGCAAAGAGCAAGCAAAGCCAACTCAATTTCAGAGTGGTAGTCTGTCCAGAGACCACCAACAAATACAGGAGTGACTTGTCCTTTGGCAAAGCTTGTGATCAAGAAAACCTTATAACTTGTTCATACCAATAAAAGTGACACTATTGGAATGACATTGTGTTGAGAGCCAAAATGACTTAAGGAGTCCTTTATGACTGTCCTAGTTCTCGAAACCAGGACAATGCCATAACAGTGGCTTTATCGTTAGTGACAGGTGAGTGATCCCAAAGGGCAAGGCTTGACGAGCAGGTATCAGAAAATGAACTGGGAAGCATTTCAAGTTTTATCTGAGTGGATTGTGACATGCAGCTACAGAAACAAGTATTGCATTTCGTCCTGTGCAATAACAGTGGCAGATTCTTTACGTACCTTTGTGATTTTTTTTTATATTACAAAAAAGTGTGCAATGACTCCTAAATGGAGTTTCTCTGATACCTGTATACCTCAGTAGTGGTGGAACTGCATGATTCTTGAACTAGTTTGACTGCATGGCAATGGGGTCTCTCATAGAGCAGAAAAGAGAGTAGATATAGCAAATCTGGCCTTGAAATTTTGGGAGAACGTGTCTGAGTGGAATGTGGGGGAATATGCTCCTCCTACCCAACCCCAAAATCAACAAAACCCCCATCGGGCAGGCCCTTACAAGAGAGAATGGGCATCTTGCAAGGAGGGAAGACTTTGGAAACTACAGCCCAGTCAGTCTCAGAGCAGTTCCCAGCAAGATTATGTGGGAGAGGCCCCTGAAAATCATTACAATGTAACGCAAAAAGAACGCAATTGGGGAAAAAAATGAGCATGGGGTTAGTAAAGGCAAGGAGCATCTGATTTGTGGCCTTGCAAAAAGAGAAGACTGTCTAAATGCACAAGAGGAGTGTATGTTCTTCCTCAACTTCAAAAAGGCTTTTCATGTGATCTCCTATGCTTCATCTTTATAACTCGATCAGAGAGAGAAGCTCAACAAAGACATTGTCTCAGAGAAAGAATTTGAGGTTCTTGCAAAGGCATCTGAGGCCCAAACATAAGCCTTAGTATATATGCCATGATCTAGCTGAAATTAGCAAAGGTTAATTCTATTTTGATGATTATATACACTAAGAGAAACAGTGATGAAAGAAATATATTGTAGATTTGCTTATGTCAAGATCGATCCAGGTTTGGAAATAAAACAATGTAAAAGCTCTCTAAACGCTTACAAGGATATTCAGTCTCTCAAGTAAAAATCTGGAGGAAAAAATACATGAAAGAAGTCCTGCTTTGAACCCCACCTACAATTTCTTAATTCACAGAGACTCACATATTTTAAAAAACAAGATATATAGAGAGTTTTCAGAGTTTCCTGTGTTCAGTTAGAAGTTCATATATATTCACTATTTCTTTTTTTCTTGACATTTTTCCAAAGACTTTTAACTCAATTATTAAATTCTGTGTTCTCTAAGGATATCTCTGGAAAACACCCGCTAATTTCAGAGAACACATTTTTAACTTTATTAATTGTGAAAAAAAAACCCCAAAGGAATTCCCCTCTAAGGGACAATGGGTTACTTCTGTTTATGTAATAGAAAGAATTTAACAAAGAGAAAACTGAATTTTCTTCAGTCCTTAAGAACTGTACGTGCAAATGAAAAAGATTAATAAACCCAGGAATATATTCTCAAGAAAACACCACAAACTACTTCTATTGTTATATGACAAGCTAATAAGGCTGTACCTTGATTGTTTCCATTCAAAAGTGCAGTAGTATGTATGCAGTAGCATGATAATAAAAAAATTTAATTCAGAAGAACTGAAATAATGAAATAATTGATGATGTTGCATTGTGTTATTTGATTTCATACACCTCATTAATGATACACTATAAAGAATGAAGTTTGCATTATATCAATGCAAATGACATAAACATGGGAACTATAACATGGTCTGAGTGAAACTTACTGGTTTCAGGCTAGCAATTTGATCAAAAGTACACAGCTAGACCATTCAAAGTCAAAATGTAATTCTCTGTAAAATTCACTTCATAGAGTACACATGACCTGGTTTGGGGGATATAAAGATGTCAATTCAGGATCAAATGAGCCCTTATCTGCTCAGGTTCTGATGCATCATTTTAATTTCTGGCATGCAGTGAAGCCATTTGATGAAAATACAGAAGTTTCTTCTCTGCATAAACATAGAATTGGGGTAGGAACCCATGGTTCTGTGGACACCACTAACTGGATAGGATAAAAAGGGCAAAGCAAGAGGAGCAGGGCTAGGGAAACAGCACATTCTAAGGAGCCTCCTCATCACACAACTTCTACAGAAAAGAAAATACTCATTTTCGTCAAGACCTGGATTTTTCACTACTACCTTTGGAAGGAAAATTTCATACTGTCAGAAGAAAATATCCCTAGAAGTTTTGTTTTTAACAATTCACATACATTTGTTTTCTAACTGACTTAAATCTAAGTATTTCAGGATTTAGTTTGAATATTCAGGGTTTCAATGAAGCAATCACAAGATAAAAGGCAGTATTTCAACCTATGTACATAGTTCAATACCATTCTCTTGATAAAGGCAGTTTAAGATCTGCATTCAACACTGCATAAATGACCTTATTTGGGCATCCAGATATGCAGCAGGCAAGTGGTCATCAGTAAGCATATGTGAGCTTTACGTTAGCAAATCTAGCCTCTCTCACACTTAAATTGTAGCAACAGAGAGCTCAGCTCAGCGTACCTACTCAACAGACTGCTGGGCATTCTTATCAGCAGTAATTCACTATCAGAATCAGAGGGGAACACTACCCTCTCAATGAACATTTTTATCACCTTCAGATCCAGCTTACTCAAAGATAGCACCAGCAAACGTGCAAGAATTCCAGTCATGCCTCTTGGCCACAGTACACCACACCCACTGCTGTACCTCACTGCTGACAACACTGGCCTTCCCACCTCACTCTGCCCTGTGCTGCAATGGGAGAACAGTGAAGGCCTCACCTCCTGAGCTGAGAGCCCTCCATGGAGGTTCCTCAGAGGCCATTCCACAAACCATATTCCACAGTGCAGAGGAAATTTACCGCTCCTGCAAAGCTACTACTGAATGTGTTACAAGTCATCCCAAGAGCTAATCTAACAATGTCACTTTAATGTGTTCTAACTCTCCTTCTGGAAAATAAGCATTGAGTTGTTGATTTCGCTGAATATTTTAACTCCAATATACATCAAACTTAAATCATTATTACTTCCATGGAAAAGGCAGACAAAAGCATTCCCATCTGTATTACCCAAAGTAAACACTAGTAGCAGGTGAGCAGGAAGGACAGCTGCTCAGAATCTGCTGTCAGTATTGACTAGGTCTCTACTGACTGTGATGAGAGCTCAGAAAACCTAGCTTACTTTCAGATTCCAACAGCACTGTAGTCAATTTTGTAAGTGCCAAAATGGTTAATGTCACATGCAGATGCCATACAGCTGTAGAAATATCTTGCAGAGACATTACAAAACCCTACTGCTAAGCTGAATACAGCTCCAGAGGTTTCTTTCATCATTCCCTTGTGGCATTCACATTTGCATACAGAAGTTACTGAACTTTTAGCACAACTACTGAGCAAGTTGGCAAAAGACTGGAAAGTGAACCTGTTAAAATCTCTGCCGGCCAGGCTGTTCCCAGCCCGGCCTGCAGGTTAACGGGGTCCGAGCCCGCGTGAACCAGCGACCGAATTGATGNAGTTCACAAGTGCTGCAAGATGAGAATAAAGCCTGTGTAAATACCACTTTTTTATCTAGGTGACAAGTGCCTTAAAGTTAATACGTGCAAGTAGACCTAGAACACCAAAAATGTTTTACTTGAATTTTTTTGCCCAGTTAATGATCAACTCTATTTTCTGCTGGCTTGAGAATACTTACTGGCAAGTGTCGGGTTTTCATGAGCCTCACAGGACTAGTGGGACCTTATGTTAGGCATCTGGTAGATTCTGCATCCCTTTCTTTTGCAATAATTATGCATTATACATGCATAAAATGCATCTGTGTGCATTTTTTTTCTGAGATTTGTTAAGAGCTAAATGAAATTAGGATCCTACTCAAGTCTCATTATTATCACTTGAAAGAAAAGTTTCCATCTTCACTTTAACAGAACCAGCAATATGAAGCACTGGGCAAGAAAATATTCCAAATCATAACCTTCATGTACAGCAACAGGACATGGAACAATAATAGACATTGTCAACTCACAAAAAAGAAATGGCAAAAATGCACACATCGTGACTAATGTTCTGCAGCCTTGAAGGAAAAGTATGCTCCCTCCAAGGTTACTTAAATATTATAAAAGTTTTCATTACCTCAGACAATACTGCTACTCTATTAAACATTGAAAGATCTTAGCTTTACAGAAAAAGAGGATGAAGAGACTACCTCAAGTATTTATTAACACAAGAGTGAACTAACTAAGGGAAATGGGAAAACTGTCATGATCTCATTTATGAATGTACTCAAGACTTTTCTTATGTACATAGAAGACAGATTTCAACAGACAAAATTTTCCACAAAGGCATTTAGGGTCAACATACTTGTGATTCCTGTCAACTGTTGCAGTATGCACATCAAAATTCTTTGCAGATGATTGACTGAAAACCAATGTAACTTTCTATTCTGATCATAGGTAATCACTCGCATGGCAAAAAGAAGATTTTTCCAGTATTTCAATTTTTTTAAAATTCATTGACAATGTTAATATAAACAGCATAACTGAATCAAAACGAAAGGGTTAAAATGAGCTATACTGAATTTCTTAGAACAAAATTTCTGCCTTTTTTCCACTGTAATAACCTGATGCCGTATGATAATTACATTTAAATAACATTAAAAAGGGTTTGCTTTGAAAAATTAAATCCTACAGACACAGTATAGCAGGATTTCATCTACCTAATGAGCAAAATAAACCCGAACAAAAATTAAAATTAAAAAAAGAATGAAAAAGAAAATGAAATCATGATAGCTAGTGACAGAAAGAACAAGAGCATTCCTTATTCCACTGTATTTTGCATTTATCACCCCTCTTGTTTTTCTGGACTTCACATCAAATGAGAGTCAAATGTTCCATTCCCAGTGCTGAGGTAATTTTAAGTATAAAATATACACGCTATGAATCTCCTTTCTTTAGGATAAAACATTTCTTTTAAGAGTCAAGCAAGGTTTCAGAAAAAAGAAAATCATTTTTGACATGAAGGAAGCTTTCACTGTTAAGGTATTCTCAAAGCAAATCTCTGCTGATTGCTAATCTAAGAGGTGTAAGACTTAAACTTTGTAGTTTCAGAATGAGGAGATAAATTTATATTAGCTGCAAATTAAGAAATAAAGATGAAAAACACCTACCTTTCGGGAATGGATTTCTTTCACATATAGTGGAAGTAGAAATTCAGATATTCCTTCAAGTCGTATTCCTTTTTTAGTGACTCTCAAATTTCCCATTCCATCCTACAATCAATAATATATATATATATTCACTTTAGGAAATAACCTTATCCAGAACAAGCTAAAAAGAAGACAGTAGTTGGCTTAACCCCTAAAAATAATGAGTGCAGTCCTCAGCTCTCCTCATAATCTTACGCAGGAGGTAGATGGGCACTGTATAGCCAGAGCTTCACCTAGGACCGAGGTATTTAACTGTGCAACCTGATGGTAACCTGCATATGTTATTTCTTGGCTGCACCTAATGCCAGGGTACAATTGTAGATCATAATTATTCCCTGTGTAGAGGTGAAACTACATCCTGAATTTTACAATTGCTCAGTAAAAAAAACTAGTTAATTTTCTCTCTATTGATGTAACATTTGGTAAAGCAATTTATTCATTGTTATATCTTGAATCCACTGTTTTTGCTTTTCCCAGTAATTAAAATACATAGGAAAATACCATGTAGGAAGAAAGAAAATGGTTTTTAGTTGTTGCTTATCACTGCTAAGAGCATGTTGCTGGCAAACAACTTCAAAAATGCTATTTTTGATCATGTTTATTTATCAGAATAGAAATAGGAAAGGCACCATTGTAAAAGTCTGGATAAAACAAATAAACCACATAATACGATGTTCAATAAAATATAAACATACAAAAGTGGCATAATAAGGCTTCAGCTGCATTCTTACAGGAAAAAACAATGAAATATGCTCGATACTCAAGAGACAAAATTGGTTTGCACAGCAATAGAAATTCAAGATTTTTTATTCCAGGAATCTTGTTACTATGCTCCTGACAGAAAAATAATTCTTCACTGTGCAGCCAGTGGAATTCAACTTGATCCATTTAAGTGCAAAATAAGCAAACTTAATCTCATTGCTAATTACATATTTCAAAGCCATTGTTGACTCTAGTGTACTGGAACAATAAGAACTTGGACTTTTGCTCTGCTGGCTGAACTGCAAAGCAAGTAACCTCTGCCTGTGGGGTAAACAGCTGGGTAACAGTCCTTGACTGCTTTAGCTGAATTGTCAAATAATGCTTCCTAAGAAAGGGATGATATATGTTAAAGTATTTATCTTAAATCAAGTATTGTTTATACAAATATTTTCACATAGAAAACCTCAGGTATTTATAGGCTTTCTATCAAAAAGTGCAATATGAAACAGTGATGCCTGTTTTTGAAAAGGAAATAAGATAAAGAAATTAAGAGTTTGTTATGGAATGTGCAGTCTGCATTAAGAAAAATTAATTCTCAATTTGACCAATCCTATAGTAATAGAATATAAAATTTTAATAAGAAAGGATAACCTAAGAAAATACAACAACGGTGCTGTAGTTTTTTGCAATGAATAAATACTCAAGAATTAGGCACTGATTTATTGATTTGGATGTAAACATGTTTTCTAACTGAAAGGGCAAATTCAATATTTTGTTTTGTCTGCTTCTGTGGAATGTTTGTAACCAGTACGCACAAAATATATTCACACTAAAAATACAGAAGGAGGGAAAAGGAGGAAGTGAAAAATAAACATAAAATAGACAAAAATGTTAAGTCAAACTTTCAGAAAACTAGAAATGCTGAAATTAAAGTTGCCTAGGAAACCTTCATCTGCTCTGTCTTGCAAGTATGTTTAGGATAAAGTTCTATATTTATATGTGATATTTACCCTCCTGAATCTCAGCTAGTTCCACACAAGGTTGGCACTAACCTCAATCAGCAGCTACTCGCTATTTTGCTTTCATCTCATTATTCTCTTTACTCCTCGTTTATTGTGCTCTGTTAAAACTCTGCTTTGAAGACAGCATTATCAGTTTTCTTCTTGACTTCTGTTCTCATAAGTGTTTATTACTGAAGTTATACAGTTCTTCACAACTATTAATTAATTTTCAAAATGCTTTCCGTTAATTTTATATGGTGGTACTGTTCTTATGTTACTGACAGAGACCTAAAGCACAAAAATCAATTTGTTCAATATTTTTTGATACTTATCTTTTCTGTTTATTTTCAGCATTGGTAGTTAATTTGTATAGCAAGATTAAACTGTCAGAATCCCAGAAACAAAGTAAAGATAGACCCTACTGTGTCCATTAGGGCTTTCAGTTTTCTAAGTGACTTTTCTAAGTACTCATTCTTTAGTCTTTCAGCAGTGAGATATCGTTTTAGCAGAGTCCAACAGATTGAATGCAGACAGACACTGCACAGACAGAAGCACTCTAGCTTCAGTAAAATTACATGATTCAACACAAGAAAACAGACACTACATTCTGGAGCCTAAGTCAAAAAGGTGTTATAAAACTGGAATAGGGTGACTGTAACCTCAATTGCTTCAAAAATGCAATAATCTTCCAGACAATAACTTCCTACAGGGTATAATGACAGACATGAGATAAGGCTGAATAGTAAAATAAAGAACAAAGTCAGACAAGCTTAATGAAGATCGCCCCATTAAAGAATTACTTGCCAGTATGTTTTTTTCATCAATAACTCCCTATCAAGTTTAAACAGGGGTTTGAATAAGAAGAGTTCCTTGTTGCATTGAGTTAGAAATACGCTGTTACAGAGAAAAATACAGCAGTTTTCAGAACTAACACAACTGGGTTAAAAAGTTATTACTATCAGAAAGATTAATCAGAGGAAGGTCCTTCTGCTTATTTCCCAAATAAACTCCATAAAGTTTAGGCTTTCCAGGCAACTAATACTCAGATTATCCTTTTGCTGTGATATGATTTTTTTCAAGTGCAAAAATAGACTTGAAAGAACTATGCCAGTACTTAAAATCAGTAAATGTCAAGTTCAGGTGTTGGGACTGACTGGGATGGAGGTTTTCTTTCCTCATAGCAGCTGCTATGGTATTGTGGAGTTTTGACTAAAACAATGCTCATAACACACCAATGCTTTGGCTATTGGTGATCTGTGCTTCCACAGTGTCAAGCCTATCTCATTTTTTCCCCCCCTCTCTGCCCCCAATCAGTAGAGTGGGGATGGCCATGAAGTTGAGAGGGAACACAGCTAAGCCAAATGACCCCACGTGGCCAAAGGCATATTCCATACCTGCAGCATTATGCTCAGCAAGAAAAAGCGGTGGTAGAGGAAGAAAGGGGCTGGAGGCATGGAGGGCGGAAGAGAACAAGGATTGTCTTTCAAAGCGGCCACTGCCTGAAGACAGACTGGGTATCAGTCTGTGCTAGGTTGTGAGTGATTGTCTTTGCATCACTTTATCATTATTCAATAATAATCCTCTTTATTATTATTCAATATTTATTGTTATTCTGTTTGTTATACCATGTACAACTTTCCATTTTTCCCATTTAAGAATATGAAACAAACTAACAGGGATCCTGCCTCACTTATGTTGTTCTTTTCCCCACCTAAGACACTAAGGAAAACAAAGCCTTAACTTTTACATCCATAAATATGTCTTATGGAGATTGTAAAAATAAAAACCAAACCATCACTATCAATATTTTATATTATTCTTAGAGTACATCACATTTCAGTTATTAAACCCAGAATTTCAAATAAGCAGCGATTAAAATAGGAAAACCCAGCATTTATTTTATGCTGTTTTTTGTCTTACAACTGCAGCAACCTAAGGAAGAGTTTTACTGACTTTGAACACTACATTAAAATCAGTGAAGTCCTAAACTATACTTAGTATAAATCTGTGATAATGAGAGTATAACTTAGAATCAAAGCATAAAAGGACTCCCCAGAAAAATATTCTGGGAGGCAAACAACAATACTGACATTCAGAGCTTTTGCAAGCTTTGAGCTGCTTATAAACAGGCAGAGATTAATGTTCTTCGATGGTTCTGTAAATGGTATATAAGAAAACCAGAAATTAATTCACACTGTCTTTAAACAGGCAGGATGATCTTTTAAAAGATTAAGTTATTTCTTCACAATGTGCTGAGAATTCTACAAAGGTGTGTTACTTATACAGCCTGTATTATTTCTGCCCAATAAACTATTACAGCAGTATGTTTTATGATAACTACAAGTATAAAATATGTGCTAGAAGTATGAATGCTTCTCAACAAGTCAGGAAGTTGGCTAAAATTGCAATCTGCTGTAGCCTATCTACAATCTAAACTACTACAACTAGTCCTGGACTACACATATTGCTATCTAATGAAATATGCAGTGGTGTGCTTTCTTTCTTTTATCTCTCTCTCTCTGTTTTCCTTCTTTGCTTTTTTTTCCTTTTTAATTGTTTAAATGCTAAGTCATTCTAAGAAAGAAGAACAAGAATTCTACACAAATTGCTGATAAACCAGAAGTGTGCAAGAACAAGCTTAGCTGTCTACACAACAGAGCCAGTACTCTGTGACATCATAGATGACAACAACTGGAGACCTAGGACAGGATTCACTATACTGGTTTAGAAGATCTTAAAGCTACGGAAAGGGCAGTTTTGAAGCTAAGCTGTGGACTATTTCAGTTAGAAATAATATTTTGGAAAACGGTAACTACATCTTACAAACTCATTCCACCTGGTTGAAATAACACCTCCTTGCATGAGATCAAATCCAGACCTCTAATATTAAAAAATTCTGCAAATCTATGGGTAACATTCCTATATGAAAGACACGAAAGTGGAGAAAACACCTGCAATTTGTGCTTCAGACCACAGAATTCAAAATTCCTTGGTCTGGAGAAAAGAAGTTGGAAGGCATGATGCTCCAGGTCAGGAATGAAAACTCTTATTACATGGGGTGAGAACAGAGAACAATAATTTGTCATCTATCTCACGAAGTGGGCAGTGAGAAGGTGATAAAGGACTCTGCTAACTAATGCAGGCTTTTTTCTTAAGATCATGAACTTACATGCAGAAGCACAGTGAAAAGCAAACTGAAGTGTTGGTTATTCTGAATTGACTAAAACATGAATAAATAATATTTTATATTTCAGGTTTGCATGGTGTTTTTTCTGTTTTCCTTAATAATAACGTACACAAAATGTGTTTCAATACTTTACAGCAGGTACAACCAAGTAGTTGGTGGGTCAGGAAATCCATCGTTATCAAAAATATTCAAGGTTTTCAAAAGTTCTGATGTTAGATGTGATATCCTGAATGTTTTCTGAGTATATATTTAAGCCCAACTCTATCTCCAAAAGCTCACAGTCTGAAGAAGCAATCATTGCACAAAACAGGTACAGGGTAAATAATAATAATAGAAAAGTAGAGTTTAAACAAAGTGCCTAAGTACAATGTCCTACAAATTACTAAGCATTCAATGTCTGTTGCCTTGTAGGCATCACAGCACAAGCTAATCGTGAAATGGAATGTGGATAATGTGGCTGCACTGGTATGAAAAAGCACAGATGAAACATCTAAGCATAAAAACATGCCATGCGCCAAAGGAAAAAAAAAAAGAGGGTATGATAGCAGAAGAAAGGTGATTGAACCAATGTAGCAGTAGTGAATTATACTGAAGATGGAAAAGAACACTGAATTTGATATGTGACAAAAAAAGTAGGTAATGTAAAGGGACAGTGATGGGGATGATTAGGAAGATGAAATATGTTAGCAGCTATGTTGTTGATAAAATGGAAGATGTGCACAAAAGGTTGGAAGGAAGATGACAAAGGAAATTATTTGTATTGTATTCACACATGCAAAAACCTGGATTTAATAAACAGAGCTGGAACATAATTCCAGCTTGAGAAAAATGGTGCTTGAAGGTGATTATAGATGTACAATTGAAGGAAAAACTACAGGCAGCACAAGTCCTGCATAAACAAAATGGGTAGTATAAGCAAAAAGTGGTATAAACAACAAAACCAGACTGTATTTTCCTGGATTACTAGGAAAGATAACTGAATTTCAATAGCCAAAACTAAAGGTAAAATGATAGCAAGCTACTCATTGGAATGGCAAAAGTCTGGATTGATGGAAACACCTGCCTTCATCCATCTTCTGAAAATAACAGCAGACACTTTGTAGATACCAGGGAAAAGCTGGGGAAGAAATTACTGTAGTACAGTGCAGCAATGTTTAAAGGGACACAGACTAAGGAAAAAAAACATGAAAAACAGTTAGAAAGAAAAAAGTCAGACTACCATCCAAATTAACTGGAATTAGAAAACCCTGAATATATGTTACCTTAGAACAGTTTTTGAAATTATGGAGCATGACCTGGTTCTTCAGTTATAAAATACCTATATTAATATAAAATATATACCTATCCAGACAATAAGATGAAATCCCTATTTCATGTTTAAAATTTTGATTTTGTACCCCGATAAGTAGACTTGTGCTATTTTTCATTCAAACATAGATGTATCCTTTAATGTCACCATTGTGAGGCTGGTCACAATCATCTTTGTAAGGTTGTGGCAGTCGGGAGAGGTGCCTAAGAACTGGAAGAAAGCAAATGTCACCCCAGTCTTCAGAAGGAGCAAGAAGAAGGACCTAAAGAACTACTGGCCAGTCAGCCTCATCTCAATCCTTGGAAAGGTGATGGAGTGCCTCATTCTGGAGGCCATCTCTATCAATGTGGGTGACAAGAAGGCGATCACTGAGGGTAAATCATTGTCCGATGTCTTCTACAAAGAAACAACTACCTGGAGGGATGACGGGAGAGCATGCATATTGCCTACCTCGACTTCAGCAAGGCTTTTGACACTGGCCATCTCACAAGATCCCCACAGGAAAACTCAGGAACTGTAGACTGTTTGAGTGGACAGTGAGATTGATTGAGAACTGGCTGAATGGCAGTTGCCAGAGAGTCACAATCAGTGGCCTGAGGGTCTAGGTGGAGGCCTGACAATAATAGTGTTCCCCAAGGTTCAATACTGGGCCCAGAATTGTTTAGCTTATCCATCAATGACTTTGATGAAGGGGCAGAGTCCTCCTCAGGAAGTTCACTGATGACACAAAGCTGGGAGGAGCAGTCCATACCCCAGGGAGCTGTGCAGCCCTTCAGAAGGGCCTCGACAGGCTGGAGAGTTGGGCAAAAAGGAAATTCAATGAAGGCAAGTGCAGGGTCCTGCACCTGGGGAGGAGTAACCCCACGCACCAGCACAGGCTGGGGATTGACCTGCTGGAAAGCAGCTGTACAGGGAAGGACCTGTGGGTCCTGGTGGAGACAAGCTGTCCATGAGCAAGCAGTATTGGGTGTGGATGTGTTTATTTTGTCCACATAAATTGCACAGTTTATTTAATCTACTTCCCTGTGTTTGAGTCCTGGTTGTAACTTCAGCACAAAATCCTGAAGATAATATAGTCATGCTGAAAATTTAATCATACATTATTTCTTTATTTTTTCAAATAAGTGGTTGCCTAACTTTGGAAAGAACAATTAAAAACTGATAGAAGAGCACAATAAACAAATACGCTCTATACAGAAACAGTCAATGTTGTTGATAAACCTGTAAAAAATATTTACCTATAAGAAAAAGAAAATAAAAATTGTACAGCCCGACTGGTTTGTTGTATACACATATGACTTAATTAAAATGTTAGGGAAGAGGTTCTGATATTTTTCTAGGAATTTCTACAAACAATTTTTAGGGCCTACCCTTATTGTGTATTACAGTGAACTACACTGAACTAATGCAGTATTGTCTAGATTTTGAGAAATACAAAGATTATTTGGGTGGAGATACCTTGAAATTCATTCAGTCACATGCACAAAATAGGTTGTGTTAATGCAATTATGTGTTTTGTGCTTTATGTTTGCACCTCACCCTTTCAATGAGCCTGACACAACCAAAATTTCAGCTCTTGTGACACTAATCTCTAACTGGGGCAGCAGAAAAAACAAGTGCTAAACAAGCATTAGTAACCATTCTGGCAGCATTTATATCTATTCAAAAATGATAAAGCATGTCTTGAATTGAGCGGTGGGCTTAGTGGAGAGGTTCTGTAGACTACTGTTCTCTTACACTATTGCAAAGTCACCTCTACCTTAGGTACTATTGATGCAATGATTTGGTTTTCTCTTGTTCTTTTCCTTAAAGGCAGATTCTATATCTTCTTTAGGCAATTTACTATATTGCCTCTACTATCGTTACAGTTAAAAGTATTTTTCATACATAGCCTCAAGCTCCAGTGCTGTAATGCAATTACTTTACTTTTGTTTGTCCTTCAGATACATTATTGCTTAGACTAAATAATCACAGTTCATTTTCTTTGCATGTTATTTTGCATCTTAATGCTTCATGTTGCTCCTTGTCTGCCTTTATCACCCAGATCTCTCTAAGAAGAATAAAAAAACCCAGAATAAGCACAGCTTGTGAACACTTGCCATGGCTAAGCAGAAAAAAAAATCTCACTTGGTTATTTCAGCATGTCTGGTATTTCTGCAATATTGTTCTGATGATATCCTAAAAATCAGATATTGTCATCAGAACAAATTAATTTAAAAATTGGACTCCACAAAGTGGCTAGACAATAGCTTCTCTTTTATGTACTTATTAGGGTACTTACTCTGTATATGAAAGGGAAAACTTCTTTTAACCTCCTTGGTATGTGATAACTAGTCTGTTGATATAATTGTAGAACCACATTACTCTAATGATTTTTTTTTCTACGTAACAATCCAGTTCATGCAAGTAATCAAAAACTTATTGGAAAAAAATGAAGTAATTTGGCTACAAAGTCCTTAATACCAACATTCTTCATCCCAAAAGACTTTTTTAATATTACCAGAAAATCCATGCTGCCCCATCAGAAAAGACTGAGAGCCCTTTCAAGACTAGCTTCACAAGCTAAGATCCTCATCTGCAGATTTGAATCCTAGATTTAAAATAACCCCTGATTTAGATTTCAGCATCCAAAGGAGTTTGAGTCCTAATTTTTACTTTCTTATATTAAAGCACATGTACCTTCCTAAATATTTTGCTATACTGTGACTCTGTATTCATTATAAAGGCTTAACTTACAATAACCTCATGAGGCATACCATGGAGGTACTGAAGTACCCACAGCCAAGCACATCCTTCAGTAGCTCCCTGGACTGGCACTTTTATTCAGCAAAGTGTGCTTTTCTTATAACAAAACAAATATCATTAAGTAGGACCTATTACACTGCTTCCTTGATCACACCATAGCATTAAAGAGCATCAAAGAAATCAATTTTCAAAGCAGTCCAGTCTAAGGAACCTATTACTGTCAAAACCAAAAATGATTATTTTCATGTGAGGAAAAAGTGTTGTATCAAACTGGGGAGTTGAAGAATTTTACTATTCGAGAAGTGTGACTACATAGCATTGCAGTCTTTATATCATCTAAGTTTAGACAGTTATTTAGTATTACAGTACAAACACTGCATGCTTTTCAAAAGAACTTCTACACAACAATACCTTGCTCCATTGATACACTCAATAAAATAAATGGGACAAAGAGCAAAGTAGCTTACTGCAGAGATCCACCTCGTGCTATCAGGGCAAAGAAAATGAAAGTGTAAGAAATGCCGCAAAGTTGCTTGAAAATAACTCCCCTTTTATCTAACAGCCTGCTCAATAGAAAACTCATCTCCTAAATGATAGCTTCCAGTTCCTTCTCTGCAGTCCAAAGGGAGTAAAAATACCTTCAGTTTTTTGAGGAGTGTTAAAACCACAATGGAAAAGGGACCTACTTAATCTCTTTGCATATAGCTCAGCATGGCAAAAGTAATTGAGAAGTTATCAGTTATATTGGCAAATGGGAGAAGTCTTGTAAAGGGGATAATTTCACAAGAAAACATGAAAAGAAGAATTACTGCATCATTTTGAGGGATGATAGTGTGTTCTCAGACATCATAAATTTCCTGTGGTGTGACTAAACTGATCACAGAAGCACAATGAAAGATATGTATTTGTGAATCAACATTTCAATGGCTCGCTGACTTTCATAACGGGACAACTATAGACACAGATTGGAGAAAGGAGTTTAGAAAGAAGTTTAGCATCACAATTCACCCCTTTAAAAGCACAGCATCAGAATTACCTTTGTCATCAGATCATTTTCAGTCTACAGCACTGAGGATGCAGGCTAGACACAGAGAAGCTACCTGCTGTTTCACCCACAAAGGAACTGTGGAAGGAAATTCTTCAGTTCAGATTCAGTGCTGAAACCAGGGAACACAGACCAATATCTTCTAAGAGCAGGAACCAGGAATGAAAGAGTCCCTGCACACATCCTTTAGGAAACTAGTAGAAGACATATAAAGTGGTGAAGCAGAGAAGCCCATATGATACAAAAGGATATCAGTAACATTAGGCATGAGGAGTTCCAGTGAAAAAGTAATTGACCAGCTGGAAAGGAATGCAGGAGTACCAGACATGGAGGCTGAAATGGACTCCCTACAAAGCAGCTGATTAAGGAAGAAAATGGTCCCATCCCCAACAGCAAATGTAGAACCCATCTCAGTGCT
The DNA here is from genome assembly GCA_013399195.1 of Dicrurus megarhynchus. Taxonomy (NCBI): domain Eukaryota; kingdom Metazoa; phylum Chordata; class Aves; order Passeriformes; family Dicruridae; genus Dicrurus; species Dicrurus megarhynchus. The sequence goes on from VXAD01001741.1 coordinate 2,302,722, forward strand.
GGTGGAACAGAAGCTATACATCACTAACCCATGAATCATGAGTTAGACTGGATTTGAGATTCACCAGCCACCTGATTATTACCTCATACAGCTGATTTGTAATGATAGTAATAATGTAACAATCTAAGGAAAGAAGGAGGTTGAAGAATTCAAATTCATGTAGACATCTTGTTGAGGGAGAACAGTAAGGGAACATGAATGAATCCACTTCTTCTGAGGTTCAGACCAAAAGGGAGAAAGAACTGCTAAGTGACTGCAAAGGACATGTACAAACTTCAAGAAAAAAAACAAAACAAACCAAACCACACACAAGATTCTTTTTTTTGGGATTTCCCTCGAAGACGAGAAGGACCGATTAGATGATGTATTTGTGAAGAGTAAGCCAGAGCACAGACCTCAATGATAATATAGGTTACTACCTAACATTCTTTATGAATACAGCAGGAGTCATGATGATGAAGAAGCTCCTGAAATGCTTTAGTGAGGAGTCATAAGGGGGGGGGGGAGTAGGCACTGCTTCCCATTTGCCTCCAATTAACAGAGAATGAAGAGTGAATGGGAAGATTAAATGGTAATGTAGTTGAGATTGGTCACAAAAGGACAAAATCCTTGAAAGTTAGTTTAGAAGGAAAATAATTCAAACTAAAAGCAGTGTGTTTCAAGAAGGCAAACTCCAGTAAAACGACTCTTAGTGAAAATTTCTAGGGAGACTTGCCAAAGGTGAAAAAGAAATTAGAGTGAAGTGGTAGCTCTTTGACAAACTAATTTACCCAAAGGAGAAGAAAGGCTTCTGATAAATACTGAAGAATATTGGCATTTCTTATGCATTTTTTCCTGCTTTTTAAATCTCTTCTTTAGTCGAAAGGTCAACATAAATTGGTTTTCTGTTTTAATTGGTGCACCAGTGATAAGGAAAGGATGTGCAAGGAAAGGATGAATGCATTTATGAATTCTTGTATAACCTCAGTATTTTCAAGCCAACTGAGTGAAACGAACTTCATCTTGAGGTGTACAAAATCAGCAAATGATAAAATATTAGCTAAAAGTTGTCTACAACAGTGACATAGCTCAGAGCAGTAGAGTGCAGCAATCCCTCATTTCCCCACTTACTCCATGTTGGCTTACACTGTGGGGCAGTTTTTCTGCATGTGAAGGGGATTCCTTTTGGATGAAATTAAATCAGAAGATCTGTTCAAAGTGCAGCAACAGTCTCTAAAAGGAACAGAAAGGTCTGAATCAATGTGTGATCTGCAGCACAAGCAAGTCCCACAGCAAGTACCAAGTGCACATGCACCGACAGAATGCTCTCAAACCACTGAGACCTCCTGTGTCCTTCTGCTTCTTGTACCACTTACGAGGCTAAAGGTCTCAAGGTCAGTAACCAGTTCACACCGATGCCCTCAGCTAAGGGTACTCTTTTATATTATACTAAGACCTTCTATGGTTGAATATATTGTCTTCTTGCTTCTGCTGCCATATCCCTCTTCGGCACTTTTCTGATTTGCTTGACCTGTCTGCCTTTTTGTATTCCTTTTTTTTTTTTAATTAACAATGATTCCCCTTTTCCATCATTCCTTTCAAATCAACTTCTTCAGTTTCATAGAAGATTCAACACATTGCAGTCATAATACCAGTTCATAGTCAAGGGTCTCAGCTACGTCACCTTGAATCCATAAGTTCTCTATCTACTGTCAGTTGTACCCAAGATTTTGAAGTTCCATAAGTCCAAATGCAAAACTGCACATCCTCCCTCATTTATCCTGCCTCTTCCTCACACAAAGGAAGAACTGAGACATTGAAAGTTGTAATTTCATGGTGTCAACTTGATCGTTTGCCTCTGCCACAAGACTTGATACCATCTCCTCCATTCTAGCCAATACCCAAAGTCAGGAAGCAACAGGCATTATGTGTCACATTTAAGTGAACAACAACTAAAATAAGACTTGCTTTGATGGAAAAGGGCATGAGAAGACCCATGTGCTCCTGTCACCTTCACTAAACAGATGAAAGTATGCTCTGGCGCTTGCTGAAGAACACCAAGAATCCTGGACACCTGAAAGCAAGAGTTTGAAAAATAGCTTTCCTCTGGCTGTCTTTGAGCAACACGTATAATAGGGGTGTTTTTTCCGGGGCATGAGAGTAATCATAAAGTAAATAAATATGCATACCTATAGTTTAGCTTTTCGGTCCTTGGTACAAACTGTTTTTTCTACTGATCTATTCATATTGCACCACAATAGTTTTTGCTGTGTGGCTCATAATTACACAGCCTATGAGTACAAAGTCTGTGAGGGCTCATAAAGGATGGATGAGAGCAAACTATAAAGGTGAAAAGTAGAAGGCAGAATTGGCATTTATCTTTTAAAAGGCAAAACAGTGGCAGTAAAGATCAACTTACCTTGAATCCTTTGAAAAATATCATGAACTCTGCCAGAAGAGATAATCAAACAAGCTATTTGTAGGAAGATAGAAGATGCCCATGAGATCTATGAGATGCAAAAGCAATGAAAAACCAAAACAGGATAAGGATGACACAAGGGGTAATGCAAATAAACATTAAATAATAAGAAGGAGAAAAAATAGAGAGACATACAAAGAAGGGCTAAAATTGATGACATTGTTCAAACTGGTGAAGAGAAATTAAATAAGCACACGATAATAAAATACAAAAACATGTCCTTCATTCCTTCTGATAATTAAACAATAAACAGTGAACTTATAATGAAGGAACTGAGAATCAAGTGGGTGTCAGTAGACTATTTAGACTCTAGAAACTAGATGAGAAAGACCTTACAAGGTTGTGCAATATCCATTCGGAAAGATTTTAAATAACTTTTTGGACAGACATAGAAAGAATGATGCACAGTTTAAGACATGTTGCAGCAAAGGGTGAAGCAGCTGACTTTTGGAAACCTTTTACTGACATTCTCTCTATGATTCTTTTTAGGTTTCAATGCAAAAACTATTGCACACAGTATGTATCTTCACAAGATACCTCATCTTTGTTGAGGAAATCCTTGTATAAAATTAATTTAAATCTCTTTAAGCCATCTCTATAACACTGCATATATCTAAGCCACACAATTAAAAATCAAAAGATGGTAGAATACATTAAAATTTATACTTTACTATTTTTTGCAGAATATATTTTTCCATGTTTCCTGTATCTACAGTATTTTACTGAGTCTATCCATAGAAAATGGAAATAAGAATGTTGTTTCCATACAACACCTTACTGATGTCCAAATGCAGCATATCTGCATATTTTTACAGTTTTTAATATTTAAAAAAAAAAGAAAAAGAAAGAAAGAAAGAAGATTATAAGATATGAAGAATGAAGTATATCTGAATTTTTGGTGACTGCCCTATTGGTTTTAATAGGCATTATAATTTTTTCTAATATTGCCCTTGAATCCAAACAGAAGCATATTAACATGTAAGTTTCAATGCTTACTGCTGACTTCATTAATCAGCAAAATGTATGTTCACTTAGTTGGTTTAAGAACTATTCAAGTGTTTTGCCTTGACTGTTCAGAATTATGATAAAATTACTGTAGTGATCACCAACAAGTACTGTCAAAGTTTTATTGGATTGCAAGAAAACAAAGTACCTCTTTCTAGTCTAAATAACTGACATAATCTATATGTGTGGGGTGTTTTTTGTAGAAGAATTAGTAGAACAATGGAACAAGCACAATTTCTTACTGTGCAGACAGTAAGGCAGTTTCAAGAACACCTATATAAGTTGTTCTGTAGTGCAATTAAATATACAGTAAATTATTCTCATACCTAATTTACTTATATTCCTCAACACTCACAGGAGAAGGGTGCGCAGGGTCCTTTCTGAGATACAGGATGGAAGACAAAAGAAGAAAGGCCCTGAGAACTGGGCTGACAACAGACTGAGAACAATCTGTTTGATTATGTTCTTTTAACAGAAAACTGAAACAAAATCCCAGAAAGCACAAATCCAGTTGTGAGTGGTGTACCACTGTGCACACTGCAAAATAAAGATAGCCATTATGCCACAGTCAGACATAATGCAGCTGTCAAATAACAAAGCAAGAATTACTCAAACACAGAAAAGGGCATCAAGCTTTCAAAAGATATAATATACAGTATTTGATCTGCCTGGTATTCAAACCTATCAACGTACCTCACACACACCTGAAAAAGAGGTCTAAAAAACATGGAGACCTAGAAGTGTGTCTTGGATTACAGAAAATATTTTCATGCAGTATCAGTAGTGTTGCATGTATTCCTTCAGTCAATTAAAACAGCAATAGAAATGCAGAATCATTGCAATTGGACTGAACCTCTGGTGTTTGTCTCATCCAGCCTACTGGGTGCTCACAGCAGCTTGCTCAGGACACTGGCCACTTTGACTGCCTCCAAGGACTACCTCCTTGGGCAACCTCTTTCAGTGCCTGATTAACCTTACAGAAAAACAAGTCCTTTAGGTGCACTTTACTTAAATTTGAAAGTTAAAGAGTTTCTCAATTTTTTGCATTACAAAAATAGAAAGAGAACAAAACATATTGTCAAGGCTCAAACCTGGACCATGCAGAACTAACATGAAGCTCATACAGTGAAATGAAGAGGTTCCTATTGCCTGCTGCAGGGGAAATCATGGGTCAGATGAAGGCACTGAGGTTTCTGCCACCCATTTTTAGTCAGTATTTTAGCAAATATATGCAATATGATTTTCAATATCTGAGTTTTAATATCTTAACAAAGTTTTTTAAAATAAAAGAAATGTGACAAAAGATGAGATCTAGTGCTTTGTCTTTTTATTTTTCTCCCTATTGAAAATCAACCCTATAATGACAGCCTGGTCAAATGTGAAGTTTATTTCAAATTCTTATAATAGAAGCCCAAGAGTTATCATAATATTCACCCAGAAATGGAGACCATAAGCAACCTGAGTTGATTCCTCCAACAATTCAATTCTACTTAGCTATCCTTACACTGAGGTTGCCCAGAGCTTTGAAGTTTTTCTCTCAGATAGGTCCTGATTTTGATGCCATGATACAAAGATATAGATAAGTCATAATTTATTATGGTACTACCTTCCCCTGCATAATGCACCTTTTTCTACAAATGTTCAAAAAGGTTTATTTAACAGGGCTGATAAATGCTATATGCAGACTGAAAAGCATCCTAACTCTACATTTTTGACCTTATCTTTATAAATCCAAAGTTTGCAAACATTTAGAGCCATGGTAGTTCCTATCTTCACCATAAGAAATTTCCATAATAATGAAAAAAGGATAAGGAAATACGTGTTGTTAACCTCAAGTCCCATGATCAAAGTATTCTGTCTCCAAACTCCTGGTTGTCAACGCCATAAAGAGCTTAAAGAACTAAATTATATCAAGAACTTAGACATTTTCAGAAAGGTACTTTTTCCAGAGTGTGTTTTCAGATTTTAATTGCCTTTTTCATTGCTATTTCAGAAGCCTCACACTGACAGATATGGTCACATAATGCTGAGTATCTCCACTAGTATATAGCACTCAGTCTAGGAAGAGAGATTGCATTGGCTGAAGTGTCCTACGTTACAAACAAGTTTTCTTCATACCTAAGACTCCCCAGTATATTTCAAGAACATATTTAACAATTGCATGATGAATTAAAGCTGCTACTGAATGATATTAGAAGGAGGAAAAAAAAATCCAAACTAACCAGCAGAACAAATATGAACATGGAATAAATAAAGTATTACATTAAAACAAGCAACACAGTACCAGAATCCTAAATAATCTTTTGCCTTTTAATCTCTAACATGCACTGTGTTTTACCACATTTCTCAAAAAAATCTGGTGTCTTTTCTCTAGAGATTCTGAGATAAAATACACCCGTTACCGTTCTGAGATTACGTTCTAAGTTTACATGTGTAAGAAATTAGATTGAATCAAGAGTAACAAAGCAGAATGTTAATGGGTACAAGTTATATGTGATTTTTTTTCCTTCAGCATAGGTATATCATACAGATTCCAGTTTTCCGACTAAAAATTGTTGGCAAGTCCATCTGTTTTTTTTATTCCCTTTGGCACAGGCTAAATATAACACAGAGGTCTGGAATAGATTATATGTTGTTTTATTAGGTTAATTTGATCTTGTATTGACATTAGTATACGTCAAAATTAATGGCTTTTTAATGACAGTACATGCTAATGATTAATTAGAAGTACTGAGAAGGGGTGAAGGCCTGGCTTTAAAAATGATTAATATGACAAGTTTTTCAATATTACAATACATAAAAATGATAACATACTGAAAAAAAAAAAAAAAA
>VXAD01001741.1:2309062-2327381 GCA_013399195.1 Dicrurus megarhynchus
CAAAGCTTAAATTAGCTTCCCTCTTCCTTCCATTCTGGGAATAAAAGGAGAACAGCAAACTACAGAAATAATATTTGCTTATATGAACTCTGTCAGTATTCTTCCTAACCCTCCTTCTCTCCAAGTATTTTTCCCTGAAAATGAAATAAAGACTGTACAAAAAGAGTGAATACCACATCAGTACGATAAATTATCTACAAAAATAAAAAATACACAATGCAATTGTCATTCTGATACAAGTTTATTAAGCCAGGATACTTTTACTAAATTCTAGTTGCAAAGCAGAAAAAGCACATTACATTCCCCTGCACACACCCAGTTAAAAAACCAAAAAGAATGAGTTAGAAAGAATTTTTAAAAATAGTAAAAATATTTTAAAAAGGGAAGTCCTTAAGCCATTTTCTTCAGGAGTTACAAAAATGAATTTGAGTGAAAATGTACTGTGATAAAACCATTCAGGGAGGAAAAAAGGACATTATTTTTAAAGATACTTAGAACAATGGCATTCAAAGGAATTTTTCACAGACCTCTCCCAATGTCTAAAATGAATAATATATATTTTACTTATATGCAAATGTTTAATGTTGCGTAGTAATGGTATTGTTTCACCAATTGAAATACAACATTTCTCCATTGCCCTATAATAAATGAGATCATGACATGGCTGATACAAAAAAAACCCCATAAATCCTTAGATCCTCAAAACTAGTAAAAAATGTGGATTTTGATGTGTTAATTGTTCATTTCCCACCCTTATTTACCTCATTTATCTTTATGATTTTCTGCTGCTACTCCATGCCCCCTTAACCCTGTTGTTTCATTCCTGTAAGTTTCTTTCCATTGAGCTGTGACTTAGGAGACCCAGTGCTTGTGACTTGCTGCTTGTTACTGCATAGCTGACCTGCTTTTCATTCCTCATTCTTATTTAGCAATGAACTTGGTATAGACTAAACTTTCTGGGTGCAAAAAGCACTCAGTGGGTCGACTTTGGCTATATTCAAGGCCTTCTGTGTGGTTTTTGGTGGGGTTTTTTTGTTGGTTGGTTGGTTTGTTTTCAGTTTTTTCATGTGAAATCACCTATATTTCTATATGTAATAGATTATGTTCCTTACAAATATAGTAATCAAAAACCTCTACACATTACACAGTAGTTCTTTATTAACTCTATCATAACATTGTCTTCAATATTATTGCATGTTTTGAAAATTTTGTTAAAGGTAGATTATTTTTGATTGATGCTTAATAGCAGCCTAAAATATAGACCATTCTAGAATAATTACATAACTTACAGAGCATTCTATAACAATTAACATGAACACTGAGATATATTCAGTTTTCAAAACACTTCAGTCACTTTATGCAGACAATAATTTCAGTGTGACTAATGACACTTCTGAGTCACATATGCTTGAAAGAAATGGCTCAGTAAATTCAACAGCCTGCATGTAAAATGTCCCCACGCTCTGCATAGTCAGCAAGACATTTCTGTATGGAAATTTCTATGTATGCAGACAATGACAAACACTACTTCAGAAAAGGCTTCTGACACAGCCAGCCATGTTCTTCTGTGGAACCTGAGGAACTGTGAATTGTTTGAAAAAACAAGCCACTAGTTGGGTAACAAAGGAAGGAAAGAGACCAATGTAATTGAGACCTGCTGATCAAGCTAATGGACAAGAAGCAATTGCACAGGCAGTGGAAGCAGGGACAGATATATTGGGAAGAGTTGAGGAATGCTGCCTGTCTGTGTAGGAATGTGGTCAGGAGGGCCAAGTTGCTGCTGGAGTTTAACTGGGCAAGGGATGCGAAGAAGAAGGGCTTCTACAGGTATGTCAGCCAGAAGAGGCAGGTCAAAGAAGGTGTGCACTCGTCATGAGCAAGACTGACAACCCAGTAACAATGGATGAGGAGAAGGCTGACATACTCCACACCTTTTTTCCCCTCTAGTCTTCACTGGTAACCTCTCTTCCCATGTCTCTCCAGTGGGTGGACAGCAGATTTGGGGCTGAGGCAGGAACATTCCTCCCACTATGACAGAAAATCTGGTTTGTGACCATATGAACACAGTTGTGAACACAGTTAAGTCTATGGGACCTGAAGACATGCACCCCTGGGTCCTGAGGGAATTGGATGATGTAGCTGCCAAGTCACTCTCCATGACATTTGAAAAGTCACGTTGCCCAGAGAGGTGGTGAATGCTCCATCCCTGGAAACGTTCAGGGAGGTCAGGCATCATGGGTCTTTGAGCCTTGCCTAAATGAAGGTGTCCGTGCTCATTGCAGTGAAGTTGAAATAATTAACTTTTAAAAGTCCCTTCCAACTCAAACTACTCTGTAATAAGTCCTACACTATAAAATATTTTTTAAGACTTAGGTGAGGAGACAGAAACCCCCCATAACAAATCCGTAGATGATGCTTAATGGGAAAGATAAGTGAGGAGCTGATAATGTTGAATAGCAGACCTTCAGAGAGGGGCAACAAAAATCTAACAGTTTCTCCCAAGACACATATGGGAAGAATAAGGGCATGCATGTAAACAAGCAGGTAAACAATTACATGAGTACCAATCCTGCTGAAATACATTCAAGGCTTACAGCAGATGCCAACTTAAATATGAGACTGAAGGAAGTTTCTATTTCCCTCTACTTGGTCCTGATGAGGTCACATCTGGAATACATGGCCATTCTGCATTCACCCCACCCCATCTCAAGAGTGATTATTAAATTCAGAGGAAGTTCTGTGCAGGGCTGCTAAGATGGTCAGGATCCCAGAGAACATGACTTACAAGATGATGTTGGGGGAACTGGAGCTGTTTAGTCTGGTGAAGATGTGGATGGGGGGAGATAGAACACAAATTTTAACTACATGGGGAGCAGTTACAAAGATGTGGAGCCTCAGTTATGACAATATAACAAAGATGTGTGACCACAAATTGCACGCTGCTAGTCTGAGGCTGAACGTTAGGAAAATCTGTTTTTCTAGGAGAGGAGGGCAGTGTGTGAGCACAATGTTGGGAAATATTGTAGAAGCTCCATACTTGCAGGTTTTCAGGACACCAGCTGAACTTGCTCTGCTGTTCATGACACTTGACACAGGAGTCTGGGACCGAGGACTTCCAGAGGTTACATCTATCAATATTCCCATGAATATTTGTGTGCAAAAAATTTAATTGGAAAAATCTCTACAGATTTACTGCTACAAAAGAGGTATATGCTTTTGAAAAATGTTGCTTCCTATAAGCTAAAGCAGTGTAGAAATGGAACAAAAATATGACTAAAGAAATTAAAGCCTTGCATATAAAAATCAAGGTTTAAAACAGAAAATTATTTAATTTAGAGATGGTGTGAAGGTGGTACACAGCAGTAAGATAAAACACAGCTAGAGGTAGAGCAGAGAAAAAGTGAGTGCCATAGATAGCTGTCATATGAAAATGAAAGAGAGAAGCAAAAGTAAATTAAAACTTAAAAAAAAAAAAAGAGTCTAGCTATGCAACTAAATTGTAAAACTCCATGTCACAATTCAGCACTAAATCCCCGTGATTCAAAATATAAGCCCAGGATTAAGTAATGGAAATTTGAAGCTGGAAAGACAACCATCCTGTTAGGGTTTCAGTAACCAAGCATTCACTAACAGGCTTTCTGAAATATTTCCTGCAGTCTTTACTGGTCACTGCCAGAATGTAGGGCATGACAGTTCACTGGTGTTCCTGGAAAAGGCTTTGAAGGGTGTAAAGCCTCACACACACAAAAGACAGGTTCAATGCAGCCTCTACCTTTTAAAAGGTTGACAGCACTGAAGTACCCATGTGACAAGACCCTGGAGTTTGATCTTTCCATTTTTCTATAACAATAAATCAAATGGTGATACAATTTATTCTACTATGCCTTTTGAATTCCAGCTGGTAGAATTATGCCCTGTTAGCATAAAAACAATATATTATTACTGCCAAGTGCTATTTATCATTTCAGATGTTAAATTCTTAGTGGTATTAATTATTTATAGGGCAAAGCCAACTCAACTATTAAAATGTAAAATAAGGATGCAGAGTATCCTTTGATGGATATCCTTTGAAATATAAAAGTGTCATAAATCTTCCAGTTGCATATTTTTCCAGTTTAAGCGCATCAAGTTATATGAACTTATCAGAAATGCTTTGTGCTGTTCAGTTTAAGTAAGCCACCTATTCACTAGGTAATACAACGTGCTTTGCAGCAAGATTAGATAGTTGGAATTCACAGAAAGCATCTTCTATGAGCAGACTCCAAAGTCCTAGTCTCGGAGCTCACTTTGCAGGAGATAGGAATAACTGCCAACTGAGGTAAAAGCTTTTGCAGGGAAGAACACCCTGTACTTGTAAGTATAGTGGACACACACAGAGAAAAAAGCATTTTCCATCAAGATGACGGAGCATCAAAGTTTTCTTCATACATAGAGGAATGGCATTGCTTTAATTAGAAATTCCTGGTTTCATAAAGTATTTGATATTCTAAACCATGATGTGAACTATAAAAAATGAGACAGTCTGGCTTGTACATTAAGCCAGGTGTCTTGTTAAAGTTTAAATAATTATAGGTGATTTTCCCCTCTTTAAATAAGCAGAAGTATAATCAGGCAAAAAAATTCTTTCTAGACATCAATATTTAGCTTTAGCAGCAATTATAATCTAGAATAACACTTTTAAAACTAGAAACTGGGGAGGGAGGAAGGGGAGTTGTGGAAGAACCCTAAATTTACGTAAAGGCTAGGAAAATTATTACAGTATTATCTTATATTTGTATATCATATATATTAATATATTATACTTCTGTAAGTTTAGATGATTTTTTAAATTAACTTTCAAATGCTCTTTTATTTTCTGGTTAGAAATAACTACAGAGTCAAAAATATGTGAATAGACTGTAGATCAGGGGGGAATAAAAGTACCCAAGAATCCTAACAAAATCTAGTGGTAGTACTGCATAATGTAACTCAGCAGATTTCATGGGAATAAACATATCAGTAAATAGGTTGTTCATGAACTACCTTTTCCTATCAAAAATGTTATTTCAGAGATTTAGTAAGAGGTAGAAAGAGTAGTGCAGGAGTTCAATTGTACAGTCATTACAACATGACTGTATATTCCCTTTATGTAATGTGTCTGATTTTTCTGTATTAGGCATTTTACATAGTAAACTTATACAAAGCAGATCCTTAAATTATGTCATTTAACAGACGACAACAACAATGTAAGGAGTTTGTAGCTATGATTTCAGCTGAAAAGTGACACCAGCAGTTGAGTTTGGAAGAAGTGTACTCTTTTTTACCCGAAGGCAGGGAATAAAATTTCCCCAGACTGAAGCGACAGGGTGTGGGTGTTTTGTGTGGGTTTTTTTGGTTGGTTGGTTGTTTTTTTTGTTTGTTTTTCTTTAATGGGGCCACAGTTATGAGACAATTGAAGCAATAAAAAACAATTAAAGACAATAAAGGTTTTCACAAGAAAATATTTCAACACAGCACTGAGAGCTCAGGGAATTCAAACTGCTAAATCCTGGCGTAAAAAGCAAGATTTTCAGAAATTGCATAGTCAGTGCGTCTGCAGAGGTATAGTTTTTTCCTTGCCAAACGAACACACAGCAGCCTTGTATAAGGATCTCTAACGGTATTCAGCATTTTGATGAGATGGTGAGTTATCTCATAGCCTTCAAAAAGTGAGACAGTACAGCTAAAGAACAAATAACTGCCCCCCTTATTATGAGGAATAAATTGAGCTCCTTAAGTATTTTATTTTTAAATTTATTTTCAAACCACTGCATATGTACACAGTTGAGCTTTAAAGTTCTTTTTGTCTTATTGTTATTCCATTGGGAATAAAAATACAAGAAATACCCCAGTATTTCCATTGGGGCATCAACTCCAAATCAAATTCAAAATCATTGAGGGTGCAGGGGCATGAGTAGGTGAGTGCTAAAGTTCTTCATTCTTTCATTTTGAAGGGTTTTTTGTTGATGCTGGGTTTTGGAGAGTTGGGGTGTTTAGGGGTTTTATTAGGTTTGTTTTTGTTTCTTTGTCCTTAAATATGCTTTACACTAGCACAAGTCTCTTGCCATGCTACATTATCCATTATGACTTTAAACTCTTTTCTAAAGACTTTCCTTCAAGTTAACATCCCTCAGCCTGTTGCAAAGTCAAATAACTAGCTAAATAACTTCCATTCAAGTTTTGGTCTGGGTTTGGGTTTTGAGTTTTGTTTGCGTGTTTTAACATGGCATGTGTATGAATGTTTGATCTACATGACATTACAATGTACTGTTAGTAATTTTTCATCCTCAAAAATGTTCACACATCCAATGTATACGTTGTGCCCTATATGCAGCTATCTCCTTTTAATAATAATAATAATCTCTGGCATCAACTACAGGTCATCAAGAAAAATACTGATAATAAAATCACTGAAGTGATTATGGCATCCATTTATGCTAACAAGATGGAAACCATCCACTTTATAACATACATCTGACTATGTGCATAGCGTGAGTCTCATAGAAAAGAAAAATAAGTCTTTATTTATGTAGTGATGTACCTTTAAGAGACTAACACAGTATTTATACTTTTATTTTTTTTCTTCTTGAAGGAGAAAAAAAAAGTTCAACAATATTTGCTACAGGAAGAATTTGAGATATGGAAAGGATTTTTAATGAAAAATTTTGCTGTTCTCTTCCAGTGCTTTGACAAAATGATATCCTGTAAAACACTAGATGAATTATTTTTGAGCTGAAAACCAATTACAATATGTTCTGTTTGTATGGTATCAGTGTAACTTGCCTGAAGCATGCAAGATGTGAACACTGATCACTTACACGAGTTTCCAATATTTTCTTTTTTATAGGTATGCTATTTCATAACAAAATGAAGGGAAAAACTCCAGGAAGTATGATATTCATACATATAAAACCACAAAACTGTATATATATTTATACACACACGTATGTAGATAGGAAGAAGAGAGATTTGGATGGAAACCAGGCATCCCTACCTAAGACAAATGGGATAATTTTTTTCTTAAATGGTTGCATCCCAAATAAGATATTTTAGAGGTCCTTCCAATATTCTTGCCACATTACTATTGTTATAAGTGTTAGTTTTATTTTCTCGCACCAGGGACTAAAATAAAAGATCACATCATTCTCAATTGTCTTATATTTCTGTATGTGAGGGACCTATCAGTAACATGGGATATGAGATATCCTAGATGATAATGTTCTAACATTATCTCAGACCCCAATAGATAAAAATATTTAATAACAGCTAAGCTAAAAAATTAATCTCTGTGTGGTCCACTGATTTCCAATACTTACAGGTGAATAGCCCATACAACTTGTTACAAGTGCAGAGAAGGGCTGAACACAAGAACTCCTCCGCTCACATCATACGGGCACTGTGCACACACAGTGCAACAAAGTCAAAATTAACAGGATAGCCAATTTCCCCTGATGAAGCAGAGGGGAGTGAGTTGTAGAAATTGTTTAAACACTGTTTTGTGGAAATCCCCCAAAATTGTACACATTAGGAGGGGGCTAATTTGAGCAGAGTAAGTTGTCCAGCTCACCACTTCATTCTGAAATGCCCATGAACAAACTGGTCACTAGCAAGCCCTACAGGCTAGATCAAATCCTGTTCTGACCAAATCCTAATATATCAGAGTCAACAAGCTTTTACAGAAAAGTGAAAGCAAATACACCAACAACCCCAAACTATAAACAGTTCTGAATAATAACATCAAAACCAACACATTCAGTTATGGGTGTGAGAGTGCTTTGTTTAAAAATACATATTTATCAAAACAAAGTAAAAAAACCCTCCAAGAGTTCTGGAACTGCTCTAAAAAATCCAATGCATAATGATAGAATTAGCATTTTAATATTCTTGAAAGAAATTTCAGGATCTCAAGAACTGCCATACTGGCTCAGATCCAAGGTCTGTCCAGCAGAACACCCTGTCCTGACAGCTCTCAGCAGCATTTGATTAGAAAAATAATAAAATAGGACCAGTGCAGAATGATACTTGCCCAGCTATAAAGGCTCTAAGGTGAGACCTTGACTACTGTGTTTAATGAACACTGATGAATATATCTTCTATTAGCTGGTTTAAGCTTTTTCTTAAAAAAAAAAAAAAAAATCTATTTATACATTTGCCCAGCTGCAATCTTCACAGTTCAAATGTGCTTAGAACTAATTTTAAGTAATGTGCTTAATGTTTCCACTCCTAATTTTATAGTTCCTTGTCTATTCTTCCATGTTTGAGAACCACTCTTTATAAGGCATAGCTTTCCATTCCATGATCCATTTCTCCAGTATTTTATTCTCAAGATGCAATGAGAAGAGTTTCATGGTATATTTGAAGTGGGAAATTAGGTGCAGATGGATGGAGCAGGATAATAGCATACTTCAGGTGTTCAGGACTTCTCTGATAAATTCCAAACCCATAGTTGGGTATCTGACTAAGCCACTGGCCTCAACTTTCTGGAAGTTCTAAACATGTGCTTTATTATAAATGTAGACAGTATAATACCTTTATCAAAATAACAGTGAGTAGAAAACAAAAGACCATCCATTGTAGATGAAAACTGGATTGTTTTTGTTGTTAACAAAAATAAATTTACTCAGATAATGGAAGTAGTGTTATGGAGGATTATTTTATGATTTACTGTTAATTTCTGCAGATAGAAAATCCAAAACTTTAGCGCATATAAAGATGGCTTTGGATCTTTTCCATCTCCTTGATATAGTAAAAAACATTTAAAGTCTGACGGACTTAAATACCTTCCTCGTTTTTCTGCTTACGTGGAGCTTGTGTATCTTTTTTCCTTTATCTGATGTTGAAGACCATATATAATTTTGAAACATTAAGTGTACCTGTATAACATCCTCTGTCCTGTACTTAAATATGCTCACCCCATAAATATAGTGTTTAGTTTTCAAATATGTCATGACATTGGGGACACTTCATAACAACAAAATAATGTAATAATAGCAACAAAACCAAAATTTTAGCCAAGAAATTAAAATAAATTTCACATCAATAACTGTGCTTACAATTACAAAACTAATTCATCCTACTCGTCTTAATTTTCTCATTAAGTAACATATTAAAAATAATTAAAAACTACAATTTCCCTAGCAGTGGACAGACCTCTGCAGAGCACGGTTAAGTTGTTTTCACAGACAGGGACAAAGACTGGTACTCCTATTTATAAAATACTTCAAAGAGGAAATATTTTCTACTTCTGATTATGCATATTTAAAAAGAAAGAAATAATGTGTGACTTTAACATGTGGTTGTATACTCTTGTATGACACTAACACTTAAAACAGGTTACCTCTCTTTTCTCATTATTTAAAATTAAATTACCTTGTGTAGCTGATTTATTAAGTTTGTATAAATAGGGGAAATGATCTAAAAAACCAAAAAAAAGGCAAAAAAAAAAGAGCAGCTGACTCCAGGCTTATATCCTTGAGGTCCTGAACACCACAGGTAGACACAGTCAGAAACCAAAGTGAGGGAAAGGTAAACAGTCACTACGTCTTTCTCATCATCCAACACAACCTCACAAAACACCACGGGAGTTTTGTCCCAATGACTCTTAGCATCTATTTTCACATTACTTTCACAGAAAACAAAAAAATACAGACAAATAGGAGAATAATTTGTCTGAGTACTAAAATGGTTAGGATGGCAGAGAGTGAAACAACAGACAATGAAAAAATGGTATTTTCTGAGCTATAGAAGATACTGTTCTGTTAAATGATCCTTGACAAAAGTTTTCTTCTATCAATTTCTTGTAGTTTTTTTCAAATTTGTACCAGACATACAAGAGTTATGATAAAAGCAAAAAAAAATTAAAACAAACAAAAAGCCCAAATAAACAACAACAACAAAAAAATCAAGCAAATAAAAATAAACCTACTAAAACCCCAAACCATCAAACCAAAATCCACACAAGATACTTGTCTGTATTGTCAGCTAAAATGCACCACACTCCACCCTTAGTCGGTTTTTGGCTTTGGAATTGTGAAGTCCATCCCCACTAGAACTCTCCATAAAACATTCCTGGGTATGTGTTCTCTATTGCACTGTGACCACCAAAGCAACTAAGGATTCGAATAATCCTTGTAAAACGATAACTGATGAGGCAAGACAGTAAGGAGATTAAATCATGCAGAAATAATTCAGAGAAAAAAAAACCCTAAAAAAATTAGCATTCCCATTGTGGCTTTATGAAAATATTTTTCTTTTGAACACAAAGGAGACAGTATAGTTTCATCACGCCTATGGATTTACTCTCATTCTGCAGAGCACCCAACTGTTTCAACTGTGCAGAGCTAAAAATATGGACTCCTATCTTCTGAAAGGGGCCCATGAAGTCAAACTCCACATTGCACATAAACTATCACTGTATTGAGTTTTGCTATTCTTACTGAAACTGTTCTATTTCCCAAGAAATTATTTAATATTTATGGCTTAAAAAAAAAATACATACATATATATGTTTTCAAATATCCATTAAAATACTTTGAGTAATCATATCAGTATTCTGAGAGTAGAAGAATATATGTCTCAGCATGGACTGTTGAAAACAGATTCTTTGCATAAATGTTTCAAAACTAATTTTACTTATCCATTGACTGCACTAATATAATACATTTGATTTATTACTTGTGTTACAATTTACCTGGTAAAAATCCAACTGTGCTTAGCATTGTACAAAGAGAAGATAAAACTTGCTGCTATCTATAACATAAATGCCCTAATCTAATAAATCACAAGCATTGAATAATGAATGTGACTGCAAGAAACAACTAATGGAAAATTACGTGAGCTTTAGTAAGAACTTGAATTTACATATACAATAGAATTATTCATACACTGCTTTAAGTATACAAATTGAAATATTGAAATAAACAAACATAATTACTAACCATACTTTAACAACAACCCTTGAAACTTCTATGCTATTTGACAGGGGCCAGTTGTCTTCTATGCAGGAAGCATGTTCTACCACAGGGTCTTGCAGGAAGAGAACCCCAGGGAAGTGGGGAATGCACACAGATTTGTGTTATCAGTGCTGAAAACCCCGGCAGCTATTCATGCACAGCTTCATTTAAAATGCGATCATGTTCCAAATAAAATTCAAATTAATTACCTGAAAGCTAGTGTCACTGCTACTGAAATCAAGTTACCACTATTCCTATATTCACAGCCAGGCACAGTAACTGGAACGAAGGTGATAAACTGAGAGCACTTATACAAGGGTGATTTATGCAGGGCTACAAAAGGCCTAGAACTGTGTATTTGATGGATGAAGAAAGGAACCAATAGCAAGAAAGCTGAGGTGGGGAGTCAAGATCCCAGTAGTTGTACAGCTACAGATTTCAATGGATATGAAGCGTTTTGGTAGAGACACAGAGTGTGTAGCTCCAAGTCTGAGAAATGAGATGTGTTCCAACCCAGCATTTTATGTGTGTCTTCAGTGGTACAGAACAACTGTCCTGGTTTGGGCCAGAACAGGGTTAACTTTTTGCAGTAGACAGGAGGGGGTGTGGCTTCTAAGACACAGAGGTGTTTTTATACCTCTTCAGGTCCTTGCTGAGGGTGGGAGGAAAAGGACTCGCTTCAGAGGAGAAGGTTCCTGCAGGTTGAGGAAATGTTTGGGGTGGGAGATATCCAGTATTTTTTATTGTTGTGCATTTTCCTTGTGAATAGTTTCTTTTCTTATACCTTTTGTTATTAATATTTCTGCTGTTACTGTTCTTTCTCTTATCTTCTTGCTGTTTCCAGTAGATTTTTCTTATCTCAACCCATGATCTTTGCCTTTTTTGCCTCCAGCTAGAGAAGGGGAAGGGGAACCTGCCTGTGGTTTTACAGGGAACACTAAATTCAAGAATACCATTCCTAACCCATGACAATAACAAACGTCAGAAAATGCTGGAATGTTAGGGAAATGCAAAGCATTAACAGAAGCCATACAGAAACAGAGCACAGTTTAAGGGAATGTCACAGATTTTTAGGGAAACAGGGAAAGGTTGAGAAAGAGATGCTGATTTTGCAGTCTTTCTTCTACCCTTTCTTGGAGTCAGTGGAACTGTTACCTCATTTTGGGAGAAAGTCTTCATGCACTTGGCTTGCTCTGCAAAAGCATATCTAGTTCTATGCAATTCCCACTTAATACATCAGAGAGACATGAAGGGAGAACAGAATCATCCCTACTGTTGTAATTTAGAGCTAACATGGCCTTGTCAGGAGAGGTACAACTTTCCTCTTAACTGTTTCTGCTCAGGATTTTAACCTCTACATACTTTTTAGAGGATCAATTATAATTTATACAGATTACTATAGGCTACAGTTCCAGTCTCTCATACATCTGTGCCTCCATCTATTATTGCTGCATCTTCATTATTAACTTTAAACTATCTATTAACATTTATCACCTTAAGAACTCCTGCTCACACATCCAAACCCCTCAGTGAAGTTCAGTCCTCTGAAACATTACTTTGACTTTCTTCAGTGACTCAGCCACTTGATAATTAGCGAAGTCCCTACTGTTGGGCTCAATGAAATAAGAAAGCTATATAAATATGAGTACCTAGCAAAAGATGCTGAGAGTATGGAAACTATAGGCAAGATTGAAATGAAAACAAGCTTTGAGATACCAAACCCCAGTTACTGAATTACTGAAAAACAATGGTATAGCCAACTGAAGGTAATCCCCTTTGATGAAACAATACCCTCTGCTTGCAGAAAGGTCCAAGGGTCAGAGCAGACCCTGCCAACTTGGCAGAGTGTCCAAAAAGCAGTTTTTACAGTTTAAAATATAACACTGTATGGTAATGCAATGATTCTTATAGGCTATATGTAAATGCTATAGGATTAGTAGCTTGTTCTAGATTGGTTAATGTAAGAATATTCAGCACAGAAGATGATTTATGTGATGTAAACGGGGAAAAAAGGTATTCTGTGTTCTATTCTGTATTCTATTCTGTTCTATTCTGTATTCTACTCTGTATCCTTCTTCTCTGCTCTCCAACCTGCTCCGAGCTGCGTCTGGCAGCTCCTAGCAGGTCCCCTGCACCCCTGCTCTTTCACAATAAACCTCATGCTCTAAGACCTGACTTCAGAGATCTCTCGTCTCCATCCCGGTTGTCCTGGACAGAAACACCACAGACAAACAGCAGAAAAAAATCTTACACCCTAACCAGATTGATCACCTAGAGTCTAATTAAATACTCAGTGTGAACATTTCCTGATTTTGCATAATGCAAATTCAATTGCATTATGCAAAATTAACACCAAGCCCAGACACCTATTCTTCACTTGAGGAATCTGTGCCAGCAGTACTCTCTTTTATTTCATCCCAGATTCAGTTTTCAAAGTTTTTTATTATAAAGATATTACTATTTTTCATAACTCTAATACATAAAATATAGAAATGCTATCCTTCTGTAGGGTAAAATAACAAATAAGAGAGAATAACAGCTGAACACAAGAACACTCCCTCCTCCAAAATCAGTGAGACTTAGGAGGATCACTTGCAGATTTCCCTCCTACTCACAGGGACACCAGACTGTCACTCTCAACTACTTGTAAAGCACAGATTACTGCATAAATTGATACCCCACACAATTAAATTAATATAAAAAAAAAAAACCCCAACACACACTGAGTTTTTTGTACCCTTGCACAACAGTGTTGTCCATTGTGGCCATGAAGCCATAAAAAGTATCACTAAATCCAGAATTCAATTTCTTTTTCCAAAAAGCCTAGTAAAATTAAATCCCCTCTTCAGAAAGTAAGAACTTCTGAAATTTAGAGATACTGTCCCAGTGAACTGTGTCACAACAATGTCCATGTGAAATATGCAGATACAATGCTTTGAAAATGACAGGATACTGTAGAGACAAAAAGATCTAAAACCACAAAAATAAAGGCTAGAAAGCTCACAGTTCATACAATTCATGCAGAAAAGCCACAGAAGTATTCAGAAAAGGAGCCAGGTAGCTTTTTTTTGCAGTTCTAAACAAATAAGATTACAGTAATATGTAATGTTTTAGTGAAATTAAATTGCTTTGTGGAGATATTTCTCTTCTGCTGTTTTGGTTTTATTTAGTTTCTGGCTTTAGAGTCAGAGACACTTATTTTAGGACCTAGCAAGTAAGGCATTGCTTTCTCTAGAATCAAGCTGTCATCCTCTACCTTCACAACCTTTCTCCCAAATTCAGCTCACACTGCTCCTCCTAGGGCCACAGGATCCTTACACATCCTGAAACAATCTTCACCTCCAGCATAATTTTGTTGACATAAAAGAGAAATTAATGTCTGAACACTGCATGGCATCTAGATATCTTTACACTGAAAATATGTTAATTTATGATTTGGAACTCTTGATCAAGTTTTGAAAAAATAGTCTTGGAAGTTTAAAAAAAAAAAAAGGAAGAACCTACAAACAGACAAAAAGAATCAAACCCAAAGAAAGTAAAAACACCCCAAAACTTATTGCTCTTACGTGATCATTGTTCTACCTAAATAATGCAAGCAGAGCTGTACATTATAATGGGGAGTTTAGGAAAAGAATACATTTCACATCTCGATTGAAAGAAACAACTTTATATAAATGTTTTATCAGACAGAAAACTAAATTTAGAGAGTAACTGAGGAGCAGCTAAATTAATTTCTGTTGCAAATGACCACTCCAAAACCTTTTACTAACACTATTAAATGGGTTTTCACTGTATATCTTACAGTAAAGTAAAAGATGAATTTGAAGGATGTTTTCAATTTGGTAAACAAACAAGTTTCATAATTTAGTCTCTGGATAAACTAGAGCAAAGGAAGTGTCCTATCTATAAATGCAACTATGCTAAAACCTTCCTTAATGGTAATTTTGCAACACAATTATAATGTAGCAAACAGAACACTAAAAGTATTAGTACAGAACACTAAAAGGATTAGTATTCACATGTAAATTCACCACCATCAAATAAAGATGAAGTAAATAGCAAAAAGAAATATCAAAGATTGAATCATTTTAATATTTAAAACACCATGAAAAGTGGACATCAAAACCAGCTAGGTTTGCAACGTTGTCCTAGTAACAAAGAGAGGCAGTAGAGTTTTTCAGCGCTGTCTGGGTGTCACCACCATGTTTATTCAATATCACCAACGTCATCACTGGGGTAATGGTTTCAGCAGGAAATGCTGGGCACTGGAAACCAGAAGTTTGTCATCTTGCCTGGCTCACCAGAGCAGAGTGGACACTCCCCTTAAAGGCCTTGCTGCCCACTAGCTCCCACTTTCTCTTTTGTATACTTTTGCTATTAGTACTGCTGTTAGCATGTTTTTAGCAAATTATTTCAACTCATAATCTCATTTATGGTCCCTTCCTTGCCAAAGGGGGCAGAGGAAGGGGAGTGCCTTACTCAGAGTTTAATTTCCCTGAAGGTGTTAAAACCAACACAAATGTTAATGGTTTCAGGGTTTTATACTACCCAAACTAGTTTCATTCTTTTTAACTTGAAGTTGTCTGCTCTCTTCTCTTTTACAATGTATCAGATGAAATAATCTTTTCCCATTCATAAGAGTTAGTAAATACATTATAGCAAATAAATCTGAACAACGGGGCACTGTGTACCTACCTATGACTGCAAACCCAGTATTTTAAGAAAATACCATTAAAAAAATCTTAATATCAGGATGGTGAATTTACCTTATTCGACAAACAGAATATTTTGTGCAGCTCAATGAAGGTATTTTCAAGAATGCCTGTCAGTGGTTTCTGCACAAAATCTTGTGCTTGTCAAGGGGAAACAGAACCTTTCAGCTACATTTATGCTTGCTTAGATCCCAAGGGCATTTTTAGGCCTCCCTAATTAAGGCAATGCTTTACCAGTGCTCCTGCAGTTGCAGGTAATTGGCAATCACTAACAGCAGGGTTCTGATGAGGATTTACTTTGTTAAAGTAGAAAAAAAGAAAAAGAAAAAAAACAAACAAAAACAAAAAGAAGAAGAGAAATACGTTTATTTCTTTTATTTATCTAAGCCTAATCCTACAAACAATGGTAATGAATTCCAATTTAGCTTAGATTCTACTAGGTGAGCTATTTTATCAGTCAGTTACATGAAAAATTCAAAGACCCAAGCCATCAAAACAGGGATTTTTCATAGCTGAAAAATGTTGAATTTTAATAGTAAATGTTAAATTTTAAACAGCAGATTTATGGGTTTTTTTACAAATACTGATAACACAGAGACAGAGGGGCGAAAAACCACAGGAGATGATTAATTTTTCCTGAAAACATAGAGATATGTTAAATGTTACACATGAGATAATAATTGCTACATATAATGTGATGTGGCATAGCCCTTCAAGTAACTGTTGCACAGAGTGGGGACCCCATTCTCACCGCCTGAATCTTCCAGGCCTCTCTGCTTAGAGAAACAATTCAAAGAGCTGAGCTACCGGCAGTGGATGAGACTGAAGCAAGGACTAATTGGGAGAATTCAACTCATACAAATCAATGGGATCCAGTGGGCTGAATGAGGGTGCTGAGAAAACTGGCTGATGTGCCTGCAAGGCCCGTCAATATCATTATTGAAAAGTCCTGGAGATCAGGGAAAGTCCACAGCAACTGGAGAAAGATAGTGGTTTCACCCACCTTAAAAAGAAGGCAAAAGGGTGATCCAAGATTGTGGATAAGTATGTGAGTAAAAGTGGGCTGGATAATTTAGATGCCCAGGATAGTGATTAATGCTCATCACCTATCTGGAGGCTGGTGACAAGTGGTGTACCACAGGGGCCTCTTGCTTCAGTGTCTTTATCAATGGCTTGGAGGAGTCCATAAAGGTGGGCTATCAAGACACTTTACTGAGGTTAATATTAGTCTGATACAGTCATAAATTCGGACAAATTCTGAAATTTTCTGATTATAATCTGTATGTAGATATATATGTGTCTTTCTGTGTACATACTCACATAAACTGTAGTTACCCCAAGAGCAAACTACCTAAAGAAAGGCTTAATCATGTTGAATTCAGCTGTGATGAAATGCCATTGGACTTGTACACCTTCTACTGAGAAGCTGGAAAATGTAAGAAAGCTCTTTTATACAACTCTTATAATAATAAACCTATAAACTGATAGAATATCACTGTTACAAAAAGAAAAAAAACTCATTAAAAGATATTTTAATGAGTCTTTTTATAGAAGTTCTTGCACATTTCTACAGGTCATATATGAACATACTCTTCCCTTCTATTTTTTTTTTACAACTCATACCGTCTTCAAGTTTCACCTCTGTTAAGTGTAGGAACCATTCACTCAGTGAACATAAATGTCTTATGTGGCATTTCTGATTGATCAATACTAATAAATCTTGTTTTAATATCTAGTGTTACGATTTCATCTGTGTATTTGGTATACATTTCTATAGTCATGTCTTGGACATTAAATAAGCAAAACCCAAGATGAATGGTATGGAATTAAAATACTTCTGAAAATTTATCTCTTCATAAAAAAGAAGTAAAAAAAAGAGATTGAATGAAATGTTTTCTAGAAATAATTATCCTTTCTTCGCTTGGTGAAAAAAATATACACTTTATACAAAATATGCACACTATCAGATGGGCACCCAGGCTCTGTATCCACCTTTAACTACAACCATTACTCTTTTACTAGTTTAGGACAATTAGGCACATTATTGTCCTGCATCAAATAACAGGCCAAGAAGCAATAAATATTAAAGCAAATGAAGTCTCTCTTCTGACTTAAATTTACTCCTGAATTCTATACCCTTTCCCCCTGCAGTGGTGCAGGGAGACAGAAAATGGGGGTTATGGTCAGTTCATCACATGTTGTCTCTGCTACCCCTACTCACACTCTTACTATCCTGCTTCGGAGTGCATCTTTTCAGAGAAGCCACCCCTGTAAACCACTGTCACCTCCTCTACCCCATTACCAAAACCTTGCCACACAAACCCAACACAGAGTTAAAAATACTTTAAGATGGGAGACTAGTTTCTGAAAAAAGTTCATCTAAAAAATGAAAACTTTCTTCTGAGTCTTCATGGTGGAACCGACAGATAGGCACCTGCCAAGTTTCAGGAGTTTAAATATTGGCTCTTTCATCTTTGTATGAAATTTAAAGTGTAAAAGTCAACAGAAATTCAAGAAGTACATTGATTAATTGAAGAGAAAGTTTAGGGATGAGACGAACTATTAAAAGACTAGGAAAAATATTGCAAAGCCTTATACTTTATTTTGAAAGATTATTTGAAAGATTAATTGAAAGAT
>VXAD01001742.1:0-117886 GCA_013399195.1 Dicrurus megarhynchus
GCCGGCGGGGAACGGAACACTCACCTTCTGATTTTCCTTTCCTTTGTAGACCAGTTCTTGTTCTTATTATTTTTGCTATTTTCCAAAGAAATGCTATACAGGAAGAACTGACAGAATCATCAAGTGGAATGATTAATGTAGCAACTGGGCTTTTGGTCTGCATATGATGCATAGGGACAGCTTTATCATGAGGAGTAATAATAAAATCCTATGTCTGGTAGTATCTGGGATGTCTGATATGAACTGTAGCCACTGCAGAAATACACTCTAACTGATTTTCTGCATTTTGAATGTCTTTCAAAACTGTGCCTTCTCAGAACTGGAAGGGACTTACTGTGATTTCCTAATTTACAAGGCAAAGAGACTTTATTCATCTATGGTGTCAAAGGTAATTGTTGGGCTAATGAGATTTTATATTAGACATTTATCCAACTAAATAAACAGACCAGACTCAGCTTGTAAGAATGGCCAAGAGATTAATTTGAAAAGTGCAAAAGAAAGAGTGAAATCTGGGGAAAGTATTTCTTGCGGCAGTATGCAGACAAACTGCAAAATTGAAAAAGGCACAAGCTCTTCTATCATGTGGTGTCAGTCATAGAGCTCAGGCCAGGCTGGATCCCTGAAGGATACAAAAATAGCTTTCAACTAATTCAAACTAATGAAGTAATTGAAAGCAAGCACTGATTGTCTTCTTTGATGTGAATCAGCATGGAGAGTGGGGAATATGTTTCTCTCATAGGAGAGATGGAAGCCTTCACATGTGCAGAGAACAAGGAAATATGGTATGGAAACCCCAGCCTGGTGCAGGAAGGCAAGCAGTGAGTGAATGAAGTGTCTGCCCTTCCCTTCACCCGCCCCAGCTTGATTCACTCCAACATTACCCTGCTCTCCTCTTGCTCTCCATCCCACTCCACATGGTTCATCGTCATTGCTTCTCCTGATCCTTACCACACCAGTTTCCAGCCAAGCTTCTCACCCCAATCCCAGCCATCAGACTTCAAGCACATTCAGTTCTCAGCTCCCTGCTCCTTCTCCTGCACCAGGCTCCTTGCCCAGTCAATCCCAGTTCCCTCACAAAAGTTGGATCCTTTTCCAAGACATGCCCATCTCACCTCCAGTGGACCAGTGACCTGCTCCTTGCCCTCTAATTCTAATCCATATCATCTAGGTCATGTTTTCACTCATTCTCCATAGTATCTTTGCCCAGGCTCAGTGATTCTGCTCCCTCTCTGTTCACTCTCCATATCACAGTTCAGGTCTGCTGGAAGCTGCTGACCTGAGGGCTGCTAAGGTACAAGGCCATTAGAAAGAGTCCAGGAGGAACTCACTATTTTCATACCTCGTACTCTGCACTCTGTCCCCAAGCAGCCAGGAAAAGTCTTATTGATGAAAGTATCAGATATTCTTAGCAAAATAAAAACATGAAACAACAGCAAATTGTGGGTCCCATCTCCATTACTGAAATATTTCCACCCTTGCTGGACGCTTTAAAGTCCTGATGCTTAGGCAGAAGAAGTTCAGATAAATAAGACCCCTTAGCAAAATTATTTGGACATAAACTGCCACCTTAAGTTTGCTCACTGGAGCTTGGGGACAGAGATATTAATGCAAGAGACAGTCTTTTTGAGAAAAACAGCCAAAGAAGACTGGGAAAACCCTCCAGAGATTCTCTGAAAGCAACAGAGGTTTTCCTGAAGGGAAACAGAATTTAAAGGCTGAAGGGGAAGAATGTACTATACTGAACCATGAAAACACTAGGGAAAATGAAGGGACACTCACTGTATCCAAACCCTCCACAAATTTTGACCTATTGCTGACACAAGAGATACCAGGAAGGAAGCTGGGAAAAGCATTGAGGGGATAGTATGAAAGAAAAGGTGCTTGGTCTTGGCATGACAGAATGAATTTTCCTTTCTCATAAGATATTTTGCCAGCTCCCTTGCAATGCTCCCTTTCTCCTTCCCTTGATTTGCATAATCTCCTTCTAGGGATTGTAGTGGAGCCTGTATTGCCCTTTTGGTTCTTAAGGAATCATTATTTTACTTTTTCTTTATCGAATTTTTTTCCTTAAGGGGACTTTTTCCCTAAGCCCAACAATACAATAAACCCAGAAAATTCAGTGATCAGTGCCAAGGCAACATGTTAAAGACATCACAATAGACTATATTATGGAAATCTACATTTAGGGCTTGTGCAGAAACTTAGCCTAGGGAAATGCTACAGAAAAAAATGCTGTGGCATTTTAATGTTGGTGGTCTCAGCTTAGACTAAAGATAGAATTAATATGACTATCTATCATTCCCCTTCCCATATACAGGTCCTTGGCTAAACAGAAATGTTTCAAAAGGAGTGATGGCTCAGAATAAATCCAGCTTCTACTTGTGGGGCCAAACATGGCCCCACTGCTCCTGTCAGCGGAAGATGTAGCTTCCATTTGACAGTCATTCCAAAACGATACAAGGATTCCTCCTATTTCTCCATTATGGGAAAAGCTGAGCTTGTGTGGAAGTATGTCTTTCTTTGGGGAATGAACCAACATAATCCTGGTGAGTTTGCATGTGAACCTTCCCAGTTTCTCATGCTATGCCAGAGGACATTTAAATAAATATGACAAGCAATGCAACAGCTGGTTTAAGACAGAGACTGCATGCTGTGTTTCTTAGTTCACCAAAGGTCATATCCTTTGGCAGGGATAAACCTCCTGATGCTTTTCCTCAAGAGCTCAGAATGCCAAACAACAGAAAATTAACAAGGTAACTTTCCCCAGGTGACAGGTGAAGTTACATTCCTTCTCCCTTCCAAACTCCATACATAAATGCAAGCATGCTGTGAAATAAACAGGACACACAGAGCAGCTGAGAGAATATCCACATAATAATGAACTTAATGTTGCACGAGCTGATGCGTTCAGCATTTGTTTTGAAAATTGCTTGCATTTAGTCCTTTTGCCCTTGTTTGGTGAAATTGACAATCCGTGCTCAGAAAGGATCCAGAACCCAAACAGAGGAAATGCCAAAGGCCTGCAGTGACATGGAACAGAGCACGTCGATGTCAGCAGTGCACTCTGGGCTTCTACTGATGCCCAGGAATTTCCTATCCTGTGATTACAGGTCAGACATTCTGCATTGCAGTACCCCAGTGGTCTCCCAGAAAGTCCACGTCCTTCTCACAGCTGGGGTTCAGCAAATCTCCATCAGGAAGAGTAAATTCCAACCTGAAGAAAGACAGCAGCTGTTGGTGGGAAACTGAGGCATGGAGGGTAAAATGACCTATGAAGTTGCAGTGGATTAAAAGTCTGACTTTAAAGGTGAGTCTTGTAATTTTTAGCCTGGTGCTGTACCCAGAGCCCCATCTTTCTGCTGTGCTTATGGTACCAGATCCTGCTCAGAAGCTCACTGAAAATGAATAAAAAAACTATTGACTTAGTGGTCTTCCGACTTTGCTCTCTAGCTCCAGAAATAAGCATCCCTGTTTACTTAGAAATATCTACAAAAGGCATCAAAAATACCCCATTAATTTTATACTCATTAACTTCTCATACATGCTTGATTAATTTGTGTGTATCAGGAGAATGCTTCCATTACTGAAGCTGTCACCCTTTCACTCGGATCAGAGTGCTATGGATCTACTGGGCAACCAGCTAGGGCTGCACAGAGACTTGTGCCTTGTTAATATTTATTCACTGTGTTAGCAAATGCATTTCTGAGAGCAGGAAAATAATGCTAGCATGTTTTCCCCTTTTTCCCATTCCTTCTTTATATTTAACTGACTCCCCTGCATTTTTTTTTTTTTTAGGAAATATAAAATTTGTAGATTCTGACACTGTTCATTGAAAAAATGACAAAATCCCCTGTATCAGCAGTTAAACTGGAGCCATGAAAACAAGCTCAGAGATTTCTCCTCCATTCTTTCAGGCAAGAGAAAGTTCATGCCCACAGGTTTGCTGCAGAGAAGTTCAGCAAACTCATTAATACTCCAGGAGCAGGTAATCAATCCCTTCAGGTCAAAGAGGAGAGGTAATGGTATCAAGGCTTAAACAGCAACCCTTCAGCAGTTCATCTGGTGTTGGCTTCAGATTATGGAGATTCATCCCTGAGGCTGAAGGCCGGGTTTTGTGTATTCTCTCCCTATTTCACATAATCCTAGACTGTGGTCAGGGCATTTTTTTTCTTTTCTTAAAGGAAAAGGCTTCATAAAATGCAAAGAGGCAGAATAATACTCCCTCTGGAAGTAAATGGACATCCTGCTACAAAAAACCTAACCTCTGAAGTGCATAAAATACATAAAATGCCTACAGAAAATGACAGCATATGTTCAGGGCAGAAATGTTACGAAAGGTAAGAACGGTGCAAGGCACTTTACACCATTTTCTGTACCTGTAGGCCCGTGGCCCTTGGAAGCACAACATGTTTTTACTTGGAAACCAAAAGAATGAGTAATTAGTGAGTGAAATACCATTTTGTTTTATCTTACTGTTCAAGCTGCCCTACTGCCGTCCTTAGCACCCACAATAACCTCTCGAGCCTCAGCTCTATTCATCAGCTATGAGCACCCCCAACATAAACACCTGCAGCTTAAATAAGAGAGCTATTCTTCATACACAAGGCACTAGTTTTGGTAAAGGGGAGGATTCCTAAGAAATGCTCGGTTTCATAATGTGCACTGCTAGTAGATGCAATTTATTTTCAGCCCTACCTGCATTCTTGCGTTAACAATAGCTCTAGTTTAAGGCCTGTTTACTGACTTGCAGTATTCTGTTCGGTAGTGCAAGAAAGGACAGAATAAATTACAGGATGCCAGGAATCCAGGGAAAAGTATGCACTGTAGAAGCACACGGTTTCTTCCCAAATAGCATGGGGCTTTCAGGCGGTGCCAGACAGAACGAGAGACCCACACAGACATCTTCCAAAAGCCTGGTGCAAGCGCTGCAGGAGGGAAGCAGGTCATGCAGTGCCACGGGAGGCCAGGAGAAGGGCTGGGGGTGAAGCAGAGGGCGGTGGGTGCAGAGCTCAAGGCAGCCTTTCATGCAGCAGCGTGGAGTGAGCACTGAGCTCTGCTGCAGCCCCAGGCCTTTGTGAGCCCCAGGCTCCCCGTGATGCTGCTCTGTTTATCCAGTGAGGACCCTGCCTCCTGGGATCCATGCAGCTTTGTCCCAGCTATCAGGCCCGAGGGAGCAACTCTTTAGCTGCTTTCCACGTAAAGTCTTACCCTTTGTGCAGCAAGAGGTACACCCTGCATCAACAAGACAGTGCAGCTGAAATAAGTATTATTTGCCAAATGAACTGAACTTGCTGGTCCCAGACCACTCCCATGTGCAGAGAACTGCACAGCATTCATTTCCCTGTAATTTTCAGTTTTTAAACAAATGGGCAGCAATAAATTAGTTTTTGTAGGAAATATCTCTTAAAAAATGATCTCATATGCCCATGGGCTCTGTGGCAGTAGTGGTAGTATATGAGTAAATACAGGGAGTAAAAAGGTTAAATTAATTCAACCATCAGATGCTCTAATCCAAACGGAAGCCAGTTTTGCTAGAAAAGCTATCTCCGAAGTCCACAAGTGCTCCCACAATAGCAGCAGAGCAAACGAGAAACACCTAAGGTTTAATTTTACCATCAGATTTGCCAATCTGACACTGAGATATGTTATTTGCAGTTATTGCTGAATTACACTGCTGTAGCACAAAGCACAATCAGACTGGAAGATCAAGTATCTTCTATACGCCTTAAGATTTCTTTATCTTTTCCTTTTTTTCCCTATCTTTTTGATATCTATTGAAGATTTCACAATATAGAACTTGGGCAATAAATTGAATCTTAGATTAAAATATGCAATAGTATTAAGAACAGTGTTAATCTCAGTTTACTAGCTCACATGGAAACTAAATCCCATATCATCCCTTCCAAAAATGATTCAAGCAGATTAAATCTGACAGGACAGCATGGGGTAATTTGTGCTGTGCTAGCATGCAGTGTACTAGTTTTCAGATAATTTCTCATTTCCAGGGCATTTGAACATTTAGCTTTGAAACTCTGACACATAAAAGGGAAAAAAAAGCATTTGAGGAAAACTGTTTTCTCTCTTTCCTTCTCACCTTTTAGTTCACTTTTGAAGAAGCAAAGGGACATGAAGACGGATTGCCATCTATTGGTGTGACCAAGAAATTCCATGAGTGAAAATGCTGTGGTCAAATACATCTCGAGTACCTGATTTCTAAAAATCTAGAGCTACTCAGTTTCTATACATAGCACTTGCTTAAGCATATTAGATGCTGTCTACCATATACCTACAGCAACTTAAATTACCTATTTAGACAAAACCAGATTTCCCTCTTTTCCTCCTTTTTCTCCCCTAAACAATATACCTGGATTCTCCAGTCAGGTCAGTTTTGATTGCAGTCAATAGTACCAGGAATTGTCTTTGTATTCTGCTATTATTTATAGAGGCCTTACAAGCTGTATCCTAGCTCTGAAAATCAAATTAGAATGAATTAAAAAAAAAAAAAGTCTTGTTTAAAATAGCTCATTTTAGCAGAGGAATTTTAGATAACATGGGAAGACACAAGAGATTACCTTCTTTGCAGAAAACCTCAGGAAAAAAAAAAAGTGGAAAAAGAAAATTACTTTAATGATTTCAAGGCATTAAGACATTTCCTGATAGGCAGGAAGAGGAGAGGTTATATGAGAGAAAAGGACCAGGAAGGAAGCACAAAGAGAACATGGGAGAAGAGATGAGACCAAACAACATGAATATTTCGTAGTTTTAGCCAGCTGTCCCCTCTCCCACCTTTCCAATCATGGAATAAGTATTTTCTAGCTAATCTTTAAGTTTCATTGACTCTCAAAGCCAAGAGCAGACAAACTGCCTCATGGATGATGCTACCTTGGGTGCATGTGACCACACACCAGCTGGATATTGTTCTCTCCATCCACCACTTGAGAGGTTTACATGGCATTTTTCAATTTCATTCACAATAGCACTGATTATGGATATAACACTGTTTATTATAATCCAGATACTTTTGCTTAAAGGCAATTATTTCACAAAAGCAGAACTAAAGGAATGACAGCCACCAGCAAAGAAAATGATGGTGATCTCTGCCCCCACCACAGCTGGGTCCTGAGCAGGACATGTGGTCTGGTATTTAGGCTCTTTCCATCTGTGCCCCCACAGAAATGGTTCTTTGCACAGATTGGAGTTTTAGTTCAGGCCATGATTTCCCTTTTTTATTGCTCCAAAAATTCATTTTGTAATAGTTCAAAGAGGTATGTCTTTGTTTCCTTTCTTCCCTCATAAAAGGAATGTGTCAGCATTGGTTTAGTCATCCAGCCTTATACTGACATTTTCTATACTACTTCTATCCATAAGCCTCCATCTGCTTTTATATTAGGTTTCTGTCCTCCTCCTAAGCAGCCGTGACACCTTGCATAGTCTTCCCTTCTTCCACTGACACAGAGCATTTTTCCAATCAGCATGGTTAATGTGTGGGAGTTGGAGGGCATTTCCCTAATACCCTGGGGAATGTACTCTGGAATAAGGATTCATTCTGCAAACCCTATTATTCAAACTACAGACTGAAAAAAATTTTTTTCCTGTGCGTGATCTTAGCAAGGAGAGCATGAAATGAGAAGATGGGAGGTAGCTGTTTTTTCTTCCTGAGGGTTGCTGCCACCAGCACTGAGTTGAACATGCAGAGGAAGGCTGGAGTGCTACAGCCCAGCAGCACATCCCTGTTCCCTGAGCTCTGGGCCATCACACTGGCTGGTACAAGCCAGGGTATCCCCTTTGCTTCCAACACCACCACGTCTGGGCATCAAACTTCTCTCCAAAAGAAACTAAATGAAAACAGCATGTCCCTGTTTGAGAAAGAGACTTTCCATTACTTATTCTCACTGTCAGTAGAAGGTTAAAAGTGGCTGGTGTTAGTACATAAGTAGACTACCAGGATGCTGAGCAATAACGCATTTCAGAGACATTTACCAAGCGGAAACACATCTCAGAGATATTTACCAAGCAGATTGCTTGATGTTAATGCCTGTGAGATCAGCGTGGAAATGGCCTTTGAGATACATAATGAACAATATTATCAGAGTTTGAGTGCAGAGAATACTAGATTGCACTTCGGACCAATAAAGGGAGAGATTGGCTTATTTACTATTAAGAAACCAATTTATAGTGTTATGAGGTTATATGTCTTTGTTTACCAGGAAACAATACATAGCTCTGATGTTTATTTATTGTGTAAACATTTCTCAGTTACTTGTTCCCCAAAAAAGCAGTTAGTGGTACTGTTATTGTATGGGAAAGCTTTGGTACACAACATTTGCTCACTTTGGTACTGGGAATTGGAATGCCGTGCTAAACCCCATTACAAGGAAAAAGAGTAATAATTACTAACTAAACCATAAAAACTGTTTTCTAAAGCATGAGAGTTTAATATTAAGAGGAAGAAAAGTCCACCTTGGGGTTCTGGTTTTTTGTCAACTGATTTTCAAGTAAAAAGGCACTGCAGAACACTTTCAACCCACCTAAGAGAGGTGCCGAACTTTGTCATCATAACTACTGAGGTGCCAAAGCTCAAAAAAAAATCATGTGGCACCCTAACAGGGGGTTAACCCATGTTATTGTCCAGAACTCACAGATCTTGGCTCCAAATACAGAGAAGAGAAAAAAGTACTCCCACGGCCTTTGAGGTAAAGCACCCAATGAAAGACTTATCTTGCAACAGATTGCTTAGGCTACTTGGAAAGAGGCAAAGTACAGCCCCAAGATACTTTGCTGATATTTGGCAATAAAAAATTGTTGTAATAACCACTGTGAAAATCCCTGTGAAAGGTGAAGTGTGTGGTAAACACAGGCCCCGGCTCTTGCTATTGACGCCAAGTTGTAAGAAGTGCAAAATCACTGATTTGAATGAAAGAGAACCACATCTATGCATTGGACTTAGACTGCTTCCTTCTCATATAATCTAATGCCTTTCTGTACATCACTCATATAAGTGTCTACTTTCTTGAGCTTTCAGAAGTCTTGACAATAACTTTGAAACATACCACATCTGACAGCAGGGAAAGTCTGCTCATTAACATTATGGAATAACTATCTTCAAGCACTCAAAAGAAATTGTTAAAAAGCTCTTAATGGGTGTAATAATAGGCCACTGGACATATGCAGAGCTGAATGCTGTAAACAGGTGAATTCTGAAACTTTGGAGTCCTGGGAGCTAAGTTTTTAAGTTTCTGTAATAGCACAGGATGAATCACACCCCAACTGTAGAAGGAGCCTGTGATGATTCATTCAGATTTGATCTTCATAGCTTGAGTTAGGACAAGGAAATTACCCCATTTCCACCCCTACCATTTAATTACTTCCACAGATTCAGAATTTTGTGAGACATTGCTGAGTAAGAGCTCCACTGCCATCTTCTAAATGCCTGTTAATACTTTAAAACACTCACTTTAATGATGCTGGTAAAATTTGTTACTCTATGAATACAGCCAGGAGAAGACCTTCAGTTATTTAAGTCATGCTTGTAGCATGTACACAGCTTATCTAAGCTATTTGCAGAAAGAATTTCCCCTCCTCCACCCCTGCATATTTCCAAGCATTTCTGACATAAAATGTGCAGCACAACAGCAACTAAGAATTTTCTTTCTACATATTGGATCGTGCAAAACTAAGAATGTAATGAAGGCACAGATCCAGAAAGGTCCTAATAAAGCACCACCATGTGGATATTTATTCCATTCTCTATCAATATTCACTGTTATCTAATTAAGAATGATAGCTTTTTGGAAGGGAGATTGTCATACAACTTCTACAAGAGATGTCTTGAAGTCAAGCAAGGTTTGTCTTTGGCATGAATTACATGTTCTGCCTGTTTCATCCTGGGACAGTATCCATCACATATAAAATTCATATTTCATTAAGTATTGCACTATCCCAAATGTGCATTTCAGAGTTTTGGTTGTAGATGGAAGATATTTTAAGATTAATAATGTTGATTTCATAGACTACAGATTTGCCAAAGTTATTTCAAAATT
The DNA here is from genome assembly GCA_013399195.1 of Dicrurus megarhynchus. Classification (NCBI taxonomy): domain Eukaryota; kingdom Metazoa; phylum Chordata; class Aves; order Passeriformes; family Dicruridae; genus Dicrurus; species Dicrurus megarhynchus. Next base: position 10,041 of record VXAD01001742.1, read on the forward strand.
CAGGGCTTGATCTTGCAGCCAGCTGCTATTGACTCATTGGCTCTAATGCACTGTGTACATGAGGAGAGCAAGGCCTGATCATCTGTGTGCAAAGTTTCAGCATGGACTACAGGAGGGGATCATTACAATAAGCAATATGAAAGCACAGCACTGATGACATTAGAGCATTGACATAATGTAACAGAACCTGCAATCAGCATTCTCCAGTGCAGCTAAAGCCATAGTTTTCAAATTTGCAATCATGCAGAACAGGGGCCTAAATCAGCACAAAAAAAAGTATGCCAATTTTAGTGTGAATTAGAACAAGAGAGTCAACATGATGGGAAGCATTATTGAGAATGTTAGTTCAAGGACTTCCTTCTTCCCAATTTTTGTTTCTCATTTTTTTCAAGGCTTCCACCCAGGAGATGTAGCAAGTTCTTCTGTAAAGACAGACAATTGAAAAATGCCAGTAGACCTTCCTGACAAGGAAGTTAAACCATGTTTTTTCATCTACATACAGAGACATGTTACTCATTTGGAATGCTGGGTCATACGAGGAGCAGAGCCTTGGCATAATCTCATCCTTTTACTGAAAGGCTGTTAAGTCGTCATCAAACCTCTGTCATGCAGTGGTATTAGTAGCTCTTCCCACAGTCAGCTTCCCCCAGTAACTGAGTAGTCCTTGCTGGACTTCCCTCTCAAATACACTGTTTCCACTGCCACCAACAAAGGGCATCGCACTTGATCACCTGTTCTGTTGTCTGTTGTCACTTCATAGGGGTTGATTCTACAGCAGAGTTCTGGGACTCAGCCTGCTTGCAGGAGCTTTGTCTTAGGGATAAGTTTAAGTCCTCTTACATGTTTTCTCTCTGTTTCAAATGGCACAATCCATTTCCATGGCACAATAACTCCTTTTGCTGTCAGCTCTTATTTTGACGGAGCACTTGTTTCTGATCCCATCTCTTCTTTATCTGCTTTGACAGAACCTGTTAGAGCAGAGGAAAGGCTCAAGGACTAATTGTAGTTCTGTGAAATATTCTGATTTTCATGTTGCTGTGCAACTGATTATTATTTAGCATCTACAGTTGTAAGCCAGTAAATATTAACCAACATGTGTGTGATCCTACACACTTTTTCAAAGAACTCAAGTCTTTCCTGTAGGCAAGCTCTTTGAACATCACAAGTGCCTGACTTGCTAAGGCTTTTTGTACGAAGAAATTAACATTAAAAAATATAAGAAATAAAAAAAGAAAGAATCAGGCTTCGTTTGCTAATGTGGACTGCAGTCAGGAACTGGAAAATGCTTCAGCACTTGCAATGCAGCATTGGACACTTTATATTTGTGACCATCTTCACTGCATTCTGCTGATATGTTTCCAGTGAGCTTTTAATACCAGTTTGTTATTTCTGAACATCTGGATCTGATTTAATAGCAATTACACACGTTGAAAAGAGCTTGGGGCTTGGGGCTTTGAGAGGGCAGGAAAGGTGGCTTTCAGTAGACGAATGAGCCTTGAGTCATTCAAAGGGAATCCCATTCAGGACAAATTATTTACTTTTTCCTTTACCTTACTGAAATGCGGCTCAAAAAACCCCCTGTCCAATATTTTAGTCCAAGAATTTCAAAACCAGATGGAGCAGGGTTCAAATGCCTACACTTAAGCATACAGCACTATTTTGGATCCACTGGGACATTCAAACATCAGTATGGAGCTGTCAGCCATGTCATCAGGAAGACCCATGCCACTCTGGCTGGATTCAAGTATTCCAGAGGGAGCACTGAAAATTAGTAGCCACATTTGTAACCCTTGGCCATAACAGTTGAACAGGAGTTGCACAGACATTGCAACGTACAAGAAGTGATAACAAAGAGTCATTGGTCATCTGGAAAAGTTGAAATCTGAGCCTTTAAACTAGCAAGAGCAGCAGTAGGTCAAAGCCACTGAAAACCAAAATATTAAAGATACAGCAGCTTCAACGCAGTTGCCTTGGATGGTTGTGTTAGGTGCTGATCTTTACCTACCAGAGGAGCTAGACGGGTTATCAACTCAATTGTCAGCAAGAAGAAAATGGAATATGAAATGCTGTCATGTGCAGGAGACATTTGATTGACTTTTATCATGTGCCAGGTGAAAAACTGCAATTCCAGATCAAATTCTCCCCTTGTATAAAAATGCATTTTGTCTCCACTCACTAAAAGGAAATACATTCAATTACATCCCAAAAGAAGTCAATCCCTCCATTCTATGCACATAGAAAAGATATTTTAATTTTTTATATTCCACAAATATTTCCATCACTCATTTGATTCTTTGGGGGGCAGCAAGCAAATTTTATTTTGTCCACAATAATAGTTGTGGGGCCATTATTACAGAAAGTAGACATCTGGGGTTTTGCTAACTAAATGTAGATTTCCATATTTGAACTAGTCTCTATAGGCTTCCTTCATAATCGGGAAGAGAGGGGGAAACATATTTAGCTGTTATTTTTCTTATACTAAAGTAGGCATCTAAAATAGGGCAAAAACCTGCACCTTAGTTAGAAGTGTCCATTTCTCTTCACCAGTAACATGGAACTTTGGGTATCTCAGAAGTAAATGTCAGCACTGGAGATGTCCATAGTTAGACGAGATTAATTCGGTCCCAAGGATAAGAAGATATGCAGATTATGTTAACACCACTTAACAGCAATTACCCGTATTATGAGGTATACTCAGCTGTGGATTAAATGAAAAACAAGTTTAATGTTCCTTTGCCTTCAAGCCCATTACAGTTCTGCTACTGCAACATTCCTTCTACTGGGAAGTAATACACCAGTGATGATATACTGCTATTTAATATGACAATTTATGACAAGAGTTGGATATCACTTCTGTAATGCCCCTATTAACGTATTTTTCAGCATCACAGTTCATCATGAATGTCTACATTAAATGTTAGGAGAACAGCATTTGTCTTGTGCAGAGAATTGCAGCAGAGGTGCTTAAATTGGTATAGATAAAAATGTACAGGTGTGGAAGGAAGCAGCACAACGAATCACGTGGCAGGAGGAGGGCTAGAAAAATGATGCATTGATGTCACTTAGAACAGGAGGTCATCAAGATCCCAGCACATCTCTGTGTTTCTTCTCAGGATATCCAAACTGGGAAAGAAAAGACAGTGTGTAAATCCTGAGTGCTCACAGGTGGAACAGGATGCAGAGACTAATCCCCAGTTTATATGGGGAACAAAAAAAGCATATCCAAAATCCCCAACCTAAGCTGAACCCAAAAAACGTGAAGAGAACTTGGTCTATTTCTCTTGTCCCCTGTGTCATAGACTCATAGAATCATTAAGGTTGGAAAATACCTCTAAGATCAGTGAGTCTAACCATTAAGCCAGCACTGCCAAGTCCACCAATAAACCATATCTATAAGCACATCTACACCTTTTTTGAACACTTTCAGAGACGGTGACTCCAGCACTTCCCAGGGCAGCCTGTTGCAATGCTTGACCACCCTTTCAGTGAAGAAAGTTTTCCTAATGTTGAATCTAAACCTCCTCTGGCACAACTTGAGGCCATTTCTGTTTGTCCTATTGTTTGTTGCCTGAGGGAGTGACATACAACTGTGTCCCTGTGGCAGCACGGGGAATCTCGGTCTGCCTGCCTGCACATCAGCATCTTGGTGCTTCAAGGGAAAACAGGCTATGTGAACATACATGATTTGGTGTTGCACATGCCTATGGAAATGTGTGGATTAATTAATGAAATCAGCTCTGTTTTAAAACACAATCACTCTCTAAGATCTCCTGCTGAGATCCCCTATGCTGTTGCTACAATGCTGCAGCACTGTTTCTGACAAAGTACCTCTCAGTCTCTGTCAAAAAACAGCTCCTCATCAGCCTAGATCTGCTGTTTTCTTTCATGACAGTAAATATCCGAGGGCAGGAAATATTTCTAAACACGAAAGACTTCATGAGTATTACACCAGATTTTTGGAAGCACAGTTAAGAAGAAATTCCAGTATTGTTCAACTTTTAATTTCAGACCAGCAGCACGACTAAACTCACAATTATATTATTTCACCTGGATGAAACTGAAGAGAAAAATGGACAGTGACAAACCCTATCCTAGAAAGCACTGAATTATGGGAGACAGGGTGGTTTACAACTGATTATGTTCCACAGCTTTGTGAATGAACAGGTTGAAATCTGGCATTTACCTATAAGAAAGAAAAATTAATGCCTGGGTAAATTATTAATTCAAAAGAAAAAGAGCCAAGCCCTCTGCTGGCATAAACTGCCACAGCTCTATTGATTTCAAACAAGAGTTTATTTGCATCTGATGAACATCCAAGCCATATTTTATAACATGCTCAACTTTGATTAATTGTTATTACAGTCCTAAAAAGAATTTTTCATTCCTCAATTATTTTCACACTACACATAAAAAGAAAACAAAAGGCTCTGCCACTGAATACACCAATAAATATTCTTTAGCTGTAAGACAATTAATAATTCTTTTCATAATTTGAAGAACATTAGAGTTGCTGTTCACAGCTGACTTGTCTTGAAAAGTGAGCAACTACATCTCCTACACTCATTCGGGTGGACTCAACAACGTTGTCTGTGTTCAATTTTCTGTTTTTCCTTTCACCACTGCGTTAGGTCATCAGGAACACCTCCTAAACAGAAATCCCCAAATGGACACTTTAAATGTCTGGACAAAACTGGATGTGGTTTTCTATGTAACTGGTGTAGAGATGGCTGTATGGAGACATCTGAAAAACTCTTATCCTCATTGTTCAGAACTAGAGAAGTATTATTCATGCAGCAGTCTGGGCCTCCATTCTTCTGCCTTTAATTTACATATCATTACAATTCTTCCTCAGAAATAAAAATCCCCGCATTATTCTGAGTCCTGTGCTCCCATGTGATACAGACTAGGTTTTTCCTTGATCTGCCAATGATTTTATGGTTCATTCCCTTTCCTTCTGTATTATTATAGCAGTAACATACTGGATGTTTAGGAAAATCATGTCTGTAGGCTGTTAGTCTCCAGATGTGTGAGACAGGGCAAAAGGAAGGGGAAGGGAGAGAAAAAAAGCAAAAGGAAGTAAAAGAAAGTAAAGGAAGGAAGTAAAAGAAAATTGAGGGGAAGAAGGGGGCAGGAAGGGAGAAAGGAAGGAAAATGGGGAGCTACCCCATGGCTACCGGGATCAACACATCTGATTGCTTTGGGAAATGCTGAGTGCATTCTTGAGGTCCAAGCACAAGCCATGAGGTGTTTTCTTCAGTCAGATCTCCTCTGTGGATGCACTTGTGTATAACGACCATGTTTACATCTAAATTTTTTTTTCTCTGATAAATCTGCCTTACTTGTGTTTATTTAACAGCTGATTTTTTTGCAGTGGCTTCATACTGAATACACCAATATCCTTCATCTCATTCAACCATGGTGTAATACCTGATGGGGGTAAATACTTGACCTCTCCTTAATTTAAAGACCTTTTAGAATTATGTCATGAACCTGCTCTGTGCTGTCTAGTGTCATGATCTCCTCTGACTTCATATGCCAAGCAACCTTGGACTAAATTTATACTTAGATGGAAGACCTTCTGAAGAACATATCTATTAAAATAAAAAAAAAAAAAACCACAGTAGTTTTGGTAGCTCAGAACACAAGGTTCTGTGAGTAGGCATTCTGAACCTTTACAGAAAGGTGCTATAGAACTTGCTATAGGATTAGAAAAGGTTATGCAATTTTAAAGCAGATTGGAAGATTCTTTGATAGGGAGTCTATATACTGTTATATTTTGTGGTCCTGACCCTTTCACAGTGACAAATCATGATTGATTAAAATGGTCACATAAAAGGGTATTTGCTTCAGCAAACTACTTATAAAATATGCTGTGGTTCCAAAATCAGGCTCTCTTGTCAACCATAAACATCTATAGATGTTTCTAAACTTGATTCTGCCATCTTGAAGATATGACCAGAAAATATTCTATAGTGTATTCTAGTGTGTATTATGGGAGCAATTGGTTGATCCCAACTGTTACAGAAATGAAAATATGTTCTTTCTTGAGGTTGTTCAAATCTAATATAATAACAACTATGGAAGGAAGACCAGTAAACACTGATTTATTCCTGTGGGTTATTAATAATTTCTCACACATTGCCATTCTTTTTCATAGGATCATAGGGAAATTCAGGTTGGAAGGAAGCTCAGGAGGTCTCTAGTCCAATCTTCTGCCCAAAGAAGGGCCACATCTGAGGTCACACCATGTTATGTGGGGCTTTATCCAGTCTGGTCTTGGAAACCTCCAGACAAAGAAGCTGCACAATGCCTCTCTGCAGGTTGTGAATCTCCTGTTTCCAGGTATTCCCACTACCCCTCATCCTCCAACCATGCATCACTTCCTTAGCTAAGGCTTTCCTTTGGTTTTTGTGTTGTCATAGCTATGTTTTAATCCCTAAACTGGATTTATATTGGTGTACCTTAGTAGCTGTAGAAAGTCCTGGTGATACTAATGAGATTATGCCCAAGTGCAAAGGCATCCATACACGGGGCAGGACTGCAGACTCTGCAGACCTTCTATGTAAGCAAAGGAGAACAAATATCAAGTTAAAAAAATATTTCAGAGAATTTCAACTTGCCTTTTAAACAAACACATTTTCTGTAGATCTCACTTGTTGGGCAACACAAAACTCAAACACCAAAAACAATTAAAAAACCCAAAAAAACCCATTAAAAAAAAACCCACAACAAAAAAAACCCCAACAACAATAAAAAAAATCAAAACAAACCCATAAAATACCTTCCATTAGATGCACATATAATTTAACAAGCCTAATTTAACAAACCCGGGTGTGTAAAAGAAACTGGAACAGTAGATATATTTAAAACAGTCGTAAGTCAAATCCTGAGAAGTTTTATATAATGCTTTATATAAAGAAGCTTTATAATAATGATCTACCTAGAATTATAAGAAATTTTCTATTCAATATGCTAGCTTATCCCACATATTTAAGGACAGAAACAGGCAAATAAACGAAGACAAGATTTGAGACTGTGACTTAAAAAATAGAGGAAACAGGAGTCTAATATATACTGTCAGATAAAAGGAGCCTGAAGGGAGATGATAACACAGTTTAAATACCCTGAAGGAAGCAGTATCAAGGAATGAAGAGAGTTATTCACACTATGTAATAGAGCTAAACCAATTTGTGTTTAACAGGACCTGCAAATTAAAAAAAAACAAAAAACAACCAAACTACTTCAGCAAGACAATAAGAACATTTCAGAGGAACAGTACTGCATAACTAACTAGGACTCCAGCAGGGAGACTGCCACTCTCTTCAACTGTCTTAAAACCTTTGCTCCCTTGCTGGTCAGCCAGGTATGCCCTGGCCGTGCAGCTGTCCCATCTCTCAGTGGGGTGCCCACCCTTCACCCATGTTAAGCCCCTTGGCTGGCTGGAGCTCCATGCTCACCTTTACCCACAATGACAGGGTCAATCAGTGCCCACCTAGCTCTCCCCCATACCAGACACCCCCATGAGAGCCAGCCTGTTCCTGGGAAGGCTGCTTCGAAAGCATGAAGACTGGGAAGCATCTCCCTGTGAAGACAGGCCCATAGCTTCAGCGTGGTCACTGGTGGAACCCCACTGCACACCCACCAAGCTGCACTGTCCGTAGCACTTAGCAGTGACCACCACCAGCAGACCAAAAGCCCTGTCATCAAGGGCTTTCATATGATCATTATCATATGATGCCTGCACCACACATTTTCAGGAGGTTTCTTCCAGATTACCGGACTAGATTGCATCTAGTCCATTCCTGTCTCCTGCATGCTCGCTACCAACTGAAATGGACCAGGTGTGCTCCTGGACTACCTCCTCCAACCTGGTTTCACCTGAGATGTTTCTAGTTTAGGTGCTCTGAGACCACTCTGAATGAAAGCAGAGAAAATGTGGATGGTGAGAGTTCAATGCAAAACTGCACTCTTGATCCAAATTCAAATGCTAATGGAGATTAATCCAATTGCTCAGAGTTTCCAGGCAATTCCCAGAATGAAGCTCTTGTTTCTGCATTTTTACTTTTGCATTCCTCACCCTCATGCTCCCAGTTTCTGCAGGGACTATCGTTTATATCGATGATTTCAAAGTTTCCTACTTTGTCTTTTTCCTACTTTGTCCATGATATATTTATTTTTTCATTGGAAATGGCAGTCCCTGTATGTCACATTTAAGAAAGATACTTCTGTTTTTCTGATACCTTCGCCAAGACCAAGGACCCAAAGGAAGTGGCCCAAAGACCCCAGAGATTCAGAGGCCCCAAGAGGGAAACCACTGTTTTAACGTTCCTCACAGAGGAAAGGACAGAGACAACAATCAGCCTGCAATAGTAACACATCACTTATGGTGGATGACCTACTTCTGGTCAAATGCTCTCCTACTCTCTTCCACTGCACCTTTCCCTTATGGTTCATGATTAAATCAGAGTAATCATACAAGGGAATGAAAATTCCACATATGTTACAATTAGATTTAAAAAAATGCCCTTTCAAAGCTCAGCATCACAGATCATCTTTGCTTTTAAAGACATTTCATTAGTCACGATGACTCCATGTAGGCCTGAATCCATTGCAATAATATCGAAGATGACAGCATAACAAAAAAATAAGAGAAAATGAAGGCAGGCATTGTCTTCATTATTCCTTTATATTGCAATATCTTCTGCAGGATAAATCAAGTGGATTTTACAAGATGGGTGTTACAGCACAGATTCATTTTTCATAGCTTTTGCACACATTTTTCTGCATTAAGCAAACAACTGCCAAATAAAGGCTAAACTGTGCTTTTGGAGTCAAGCCATCCCTCAAGCAGTTCTGCATAAATCACACTGTGTTTATTGGTAGCCTCAGACAAACAAGCAGTAGCCCTGACTAATGACAACAAACGTAATAAAATAGCTATGCCTCATTGCTTCTAGAAAAGAGGAGAGAGCTAAGCATGACCATATTCCTGCTTGTTCTGATGTTACAGTGATTCTTCCATCAGTGCCAGACAGGACAGAAATCCTTTCTCGAATTATTTCTCAAGGAAGGAGCACCCGACCAACAGCAAGTAAATTAGGTATGACACAAGCTACCTGGATTTTATTCCTTGCTTTGATAAAGACTTCCCACATGACTCAGACAAGTAATTTTTAGTATCTCTCTGTTCCCAAGCATTATGTATGAAAATAATTACTTCAGTGTGTATTAAGAAAATGTTCATTGCCTATTACTTGACACTATGGCAAGGAGAGTCAGACAGTCCAAGATCTTTCACATGTGGGATGAGTCTAATTGTTTTGAGAGATGTTATATACAAGCACAATAACATTGTTATAATAAAAGAGCCTGATTAATTATTGTCATTATCTTCCCAGGAATACATAGAAAAGATTATACCTGAGTAATATTTCATAGTATTTTTCTTTAGAGCCTGAGAAATCACTGGAATGTCGAAATACAAGTGCCAGCATTCCTTTCTCAAATCAAGACTGAACAGAGAGGATTTAGAGCGGCAGCACCACCTGTCGGTAAATTTGTCAGCAAATTACCTAAAAAGCAAACAGAAAATTATCAAAGCAGGCCATGAAATGAAATGCAAGATATAACCTGCAATGTGTATCTTCAACTGTATCATCTTACTGCCAAGACCCATGTGAAACTAGGACCCACACCAAGGGGCACCCACGTTATTAGTGCCACAGAACTCTTCTTCCACATGAACTTGTTCTTTTATTATAGGAAATGTTTTCTTAAGCCACAATTTCACCTTCTTTTCCCCCAGTAATTTTGCAGGAGCAAAGGCTGCCTAATTTGTGCAGAAGCTTCAGATTAAAATCAGGGTGGTTCTTCAAAGTGAGTATACACTGGAAAGAATGTTCCTGGAAGAGGCAAAGCCATCCAAAGTGGCAAACAGTTTATCAAGCTGTCAGCAGTGTCACTTCTGGCTGCGAAATCTGAAAGAGCAACAAATGCAAGGTTAGCGAGTGATTATTACTTGAGGAAGGGTGGCATTCACATAACTGTGAAAACAGGGAAATTTCACAGTTCTTACTGATGAGATTGTTCTTCCAATGTGGAATAGCATCTTCCAATGTGGAATAGAAATGCAAATACCTAGAAGATCATAAGGAAAATACCCATCTCATAACCTTAAGCTCTGAAACAGGCTGTAGCATGCAGATAAATATTTTGCTTGCTAATATAATTTTCTATGGAGATGTTAAGCGAGGATTATGGCACACTGTAATAAAGGCAAAATGACACAGAAATGAAACTGCCATCAACTGTAGAGATCTGAGCAACAATCTGGGGGAAAAACAAAACAAAACAGACAATTTCACCAAATAAGCTTGAAATTAGTAAAATCTATGGTCAGTCTAGTATCACATAAATGTCACACTTTTTACTTTGTGAGTGTGTCAGCCTTTCTAGACCAAGAACCCATCCTCTGGCAGGTGCTGCTGTGCTCAAACTACACCATGTAGTTTACACAGGCCCATTGCTCACATGCTTATCTGCCACTAGGTATTACTGCAAGGCACTGTTCCTGTGGAGGCTTTGATCTATGGTGCTGAGACCATCTAAGGCAGACCTGGCCATCACATCACTTGTTCTGCAGCTGAGCATGCACCCAGAAAAGCTGTTCCAAAGCTTCTGTGCTCTTCTACTGCCAGCACAAGTTCAGTGTGCAATGCACCTGCACCCATCAGGATCTATTCTACAACCACAAAATTCTGGATACAACGACCTCCTGTGAAGCTTCCCTTGCACAAAAAATGTGGATTTTTTTTTTTAACACCTCTAGTAACTAATTGCCTTCTCACATATATTTTGAAATAACTCATTAGTTTTATTATGGATTTAGGCTTAAACAGCTGGGCACATGACTATTTACATGCTTCTTTGGAGAATTCTGAGACCAGCCCAGCAGCTGAAATTACAAATACATACCCTGGTTTTGCTGGTCCTCCTTCTAATTGCTCATGCCTGAAAACATGATCAGTGTCAGCAGTTTCAGTGCTTAAGTTTCTCCTAGTGGTTACATATGATCAATTGCACGGTTTTCATCTTTTTAAAATTTCTCACTGACTGACAGATGCATTTATTTACAGCTTAATAGACACAGGCTGCAGACTTCACTTACATCATTGCGATAGGATGAAGGGAAATATGAGCTGTGTGAAGGACAAGTGGCCGTTGGGTGTCCTCATTCCTCACTTGGTCTCTCACTGCCAGCAATGGAAAATTTCAAAGGGGTCAGCATAGGACACTCTACAGAATGTGGTCTTTTCCACCTTTAACTGCAATAGGGTTTTCACTTCAGTTCTAGGAAAGTAGCTCTCTAGAAGGTTTGAACAATCTGGCCTCTTTGCAAGAATTGTGGTGGTCATTGCTCTCCAGATGGAAGTATTACCCGCAAATAACAGCACTGACATTTTCTTCTTTGCTCTTTTCCTCTCCTGCCACAGCCACATTAATAAGTCACTGAGAACAGGAAATAGAGACCAAATTGTTTCAGATGGCTAATAGAGTTCAGATATCCCAATTAATTTAGTGTCCAACACAAGGCACCTTAAAAGAACCTCAATTTTTCAGCAAATAGTCATTCAGCATTATATGAAGATAAAATAACATTGAATCATCTCAAAGGAGATGCCAAGTACCAATTTAAAGTAAATGGGAACATCTTTGGGTTTCATTAGGACTTCTCAGACTTTGAGATAAAAAAATCATATATTGTTTCTGAAAGATTTGCTTGTACCTATCTAGAAATTATACTTTTGTACCCTGCACATTTGAAATTGCAGTCACTGTGCACTTCAGAACAGTGCTGAACTGAACTCCGTATCTGAAAAGCATTTTTGAACAATGTGGTTCTTTTTCCCCCATTTTGCAACAAAACAGAAGGATAATGCATTTTTTTTTAACAGTACTGACAAAATATCAAAGCACTCCACTAAGAGCATCTTTTCCTTCATCAGCTCCCTTTGATTTCATATCATTGTTTTGGTTCCCCAAAATAAACATTTTATCTCCTTCTTCTAAGATGAAACAGACAGAGAACTGGTAAGCATTACACCAATGATCTCTAAATACAGTTTTAGAACATTCATTATTTATTACAAGCATTTAAATTTTCATTGAATAGGTTCATTTTGGCTTAACCCTCTCCTAGCTTCTGCCTCAAGAGAAAACAGGGCTGTTGGCAAAACTACTGAGGGGCTTCTCAAATACCCAGGTGTTGCAATGTAATCTACAATCTTACCTCTGTCATCCTTACACCACCTACATGTTTGCCTAAAAGAGACCTTTCCTATGAATATGTTTTCCCAGCATATATGCAAAATGGATGTCTGAAATTTGTGATTATTTCAATATCTTGGCATGTTTTTCACACAGTACATACCCACTGGGTCTTTACCATGTTTTCTATATCTGTATTCTAACATTTATAGATCCATTGATATCTATATCTACTTATAATTTGTATTTCCTGCCATCTTTTGCTGCGTTCTAAACCAGCTCATTTCATATCTTCATCACTGTCATTGTTGTGGCTCCACTGGAAATTCTGTACACACTGCCATATACACAGTGCCCCAAACAATTTCGTATTTATACTGTAAAGAACAGTAAATGGGGAGAGAAGCACACATGATATAATAGCCTGTTGTTGTTATCTTCTGGGTGAATGCTTTTCTCAGTCAGAACCAAGTCCTCAGCAAGAGGAGGCTAGGAAAGCTGCAGTCACTGTAAAAAGCCAATTTTAAAAAGACCATCAGATGCAAAATTGTAAGAGTGTCAGAGATTGCTCTGACCCTCTTCTTTTTTTTTTCTTTCCTACATAGCTCCAGCAGCTCCAGCCTGCTTACTTATAAGCCAGGCAGCTTATAAGTAAGAGACTGATGCTCTTTTGAACTGCTGTTTCAGTTTACTGATAGCTAGATCAAGCACAGAATGATTTCTTTTTCTAGCTTATTTTATTGTGGTGACTCTTCCTAATGTCACACTGAAGCCTGTCTCCCTCTATTTCCGAACTATCCAGTAAGTTTTAAGGAAAAAAAAAAAATAAAAAACCCCAACAAACTACAAAAATCACAATCATAGTTACCATAGAAACTATCTCTAAGATACAGAACAATTTCTTAAAGAAGTCTGCAGAAGAGTACTGAGTATCATCAGAGCTGTGACACAATGGTGAAGAAAAAATGAGGGACAGGCTCTGCTCCAGAGCCTGAATTTCTCAGAAGTTTCTTGCAGTGATGAAGAGTGTCTCTGTTGAAATAGGAATGGCTGTGTGCACAAAGAATATCACAAGTGCATCTCAAAACAATAAAACAGAGTAATAAAACTTACCCTCTCGCTCTTCAAGTTGTTACACTTAATAAGAGTATGACTGGGGTGCTGCATCAGTCCCAGATGATGGGTATCACTCTTTGCATTTGTGTTTATATCTGTGAAAGAATTACAAGAGTTCCTCTGGATGGAAATAATGTATTATCTGGGCTTCTTATGGTACTGACATCTTCTAGTCTTGTGATACTACGAGGAAAATAAATCTCTTGTCATTTCAGCCCATAAACGGCTGGCTCCCTTTGGCATTAAAATCCCTGTAAAAACCATAATTACAATTGCAAAAAAAACCAGAGACAAAACCCAAGTAACAGATCCTACATGCATTCCCAATGCATGACATCTCAGGCATAAGTGCAGACACTTTTCTACTCAAAGATGCTGCCAAATGAAAAAAATGTCAGTGCTATTTGTTCCTGCTACTAAAAAAAATATGTTTTCTGAACTGCATTTCAAAATCACTTTGTATTGAGAATGCCTTCTGGAACACAATCCAGAGCTGTTACAGGAGAATTCTGCTACCACCTTCTGGCTGACAGAAATTCTTAGCACTTATTTAACCAGTATACACTGAGTTCATAATGCGTTTGCTGTTTTTCAGTCTGCACTCTTCACATGTTACTGCCCCATCTTTTTTAATACATAAATAGGAATTACACACAAAAACTTAAACTGTCATTTTGCAAACCTTTCTGCTTTGTAATTAGGAAGATGGTAAATTTTTCATAATCAAAATGAAACTTCTTGACATAAAACTTAGTGGGCTTTTACCATGTCTTATTCCTCCTCTTATTCCTGAATGTTGTGATTCAATCCAATGTATTTCATTATCAATGAACAGAGAAATCCATTGTTAACATCACTACAAAAAATACTTCACAAAAAATGCAGTCTTGTAAATTCTTTTGCACACTTCTCCCATTGCACATGCAATTAGTCCCACTAACTTCACAGCATCAGAAACAAAGGTGATCAGTATCCTGGAGAGCTGCCTTTACTTGAATACACTTCCTTGCAGTAAATTGAATGAAAAAAAAGAGCATAACCAGATCATAGCCTCCTTAGCTGTGTTATGACCTTTTCTACTGTTGCCACAATTTATTCTTAAAACTTCTGTAGATGCCAAACAAAATCAGCACTTTTTTCTTTTGCTCTTAAGTAAGTAGCCAGATGTCAGCTCCAGAAAAGCCTGAAGCTGTTAGATTCAAGTTTCAGAACCCTTATGACAAAGAAATTTATATTGTGTATTTACACATTTAAAATACCCTTATTTTGAAAACAACATCAGATGTGGGGAACTGTCCAAGAGAGCACCTTGAATGAGTTTCGTAATACTGACCAAGTGAGAGTAATCGTGAGGAAAGTGTAGAGGAGCAAAGTAAAGGTCATCACCATTTCCCGGAACTAAGGCGAGGTCACTTCTAATGTAAGCCCTTTCTGTTGGTGAAACTGGTGCTCAAAACATCAACCAGATTTAGTTGTGTTAGTCACCTCCAAGAGAAAAGAAGAAAAAAGGACAAAAAGCTGGAGATGGAAGCTCAAACACTCCAAGTTAAAGTGAACACGTTACTATACTGCAACTTCTAAATATCTGATCTGTATTCAGAGACTCATAGAACCATTAAGTTGGAAGAGGGACCCTAAAGATCATCTAGTTCCAAACCCCCTGTCATGGGGGATTTGATGTCACCCACTAGACAAAGTTGCTCAAAGCGCCATCCAACCGGGACTTGAATAATTCTATTCTCTGAGCAGCTTGTTCCAGTGCCTCACCACCCTCACAGTAAAGAACTTCTTTCTAATACCCAACCTAAACCTGACCTCTTTCAGTTTAAAGCCATTATCCCTTGTCCCATCACTACAAGTCCATGTGGAAAATCCCTCTCCAGTTCTCTTGTAGTACTGGAAGTAGTTCTTTGTGTACTGAAGACTGCTCTAAGGTCTCCCTGGAGCCTGCTCTTACCCAGGATGAACAACACCAGCTCTCTAAGCCGGTCTTCAAAAAAGGGGTGCTCCAGACCTCTGCTCATCTTCATGCTCTCCTCTGGACTTGCTCCAGTATCTTTCTTGTGCTGGGGGCCCCAGAGCTGAACACAACAGGTTGGATCTCTTCAGAGTGGAGTAGAGGGGCAGAATGCCCTCCCTCACCCTGCTGGTCACACTGCTTTTGATGCAGCCCGGGACATGGTTGGCTTTCTGGGCTGTGAGTGCACACTGCCAGGCTGTGTTGGGCTTCTCATCCACCAACATCCCCAAGTCCTCACGGCTGCTCTTATTCCATTCTCTGCCCAGCCTGGACTTGTGCTTGGGAGTGCCCTGATCCATGTGCACAACCTTGCACTTGGCCTTATTGGACTTCACAAGGTTTACACAGGCCCACCTCTCAAGTCTGTTATGGTCCCTCTGGATGGCATATTTAGTTTCAGTTCTTCTCCCGCCAGCATTCCTGTAATCCATCGACTTTGGGTCACAGCATTACTGCACTGTATGTAACTACATGAATTATCTTAGTATTTTCTTTCAGCTAAGGAGTTGAATTTTTTTAATTTCACCATAACATTTATGTTTAATTATTCACAGATTGTGTAGTATTTCAATCTTGTTTCAGCTGCAGGAAGGATGAAAAAGGTCATTATAATACATGCATCACTGCAAGTTATGACAAAGCAGCACTCTGGAGAATGGTTGTACAGACTGCATCAAACAGGTTTTACTTTCTGCAGCAAGGTCAAAGGCATAGAAAAATTTAAATGGGAAAGCATCAACGTATTATCCCATATCCTACTGAACTCTAACAAAATTTCCAGTGTCCTTAGTAGCACCTGAAAGCAGACTTCTGAAAACTGCTTAAAATATTATAATGTTTTCTAGATATTGCAGGCACCTGCATTACTTAGAAAATTACCTTTGAAAATTCTGCCTTAAATGAATTCCAACAATCGCACAGCAAGCCTATGCTAAAGTCTGATATCAAAGGAGGTGGTGAGCCTTAATGAAGCATCTACTTAAATTCAGGTCATGCTTTAGCAGCAAGCACTCTGGTGGATTATTAGAAGCGGATGCTGTTTAATCTCTCTTACCTCCTGAGAAAACCTGGCATTTAAAAAATCACAGAAAGGGGAGAAAAGTGTTCTCTCCCAAAAAGTCAGTTGTTCTGCTTCTCCATGAGATGTGACATTTTAAGATGTTCTGCCCATCAAATCTGAACATATTCAGTTGAACAGGACAGTTTCTTGCAAACTCTGCAGGCTTTTGGCTTTTAGCTTTACAGGGATTTACATTTGTATTTTAAACCTCTGCTAAGCTTCCTAAAGAAAGGATTTGTTTAATTATTTCACATTTTGATATTTCTAGATCTGAAACAGAGCTACCTGCCTTGATTTTAAATGAGTCCTCAGAATCCATTTAAATTTCAAGGACTCCCTCGCTGTTCCAAGGAAGTTGAGGGAGCCCAAAATGCCCTTTGCCTCCCATTAGAAGCCAAAATATGCTGGTGTGACAGGTGCCACCAACACAACAGCTCTAGCCTGAAGCTTGAACCTTGAAAACCTTCTCCTCACCGTCCTTCAGATTTATTGAAAACTGATTTAGTTTGGGGCTTTTTTGCAATCCCATGTTCAGCAGTTGTGCACAAACAATGTCCTGATTTGAAGACACCAGGATGAAAGACTCCTCACCCAACAAACTGGCAAGCAAATCAGCAGATTCTGCATTTTGAGAAGTGAACTAAAACATCCTGTTTCTTTACAGGTTCCAGTTCTACAGGGAACCCATGCCATTTCCAATGCTTGGAAATATACTTAAATCCCACAATCCATGGACAAGATGGAATGACTTTTGACTGGTAGAAATTCAGGGGAGCTTTTTTCAGAGGAAGCCTGCTGTCAACCAGAAAACACATTCATTGTGTTAGGACACATGCATACATACATAAAATCCAGAGCGTACATTCTCCTGTGTTAGATCTGTTCAAGGTAGAACACTGCTTCCAAAATTGTTTAATTGTAGAATTTCTAATGTGAGCAAACCAGAGCAGTTGTAATTAAAATAAAAAGTGTACACTCACAAATCTTTAACTATTTCTCAGATAAGACGTTTTAGAACACCTAATACAAGATCCAGTTGTTAAAGGCACCATAAAAGCTTGTCTAGCACTCTGGAATCTAACACCCTGTTAGATTCACACTCTCAGATTAACACTCTGTAAGATTTTGAAACTGAAAATAAAGGACAAAACACATAAAAATTATCTAAGTATTTTTCATATTTTAAGTTCTACAGAACCAAAATCCAGTGATCATCCTTTATTCCTTATCACTCTGAATCTCAAATGAAAGATTTCTACACAAAAGATACAGGAATAAATTAGATTTAGGTCTATCATGCCCATAAAATGATTATCTAAATCTTACTTGAACAAGTTACTTTCTACCTTTCCCAAACTGGGTTGAAAGCCTCTCATGCCTTCTATCAAGCACAGAAAATGCCTTTTTGAAGCTAGGCAGACTTCTGTGAGATGAGTATTATATACTGTAAATTTGTAGTGTTTTGTGCAGGCCGAATACATGCAATTTCAAGAGCTGATTACAAACCATTACTTGCTTCTATAGTGTTCTGTGAAACAAAAACCCTCATTCTATTTAATGTCACGTACAAAGATGACGGATACAGCTTGGTAACCTTCAGAGATCTGGCTGTGTGTGTTAAAATTGATAACAAACTGAGTTTTCAGATTAATTTTATTTAATATGATATGAGGTAGAATTTTGAATTATGAAGCAAATACATTCTTTAATGATTTCTGTCTGGGAAATATAAAGGCATGTCTCCATATCACTGAGACAGCAAACAGGTGTGGAATATACACGTGATACTTTTTGGGAACACATGGATTGTATTTTTCTTTTCACAAGTCTTCTCTGAGTGTTAGAACCAAACTCCTTTACTAACATCATAGGAATGCTATTGCTTAATCCAGTAAATACCATGCTGCTAAAATAACTCCTTTTGAATTTTTAAAAAATATTCTTAGAACAGAAGTTGATGCTGCCTCTACAGAAGCATAACTTTTTTTGCATTGCACAAAGCCAACAAAATGTTGGTTCCTTCTAAAACGGATGTATGCTTGCACACTATGGATGAAATGCAACCACAGTCACAGAAATAGCACAGAACTTATTTTATGGATATAAATCACATTTTATTCTCACGTGGCACTTTCACAGGCAGGGAAACAGGTGAATTTTATGTTTTAAGGACAATTCTTCACCCTATGGTAATGATGCATATACACCTACTTTAAATACACAACATTTCTGTCAATCTTCTATTTATAAACTAAAGCATCTTACAAAAAAGAAACAACCTAAATCCTTTTATATAGAAAGAAAAGCATTTATATCTCCCCTTTCTTTCCAAATTCTTATCACCACTTGTATTTATACATTAAAATACTTATGGTAAATAACAAGAGAGTGGGGTTTTTCTCTCCTTGAAACTAAAAGAGGCCTCAAGGAGAACTGCAGATCAGAAGTAAGCACTCGGCATTCGATGGCTCAAAGAAACATGTATCTTTATGTGAGACACACAGGAAAAGATGCCAGCAGAGTACATCAAGCATAAACTCACAAGTTTGCAGAAGTTCGGGGCTACATCAGAAGCAGTCTCCTGATTATCCTTTTTGCATCCTGAAACTCCCTTTAAGAAAGTACCTTTTTTTGTTCATTCTGTGTGTGTGCGCTTCGGGATTTGTCACATGCTGTACAAACACCTAGGCAATTCTGTTTAAAAGGCTGTGCAAAAGATGTTTAATTAGGAGAAATCAGTTTGTATTTGTGTGCAGAAACGCAGATGTCTCTATGTATTTAGAACAGCATGTAGTGACAAGAGAAGGAATGACTTCAAACTGAAAGGAAGTTTTAGATTCAGTATTAGGAAATAATTATTTATTGTGAGGGTGGTGAGGCACTAGGACAGTGGATGCCCCATCCCTGGAAGTGCTCAGTGCCAAGCTGGATGGGGCTTGGAGTGACCTGGTCTAGTGAAGTGTCTCTGCCTACCGTGGTGGGGCTGGAACTAGATGACCTTGAAGGTCCCTTCCACTGCAAACTATTCTATCATTTTATATACGACCTCTATAATGCACACTGTAGAGGATATGTAAGTTGGCCAGCTGTCAGGAGCAGCCATGCAAACTTTCAGAGAACTAAATATAAATTAGTATTTCTCATAGTAGGTTTCTGATGCTGGTTTCTGCTTCAGCGCAGATGACACAGCCTTTTAATACACACACACGAGCACTTATTTCAATTCAAACTCACAGGCATTTAGGAAGTAAGTATTAGTCCTTTCTACTGGTTTTTTTACGTAGCCCTTTTTTTTTTTTTTCCTGAAGTGAATTAGAAAACTTATATTATTAAAAACAAAACAAAGCGCCAGAAATTCTCCCGCGGCCGAGCATTCACCCACAGCCGCAGCATCACTCCCAAGCCCAGTCGCTCGGCGGTTCCGCGGCCCCGCAGCAGCGCCTGCGCGGCGGCCCGCCCGCTCTCGCCGTCCCCCGAAACTTCGTGAAGATTCCGGAAGGCTCCGGCCGGCTCTTTCCGCCGCGGGAGCTGCCCCGCCCCCGGTGCTGCTGCCCGGCTTCCTTCCTTCCTTCCTTCCCTCCTTCTTCCTTCCGCTGTGCGGCGCCGGGCTGGGCTCTCCCGGGCGGCGGGGCAGGGGGTGCCGCGGCCATGTCGCTGCTCTGCTACAACCGGGGCTGCGGGCAGCGCTTCGATCCCGAGAGCAACACGGAGGGTGAGAGCGGCGGGAGGGGTTGGGGAGCGGGTGCCTCTGTCGCTGACAGCGCGGGGGGCGGGGGCGGCCTCCCGGGGCTCTGCGGGGCGGTGTGAGCCTGTCCCGCCCGGCTGCCGGGCCCCGCGGCGCTGCGGGGCTGTCACCCAGCCCGCGGGGTGCCCCGGGGACACGCGTGTGGGGCTGCGGCTGGCCCGGCGCTGCTGATCGCTGTCATGTGTGCTAAAGCTTCTCAAGGCCAACATGGGTTTCGCTGCTGAGGGAAGGCCCCTGTGGGTGTTGCATACACCGCAGATGCCAGCGGCTTTTTTTTTTGTTTGTTTTTTGTTTTGGTTTGGGTTTTTTGGTTTTGTTTTTATTGTTTGTTGGTTTGGCTTGGTTTTGTTTGGTTTTTTTTTTAGTTCAAGTGTGTGGAGTTGCAACAGGTATTTAAATGTGTCTGTGTGTCTGCTTTGCCAAGTGCCTTGAGCGCTTGCAGTGCTTCTATTGTGTGTGCTGGGAATCCTGGTGAAACATCTTTAAAGCTTTGTCATTTTGGGTTTCATAATTCTGCAGAGGCTGCAGAAGAGTGATCTGAGTTTTCAGAAGGCTCGCCCTCATCTCGTTCATAAAGTAACTCTGTTGGTTAAATTTCAAGAACTGTAACCCTTTTTGTATTAATTTAATTTTTAGTGGCCCCCAGGGTTAGAAGTAGTCTAACATGTTCTAGTCTGTGCATTTTCTGTGATTTAGAACCGTGCCAATAAAATGTGTTTATTATTCTGAGCTAAATGTTTTCCAAAGAGAGGGGCAACATGTTGAGTAGGACTCGCTAATGTTAGTAACAGGAGAAGCAGGCACAGTTGTGGAATGCGTCCATTTAGTGATCTCTTCCACCACCATCCCCTACACCCCTTTGCCCCAAAACGTAAAGTAAATAGGGGTATTTATTGTGAAAGAAAAAAAAAAAATCTTATTAGGACTTCATGGTTATAAAAGTATCATTTCTTTATGGTTTGTGATCACGTTATAGTAAACTAGGTCAGGTTGGCATGGCCATATGCTAACTCTGTGGTGCTTGGGTTAGGGAAAACAATTTCATGTGATGAAATTAGTTTCAGTAAGTGACTGGAACACGTAGTGGAATCCCTGTGTCCTAGACTAAGCAGTTCTGAAGGTAAACGTAATTATTCACAGGATGCTACAGAGAACCAGGTTTTGCATTTGGGTGACCCCTACAAATTTCTACTTTGACATTTAATGAAAGGAGTAAGGCGATAACAGTGTGTGCAGAGTAGGATCAGTTTGACTATGAAATTGACATCAAAAAAGCCCCAAACAATGACAAAAACCTGAAAAATTGTGGTACTTGTGTCTCCAAAAATTATCTGAGGGTTAGAGAAAATGGCTTTGAAATACTTTGGTTTTCCCAGTGAAGGAAAGGTATTAAGAGCAGCGGAGAGGTAATTTGTTTTGGGTTGGTTTTTTTCTGTGACAAATGTAGAATAGCAACCAAAGTCTGGAATCTGATCTCATACAGATCGGAACTAGAATATGCCTTTATCTGCCTGTATCTTAATTTTCCAGTTTTCCCCACCTGGTGTGAGATGGGATCCTTCTTCTTGTCAGACAAGAGCTGTTGGACTCAGTACGAGTGCAGACGAGCTGACGTTTTGCCGTCCTCTAGCAGAGAGAATGCTCAGACTGCTCAGTGGACAAATCCCTCTGGCTCTGATGAGGCATTGCAGAGCTCCTTGTCCTGGCATCTTCTCTCGAGGAGCACGCAGGGCCCTCAGCAGGCAGCAGCCAAGTGGGCTATCATTCGCTGCATGATGTGCCTGCTGCAGAGCAGGCTCCAGGGAGCAAGAAAAAAGGACTGCCCTTGGCCAGATGGATGACCAGACACTTCTCTGTGTCTGCCTTGTGAGCTGGAGCATAGCCACCGCTGAGTTAATTGATTATGAGATGGTTCTGGTCTCTAAAACAGTTGCAGTTATTAACAGCACCTCTCTGTTGAAGAATGCTTACGAAGAATTAGAAATATTCATTTAAGTCTTCTGATTCAGAAATAATCTTTGCTATGAGCAGAGTTTATTTTTGCTCTCATGATGCTTCTAATGACATACTTTCATACTTTTGGAAAGAAATAACCTCTGCTTTTATTTTTATTTAATTTAACAGTGAAGTCCTGGTCTTTATGCAAAATGACCACTTTTTTTCTTTTTAATTTTCCTATGAGGTTTACCAGCATTAGCTTTTCATTCTGAAACTGAAGGAATTGATAGAGGTTTATGTATATATTTGTAAGTCTTGCTGAAGGACTAATGTCCCAAAATATGTGCCTTTTGAGTTAAGGTGGGACTGATGTCCCTCAGACTGTATTAGTGTATTAGACTTAGGCACTGAATGTAAAATCAAAGAAAATCATACAAAACAACGTTTCTTTAAAAATCTACATATTTATAAAAAAGATGAAAACAACCAAATGTGGGTTGGGCTTTTGTCTATTAAATATCTGTAGGCAGATATTTATTGCTAATAAAGTTATTTATCACTTTTTTTCTTTTGCTTCCTATTATGTGCATTGTTACTGTTTGTGTCACTTTTAATTTTAAGTGTTTATTTTAAAGGCTAGAAGATAGTGTTTAGAGTCAGATCAGTAAAATACTACCCATGCAGTAAATGTCAGCAAGACATTATATAATCAGAGCAATTCTATTACATGTGAAAGGAATACAAGTAGAAAAAGGAACAGCTGTGTGATGTTGATAAATGTCTATGAATATAAACAGTTTCATTAATGGAGGTTGTGTTTCAGTGTAGTGTTTGTACAGAATCGATTAGTAATAATTGACATGTAAAAATTATGCATGTGGAAGACTAACCTTTGGGTTCAAGTCCTTAGGTGGCCTAGGATACTACAAATAATTGAAAAAAAACCCAACCTAATTATGCTTAAAATTGTGAGCTCATTATTTGCGTGAAGAGAATGCTTCTGAATAGAAAGCTCTGATCAGGTGCAAATGTATTTGAAGCAGTAAACCAGTATTTTCTGTCTGTCAGGGTCACCTTTTTACTTCTGCAAAATTACCAGTAAGGCCTGATGATTGATGATGGCCAGGGATGGACCATAGAAAGTTTACTTGCTCCACGTGGAAGTAGTAGTTTGTCTTAGATACCTTCTTTCTAGTTTGTGTTGTATAATACTTGAGGAAAAAAATTTCCTGATTATTTATGTCTAATATGTGCACTCACAGAGCTTTTTCTGTGGAGCCTGGATTTTTCTGAGTAATGATGTGCACTCGGGAAGTGGGGCAGCTCATGGCATACATGAATTGCAAATGTGACATTTTTGCTGGCTTTGTAATCATATGAATAAAGATTCTTGGTATGCCTCAATATTAATAATAATCATTGTCTTCTAGATTCATGCACTTACCATCCAGGTGTGCCCGTCTTTCATGATGCTCTCAAAGTAAGTATGCAACTGTCCTTTTAAGTATTATCTTTCTGTTTTTTCATATGCGTAAAATAGTGTGCTGCTTTTTTTTTTTAATTCCAGATCTTTCAGTGTTCAGAAACTGAGGTTCAGCCTATCATGAGCAACCCCATAAAATTAGAAAAGCACAGTTACTCATTCCTGAAGAAGAAATTAAAAACTCTACTCATATGGTCTAAATGCCATGCAAGTCTAGATGACTTATTTCCTGTTGGTTGACTGACTTCAGGTCTCTCAGCAGTTTAATTAGGTCCTCTAAATAGGACTGTGGAGCCATTGAGAGGTTTCATACTCTTTCAGTTAATTAACCTGCTTGGAATTCAGAGCAGCCGTTTGTGGTCTAATGTGGCCAGGGCACTAATGTGTATGTGACATTTGTCTGCTGTGAAGAACAGTCACGTTCGTTTAATCAGCCAAATGAGGATGTTGGTTAAATTGGGACTGGTCATCCATGCCTCTTTTGCAGCTGTCAAGGATTCTTGGGCTCCATCTTCAATGATGAATTAAATATACCTGTGACTGGTCTCCAGTGCTTAGGCCAACTGCACAGCCCATGCTTGGTTTTGTGCTAAACTGTTTTGCTGCTTCAGGATCTCCTGGATGCCTACAAAGTGCTTACAGGGAATCCTTTGAGATACAACTGCCAAAACAGTACTGGAAATCATTCTAATAATTTGATTGTGTGTAGTCAGAAATCTGGTGTCCAAAGATGGAGCCTGGCACTTTCTATTTTATTAATACAGATGTAGCCTAAGTGACTTTTCTTAGACCACCAAACTGCTGTTTGGCTGAGTTTTGAGGGGGGCAAGTGGTTTTTTTTCTTGATACTAAGGAACTGCTTCTACTCGAAGTGCATCCCATCCCAGCAATGTGATGTCTTTTGGCCTTGTGAAAGCTTCTGCATTTGTGCTGGGCAGTGTGTTTGCTGTGAGCTGTTGCTTGTATTGCAGTACCTGACTATGGAATCAGCCATCGTCTGCCCCTGGCAAATTTCGACAAATACTCTTAGATGAATTACAGTTGCTTAGACTATAGCAATTAGTTTTGTACAGAATTATAGTTGTACTCATAGCACAGTACAAAAATCTTCTACATAATTATAAAGAGAGAAATTATACAGTTAGCTCAAAAATTTACATTTACTCCCTCTTTCTCTTACGTACGCACTGTTTATAAATAGGTACCACTTTCCCCCTTACCCTTCTCCAGTCTCTCAGCCTAATTAAAAATTTATCATAATTGCATATGAGCAGTTTTCTTCCTGCTGTGAGTTCTAGATAATCTAGGTGGGCAGGGTGAACCTTTTGTCTTCTCAGTCGTGGAAAGGGTTAATATTTTGAGGGTATTTTAGAGCCACCTACCTAAACCCCATTGTGTTGCACCACTTAAGCTTTCAAAGCTGTGGTGCATTAGTCAAGCTGTTGCCTCTAATAAGGTTCTTTGATATCTAAGATATATTATTTTCAGTGGCTAGACAATTTGCTCTAAAATTGAATTTCTGGTTTGTATAATAAAAAGTGCTCTTGATTGATGTAGTTGGATAGCTGTGCAATGCACATATCCAGCTCCAGTGGTGGGAAATAAGCAATTGAAAGATTTGAGTGGTGCTCAAGAAAAGAAAAAAAATCCCTATCATTTTTGGAAGAGGGCCTGTATGTTGGGCCACAGGTGAGCCTGGTCTCAGGTGTAGTATTTTTTTGGTTTTGCTTACATGTTAATTTATGAGATAAAGTAACATTCCTATTTTCTGTTGTACAGAGTTGGCACCTAACTGGTTATGGAAGTATTGCCTCACATTTACTGAACTTTTTGATTAAAGCAGTATGAGCAAACTAGAAGACTTTTGTGGCTTTTAAAAATGCAGATCATAATATTGTCCACAATAGGGAAGAAAACATTTGCTAATCTTGATGTGCCACATCTTTTAAAGGAACATAATTAATATTTTGCTTCTTAAAAGCTGTTGTCAAATCTGGTAGTCATTCCTGTGTTGTTTTTTTTCCAAAATGCTTATAGGGTTGGTCATGTTGTAAGAGGAGAACAACAGACTTTTCTGACTTCTTAAGCATAGTGGTATGTACTCATGATTATTTACAATTTTTATACTTGTCAAATGATAGTGATTAATATTAAATGGTATGTGTACTTACATATTTTAAATTTGCCTACTTTTGTTGAAAGTCTTAATTCTTATATGCTCTATTTTTCTTCATATGATGCTGAAGTCAAGTTTCGTTTTCAAGCTTTAATGATTAAAATTATCTAAATAGGTTTCCATAGACCTACTTGCTAATAAAGAAGGAAAGTCAACATTTATTGCTGCTTTGCTTGACTACAGAAAGTATGCCTTTTTCTTTTAACCTATATCCAAATGAGGATATTTTCCACTTTAGCAATAGGATTTCCTTTGCAACCAGTGTTTAGAGTGGGCTAAATGAGAAGATGGAGTTGAAGTAATGAGTCAAGAAAACTTGTTGCAGTTTTTCTTAATTTTTAATGCATGCAAACTACACTGCGCATATATATATATAAAAAACATATGCTTTCCACAATAGGGCTGTACAAAGGGTCTCCATAACAGCGAGAAACCTCCTGAGCCTGTTAAACCAGAAGTCAAAACTACCTCTGAACGAAAGGAGCTAGCTGAACTGAAACCCAGATTTCAAGAACACATAATTCAGGCACCAAAACCATTGGAAACAATTAAAAGGCCAAGGTATGGTACACGAAACTTAAGTTTTTCCAAGTTTGTAGTCAGTTGGCCAAGTTAAAGCTTGTTTGGTTATTCAGCATTGCACATTTCATACAATGTAGAAATGATGAAATTAACCTTAGAAGACCTTGGTTTTGGTAGCAGTGATGATGTTTTCTTAAGCTTCAAAATAAGAGAAAAGAATTCTGGTTATGACAAGGAAGTACTGGATCTCTCAGCACTGAGATCCACAAGAAGCAAAAATTTAAGTCTATAACCTCATAGCTTAAAATGCCACTAGTAACTGTGTTTAGTGTTTTAAACAGTAATAAAAGTAATCTTGGGGTGCTTGAATTTAGATTCTTTTGTATCTCTGATTTATTTTTATTTTTGTAGAGTATTTAGGATTTCCAGTTGAAAGCCAAGACTGCCTTCTAAGTTTCTAGTCTCTTTTTTCATAAACAATAAGGACTGGCATTTACAGTTGTAGTTTGTTTGTTGAAGGGAGGTTTGAAAGGAAGAGCCTTGTAGGAAGATTACAAGTTACTACTTTGTCTTCTATAAATTCTTTTTCATGAAATTGACACTAATGCATGGATTTTTTTAGCCCAGATGAGCCAATGACAAATTTGCAGCTGAAGGTGTCAGCTTCCTTGAAACAAGCTCTCGATAAACTGAAATTGTCATCAGAAAACGAAGGGAAAAAAGGTAAGGAGACAGGGAGATTAGGTAGGTATGTGATGCTAGCTCTCACACAACTAAATGAAATGCTGATCTTTTCATTTCTGAAGTGGTAGTTTCATGTAATTATGTTCTTAATCTGGGAATCACCTTCCAGTCCAGGGAATCATGATCGAAGTTCAAATGTGGATAACATGGAGACTTAGTTGTCAGGAGCAGTACATTGTCCTTAGCATTATTTGAATCATATTTTTTCTAAGATCTCCTGGTCAGAATGGACATAATGAGAACATCCATTTCTGAATATGTGACTGACAGAATTACCAAGAAATGAACTTTATTCCCTGTTGTTGCAGACACAGTATCATATAAAGCCTTCATAAATTGGTGAAATTCCTCTAAAGTCTAGCTGGTTCTCCCTCACCTGTTTTTCCTCTTCTTTCCTCCCACATTTTATTTGGAATTAGGTTTCAGAACTACATTGCTCCTTAAGAAACTTTATAATTTCAACCTACGATTTGGCTATTTTATGCTCTTTTGTTCTTGTGCCAAACTATTCTTTCTCCATGGTACCCAAATTATTTCCTTGTGTGTATTTATAGACAGCAGTTGAAGTCTTTTACATTCTTAGTTTTACAAAACTGAACAAGATGAACGATTGTTCTCTTCCCCTGTGTTAGTAATGATCGTCTTTATCTTTTTTCTATTTACCCCACTTAAAATGTGTAAAGATACAGAGCCTAGAATTTGATGCTTAGGTAATACAGTGTTTGGAATGTTTCTTTGTACCTCTGGCAGATTTCAATGCCAGGCAGAAAATAGAAGCTTGAAGAGGGAGGTTTTTCTAATCTCCTCCTTGGCTCATTTTAATTCCTAAGAAAAGTAAAGTGTTCAGTTGGTTACCCAATTCATCTGCTATTTTCTGTAATATTGTGTTTACAGAGGAAGATAGTGATGAAATCAAGATTGGGACGGCATGTAAAAATGCAGGCTGTTCAAAAGTAAGTAATTCAATTGTACTCTAAATCCAGTTGCTCAGCTATTAAGTGAGCGGTTTTGGTTTTTTGTGTGCTACAAGTTGATTTGGAAAAGGTACAAAGTCCATTGGGTTTAACAAATATTTGATAACATGCTTTAGTATGGACAAATGTGAGTTTGCAGAAACTCTTAAGATGATTTTTTTTTTAAACTTGTCATGAACTTCTAATTAGTAAGCTTGTCAAATCCATGCTACTGATGTATTTCAACTTAAAATATTAAACATAAAATTGGTGAGAGGTGGCTTACTGGTAACGCTTGAGTTGGTCTTGATAATCTATGTATAGATCAGAAGCATCTACTGATTTTATCAGTTAATGCTTCCTGAATGAAGAATTTAAAAATCAGTGTTTTAACACTTCCAGCACCAAAATTAGTCATTATATTACATAGTCATTGTAAGTGAAAGTTACACTGACACCCTCGCATTGTGCAGAATGGGACATTAGGATTTAAATAGCTATTTTACCTGACGGATTTTGCATTACCTACCGAAGCTCTGGTGGGAGGAGAACTTTGGCAGTCTTTGTGTTGGGAAGCACTGATCTGATATTCAGTGGCTAAGTTGCATATTGTTTATTTTACTTTCTTTTGAGAATTCATGTGTTTCATGAATGATAAATTTAATTTATTTTCAAGTTAAGTTGTTGTTTTCTCTGAATACTCAGAGTATTTTAAACACGGATATCTCTGATGATCTAAAGTGACCTTTATGAGCATAGATGGTGTCACCATTGATGTGTGCCATTGAACTAACACGAAGTACAGCTTCTTAGCAGTGCCTTCATTCTGTTAATGAAGGTCGAATGGTTACTTTGAAAAGCTAGGACAAGCCATTAGATCTAGATTAATTACCCAAAAGCTTTATCATACTTTGGTCGGTGTTTCTGGTTTGTGTTGTGTTTTGTTTTCTTTTGTTTTTTTCCTTGCTCCAAATCCTGTAACAGTAATACACTTTAAATGCTTTGTCCCACCAGACATACGAAGGACCACACAGCACAGAAGAAGTATGTATATACCATTCTGGTGTACCTATATTCCATGAAGGGTTAGTATTCAGCTAACTTCCATTTTTGTACCTATATTCTGTGAAGGGTTAGTATTTAGTTACCTTCAGGTTTTTTTAACTAGTCTGGTGTTCATGCTTTCTTTGTAGATACTGCCTTGACTTATTCTGTATTCCCTCTTCAGCCAAAAATGGCAATGCTTGAAGAGGGTATACAGAAGTAACAGTAGTACTGCATAAAGGAAAGATCTTAAATGTTCACAGTAAATAGTGTCCTAAACATTGTTTGTTAATTACTTTGCAAACTTTCAAGGATGAAGTATTGGAGCTGTTGTAAAAGAAAAACTTCTGACTTCAATACATTTTTAGCTCAAGAAGGCTGCACAAGAGGAACACACGTATGGACTAAAAAGGATGCAGTAAGTAGCATTAAGATTGCATTCTGTAACTGGCCACTCTGAATTTTGAATACTGAAATGCAGTTTGTAGCTTGGTTGAGTTATTACTGTAGCTGAGCTATTACAGATCACTACCTCTGACATAACGTGGAGGATACTGTGCACAGCAGGAAAACTGAGCAGTGGAGTGTGAAGTAGTCTGCGGTACAGGTATACTTGATTCTTTAAAAATATTATAGAATATAATAATGGAACGAAACGCCTGAAAAATATTATCTGGTCACATGATGGATACAGGTGAACACAAAGTTCTTGTCATGAATATATTGTCTGTTGCTGAGGCAAAATGGGTTTGACACTGCAAGCGTCAGGGATGTTTAACAAAATAAGAATACATTATAAAAAGTGTAGTTTCATTACCTTATTCTAGAGCAATTCCCAAATCCTTTACTTCCTGTAGATCTTATAAATGCTTCTTGCTTCGAAGACTTATATTTTTGTTCAAGAATTATTTGCAAGTGCAGAAAGTAGGGATTAAAAGAAAGGTGAAGTTGTGAGCCTAAAGCAGGAGACTGTAGAAAAAGAGAGTAAAGAATTTACCCACATTTAAAGAAACTATGTGTAATAAGTTTCTTTAATATACACTATGTGTATATTAGCTGTATGTGTATTGAGATAATGGGCTTCTGTCCAACAAGGGGTTTTTTACGTTAGCTTTATGTTCTTATTTGGAGGGCTTTTTTCACAGTTTATTTTTTCTGCATCAGAGAACAGAGGGTAATAAATTTTTTTTGCAGGAATATGAAGCTTTTTTGGAGTCATGGCAATTTTTCTTCATTCAGTTCTTTTCTGTAACCTGCTGGCTAACTGTAGTCCTGGAAAGGAAGTTGATCCATCAAGTAACATTTTTTTTTGTTGTAGTTTGTTTGAGGGGGAGATACTGAAATACTTTGTAAAAAGAGTTGCAAGTGGAATCTTGCAATCTCCTGTGAAGATAAAATACAGTCCTTTATTAGCTATGCCAATTGGCTATTAGAAATAGTTTATGCTGTTAATCTTGTACCTTTTTTCTGTACCTTTTTACTTATATAGGGTAAGAAAGTAGTTCCGTGCAGGCATGATTGGCACCAGACTGGAGGAGAAGTGACTATTTCTGTATATGCTAAAAACTCCATCCCTGATCTGAGCTACGTAGAAGCTAATAGCACAATGGTGAGGCTCTACCTTAAGATCAGCAACTTGAACTTAGGAAAATCTGCTCAGCTTTATTTACATGGCAGAGATAGCATAAGACTCTTTTTTGAGTAACTGCTTTTTCTTGTCATTTGCGTTTGTTCAAGTATGTATAGCTTTTTTCCTCCCTTCTGTTTGGACATCTGCACTTTGGTGTGTGGGTTTTTTAAAAGCTCCAATACAGTATACAAAAAAAAAAATCTTTCATTTGACTTCCATAATTAAAACTCAAGCGTGATGGATTTGCATCACAATATGTATAAATAATTATAGATTCATCATTTAATTGTATTTGACTTAATGTAATTTAATACCATTCTTCATTGTGTGCTGTTTCACAGCTACTAATATTACACAGGTGTTAAAATGCTTCTCTGATTTCTTAATCCTAAATGACTAGCTACCAGTGGCCACTGTTGAGTGCAACTGTATCAGAATCTATTAAAATAGATATTCACTTCTGTTTCTGAGGGACAATTTCATTACTTTGGTCATTGTAGGATCCTAGCCCTTACATGGTATATTTTGCTTAAACATGCTTGAGGTGTCAGATGTTTTATTAACATGATAAAATTTTCTAATCTTCTGTTGTTTTTCCTATTAAGATAAATATCCATATTGTATTTGAAGGAGAAAAGGAGTTTCATCGCAGTGTGAAGTTATGGGGAGTAAGTATAATTTTTTTTTCTATTAAAAAGAAACAAACAAAAAATCAAACAAAAAACCCCAGAAGGAAGACAAAACATAAGCCTTTAGCTTCCTCTGTTTCAAAATGGTTTGGTTTTCCTCATTACTCTGTTAATTGAAAGAATTTCAGTTGCATGACCCTGAGTAATTACATTTAAATTCAACTATAATGCCCCAGGAGATCCAATGTGACATCATGATGAACACTGCTTTGCACAGAAGGTGGCCTTCCAAGGCCCTTTCTGGTCCCAACACCATGGTAGTGGTGTTGCAGAAAACCCATGCTTGTGAATGTTAGCCAGTGTATATGTTAGATAGGCACAGGCACATGTTTATGCCATAAACATTCCATAGCTTGGGAATGGGAAAGAGCTGACTTCTCAAGATAACAGAGGGGTCTTCATCTACCTAAACATCTACTGAAATTTAGTGATGAGGTACTCCCTAACTTAATTCCCAAATCTCTCTCAGTCTGTTGAATTAAAGCATGAAATACTTTTTCTGTTGCAGGTGATCGACGTAAAGAGGAGTTACGTGAACATGACTGCTACGAAGATTGAGCTCACTATGAGAAAAGCAGAGCCCCTGCTATGGGCAAGTCTGGAACTACCAGTATCCAACACACAACCAAAACAGGAGAGTTCAGATCAATAACGATTCCAAGAGACAAGCTATTTCCCATGATGAAGTGGTGATTTGCTACTGTAATCAAATATTTAACTTTTATATAGATTTCTGTTTTTTTAATGCTAGATCATCTGTTCCCTTCTAGGAAGAAATTTGACGCACAGTAAATGGGGGTGTAAACTTCAAAGGGTAACAGTTATTTCTGCTCTTGCTCCCATGAGTATGTTTATGCTAGATGCAGTGTCTCCATGGGAATTTGGAGTAAAACAGCTATTGCCCTTTGCTTGCAACCTTTCCTGCCATGCACTGACTATCCCAGTAGATGTGCTCTCTGTTCACAGTGGGTGTCTTTGTTTTTCAGCTGTTCTGTTTAGATTGGATGCATTCGGTAGCCCGTGTTAAATTCAGCACTGTTATGAAGCATACGGTAACGCAGATACAAAATTTCGAGTTTGAACTGATTAGCATGCAATTCCACATCTAGAGTAAAAGGTTACATAAACAGAAATATGAAGTTGTACACTCATAGACTTCCATGTTCTGAAATGAAGGTTTGTTTCAATACCTGTTGGCTATGGAGGGATGAAATAAATGGTATTATTCCAAGGATTTTAGTATTTGCTGACTCCTGCTGTCTTTAATGTATCAAAGCAGATCAGGTTAAAATTTTAAAAAGTTGACAAGAAGGGATTTTTTTTTTACTCCTTTACATTTACTATTTGAATAGTTAAATATAAAAGCAAATGGACAGTGAAATTGTTGGATAACTTAGCATTTCAGCTGTGAAGAGTATGCAAACAGCAAACTATTATAAAATTACCAAAGTATATATTTGACAGTCTTTAGAATGTATATTCTATCCTATTCTACAACGTTGAAAATCTCAAGACTCTTCTCAAAGTAGGTGGATATGTGTAGTAGAAGAAGCCAGGACATGCTGTAGGTGTCTTGGTAAAATAATTTCCACATAGATGTGTATATCTTTTGACTCTGAGGATGGTAATCCAAGAACTGCATTTATATATGGGACAAATCTTAGGAGAAACAACATGCTTTAAAATGTCTGTCTCAGATTGTAATTGTACCTTTGAATCAAAATACTTTAAAAAAATACTGTATCTTCTGAGGTAATTAGAAATCAAGATGTTAGATTCATTTTCAGTTCATCAGTGAAGGTGTATGGCTGAAAGCAGGATAGTTGTAAAGATGAGATTTTTTTTTTTTTTTTTTATCCAAGCAGCAACACACACAGTAACATTGCTTTTTCTTTCTGCTTGGAATAGTTCATTACTTTTGGCTTGCAGCTGAAATAAAAATGTTTTCCTATAAAAGTAATACAAAATGCACACCATTATTTATTGTGCCTAATCCTATATATGTAAACAAGACGTCTTGTGGACTGTTAAAATGATGGATGCTCATCTACCAGCCTTGGCAGACCTGGAGTAGTGCCAAGAGAAGCACAGGGTGTCGTAAAGGCATTCTGAAGTGAAATACAGATTTCTAAGAATCTTGCTGTTTTCCAATGGGTATAATTTGACTTGAGCTCAGACTTCTGTCTCTGACAGTACTTGAAGTCCTACTTCATGCTTAAAGTAGTAGGAAATGTATTACCAAAGAAACCATCCCTGAAGACCAAGAAAGTAACACCAGTGATACAAATATATATATATGTATATGTACACACATATATAAAATTTGTTTTGGTGCTTCTCTACCTTCATTTCAAGATCCTTTTTCCTTGATCACTTAGTTTGAGCATGGTTGCTTACTCCCTTGGGACCTTTTTAAAAATTGCAGCTCTAGGTTCTGCTGAATAGATTGTATTAACCTCTAATAATGCCTTTTTTTTCCTTTTTTTTTTAATTGAAAATGTCAGGTACTGCAAAGTGATAGGGTACAAGCTTATAAAATGTGTGCCTGCTCTGAAAATTGAACAGATGTTCCCTGATGTGTTCTGAACCAACAAGTGGAGCACTTATTAATATGACACTGAGAACATCAGTGGATGAAAAATTCTAGATAGCTGTAGCTGCTAGCATGCCATCTGTGTTTGTCTGTGCAGAGCTCTGGACTTGGACAGCAAAATTAGTAGTGCTTAAATGCCAGAATAAAGTTCTTATTTAACAAGCAAGTTCAAATGTGTCTATCCATATGGATATATAAATATCCTAAATATGTTTAAAAAAATGTGGAAAACATATTTTCACTTAATTTGCATCCTCACATGCAATAGGTTTACATAATGTAAAACTCATTTTAGAGAACTATGTGGAAAATGACATTCCTTGGGAAAACAGAATTTCTGGTTTTAATTAAGTGATATTCTGCCTTAGTACTCTAAACCCTAAAAGGAGAGAAATGTGGATGAATGGACCATCTGCTGTGACTGCTGCAGGCTTCAGGATCCTGTAACTACTTGTTAGACTCTTCCAAGCTACATTTTGCTGGTAGTTGAGTCACCTTGGCCATAAGTGGAGGGAGAAACCTCCTTCAAACATGGTCCCAAATTTTGCTTTTGCTTTTTATTCATTCCTCCTGCTCTTCTCCTGTTGTTCATACTTTCCAGCACAAAACTAAAGATACTTCAAGTGTTCTATTATGACTCTCCTTATCAGTGGCAATAAAACTGCTTCTAAAACTTACCTGTTTAAAAAAGCAAGCAAACGAGTTAAAGAACCCATAAAAACCCCACCAGCTTTGGTCAGGCAAGAAGGTACAGATTTTACAATAACAGCATAGTTTCTATGGCCTGGGATGCTTTTCAAAATAAAAATATAAACCTTCAGATGGCCTAGACTGCCATAAACTGTCTGTTTAACTGCAGCAAATCTTAGCAGTTTTTTATAACTATATGTCTGCATCTATCCTGAAGCTGCAAGATCTGTATCACCACTGAATTTGTGTGTTTTCAGCAGTTGCTCACTACAGGCTTCAACATACCAAGGAAAATGATGATCCTGGTATTTCATGCAATGACATCTTGACATGAATAGTAGTAGCAGACACTTTGATGGAATATTGGCTTGGCTGTAACTTTTATTAGTAAGTGTGGAGAGAAGGTGAGGCCAGCTGTAGTGTACTAAACCAATCATGATACTTTCCCAAAAGCAAAATTTGTCAAGTAAGCAAAGTGATTTTTGATCACAATCTTTCATCTGTCTAATAATATGACACAGTATGAACAGCAATACTTGGTGTTGAATTTATCCTTTTTTCATGTTTTCAGAAGTTCTGCTGTATTTATCAAATTGATTAGGTTGATACAGTCTAGCTATATTTTTATAAGTGTTTAGGAGCTGTAGTGTGTTTCAGTATGGGTTTACGTGTTACACATGTAGACAAGCGTGTTGCACGAGTCAGAGCTGACTGTCCAGGTGCATATAAAACTTTACCTTCACAGTCCTTTTATAATATGAAAAATTGCATGGGTATGCAAGTTTATGACAGAAATCTTAATCTTTTCCCACATGTATAAGCCCATTTTCCTACTTAACATAACACATTTTGTACCCTAACATTACATCCCAGGTAACAAGTGATAGGATGAGAGGAAATGGCCTCAAGTTGTGCCATGGGAGGTTTAGATTAGATATTAGGAAAAATGCTTTTCATGGAAGGGGTTGTCAGGCATAGGAACAGGCTGCCCAGGGAAGCAGTGCAGTTACCATCCCTGGAGGTGTTCAGAAAACATGCATATAGCACTTAAGGACATGGTTTAATGGTGAACATGGTGGTGGTGCTACTGTGGTGGTTGTGATCTTAGAGGTTTTTTCCAGTTAACAGATCTGTGATCTTGTATCTGTAACAACATTTCTTGGAGGAATTGGAATTTATGTTAAATGTTAATACACTTTTAAGCACGGAGCTGTTCAGCTACTCTGACTCTTAGGTCATACTTGGCACTGATACAACTTGACAAAAAAATCTTCCATTGGATGGTATTCTGGATCATGTACATTATCAAGTCACCATTTCAGTAGTTTAGGAATTAGTTTTACTAGGAATTTTGCCTTGGGAAAAAAAAAAATCTACCTATTCTACATAATGATGCATTTTTGGCTTGCGTTCTCTAAACATGGCATGAGTTGATTAAATACTGTACCTGTTAATCATTGTTCTTTCCCAATTTGCTACTAAATTTTTTTTATCTCTGTTCAGGAAGAAGATCTTTTTAAAGTAATGAGTTATGTGTCAGGAACACTGTTTTAGGGTGGTAATAATTTTGCCATGTTAAGAGTCTTGAATTACAGTTGAAGAGGAGATGACTTTTCGCATGGCTGTTTGGTTCTGCACATTCATAAAACTTACACACAGAAATTAATCTCATGTCTTCATGCTCTAGTTTTTTTTTCTAAATGTATTCAATAAAATTCTTATTACATGCTGGTTGCATTTGGGGTTGGTTTTTGACTTCTTTTGTTACGGGTGAGAACTTCCCTGTTAGTTTGCAGCATGGTTGTTGAAATAAAATGTAAGTGGACATTTTCCACATGTGAGTTTATATAGGAGGGAAACAGCATCGCTAAGGGGTTTTCCCCCATTTGTATGTGCTTTCTTTGCCCGTTGCTTTCTAATGCCTACAGCCCAGTGAGTTTTGCAGAAATCTGAGTGTGATTACTGAGATGCGGGCCTCTCTCATTCACAGAAATAGTTCAGTCCAAGAATTTTGAGCTGTCACAAACTTAATGGAGGTGGAATAATTCCAGATACAGCAGCTGTTTCTAAAGTTGCTGAAGATATTGTTGCTCAGATTAAAAAAAAGAGACTTTTCAAAACCTCTGGCATTCCCTCAGTGTAGAAAAGGGTTCACCTCTTGAAGCCTGATATCTTCTATGGTAATAAATACTTGGTGTTTTTCCGAAGTTTGGGTGGATGTTTTAACCAGAGGTAACCAAGGTACTGTCACAGACATTACCAACTCAACCACAGGTTACTGTGTTAAGCAAAAAAGGAAGCATCCTTTTCAATAAAATATTTTGTTACCTACTGGAAACAAGTATTTGAAAAATTAGTTCCTTGTTAGATTTTAATGAAAGCTTCATTGCAACAAAATTCATTTAAAGCTACCTGAAGGCAGAGTTGTTACTTTACAATGATCTATGAAATAATTTTAGTCCAGGAAACCTTGTGCTCTGAAATGTGATTTAAACCTATGATAAATATTGATACTGCAATATTATTGCTGAATTCCATGCTTGGGAGAAAACTAACCTAATGTGCTTCTAGCCTAATGTGCTTAACCTAATTTGTTCCTCCTTAATTGGAAATCAGGCTTGTATATAAGGAGGCAGAGTTGTGCTTCTATACCTCAAGGGGCTTAATTTTACAGATTTTTTAAGGGAATGCCTTGTAATCAGGTTGTATCATTATATGCGTAAACAACCCACATTTTAAGTGTTCTGCCCATAGTGAAAGCAGTTAACATTTGGAGCGTCTACTCATGAGCAAAACTTACAATAAAGAGGTAGTTTTAAGTTCTTTAACTGCAACTTTGTGAACTGGAAGCTTGTCAGGTCTTCCATTACCAGTTTTACTTCACTGGATTAGTAACTTAACTGGGGTGCTTGTGCTTTCCAAGAGCAGTTAACAGCTGTAAAGAAGAGAAGGCTGGTAAAATGAATGGAGGATATTGAAATGTAGTTCAAAATAAGCTTTTAAGAGAAAGATTTTCACATATTAATAGAAAAAATGAAATAATTGAGAGAAAACATGCTAAGGATAATACAAAGCAACATTTCCCAATTGCTAAACTTGACAGTGTTCCATAGTTTTCTCACATACCTTTGTAAGAGTTCATCTCCTTGCTGTGTGAGCACCGTGCCATTGGTCAGCACTTCTTTTGCTGTTATTTTTCCTCAACATTTTACTTTACAACACAGCCAATTAAATCTGTTGCATTTATTATTAAACAGTTGTATTGGCACACATTGCCTGAAGACTTGGGTATGGTTGGGACTTGTACAATGGAAAGTGGCCAAAAACTTCAGTGTGGTTGAATGGCAATACCCAAATGCTGACGGGATAATTCTTAAGCTAAACCATGTGTAATTTTAATGAGTTTTTGTATTTCACAGTTGTATTATATAATGCACATATGGTTTACCTTAAACTGTCCCATAAGGGTACTTAAATAAGCACAACTGTTCAGGAGTATATTGCAACCTGCAGTGTTGTACATCCTCCCTTTTCCTCCATGCGTTGCAGATGTTCTTCACTGGAGTTGTAAATACAGTTTTGTGCAGACTGAGCAGTAGCTGTGGGAGAGCTGATAGATTTGGCCAGCTTCTCCAGCTTCTTCTCTTCTGGTAATTGTGCTTTAAGAGTGTAATGCTGCCTGAGAGGCAAGTGCCAAGTCCTGCACTTGCACTCTGAATTCTATACAAATACCTGGTCCTCAGGCAGGTTGTTTTTTATCAGACTGTAGATGACAAGAATGATATTTGCAAAACCAAAGTCCAGTCGGCCTGAATTAGGTGGGCAGGGGTGGTTTGAAAATACAGAAAGAAAAGCTGGGTTCATTTTATCCATTTCTTAGGTTTACCAGGACTGAACACTAAGTGTGTATATGACTATGGATAAGTAGCTGTCCCTAATGATTGTTCTTTGAAAAACTTGGGACCTCCCCCAAGTAGTCCCCGAGTGCTGATCTCTGCTGACAGTTCAATGAAGGCAGGATTCCCATGGCTGGCAGCATGGCAGAAGCTTCATTCCAGCTCTGCAGGGTCCCTGAACCTGCCAGGCTTGCTTTGTCTGAACTTCTTTTAACCTGCCTGCAGCTTTGTTCTGGCTTGTTTGGCTGTTAAATTTTTCTTATGGCCAGGTGGCTATTGTCTTAGCTTGTTTCTCATTCTACAGTTTCTTGGTGTAAACAAATGGTTTATATAACTCCTAAAACTAAAGCAGGTTTACTGTGTAGAGCAACATACTTCTGATTCTAGTGCCATGTCACAGAGGGATACAAGCAGGGGCCTTGAAAACTGGGGCATGGGATGTGGTGTAGAGGACCACAGACATGGGATGATTGGAGAAGGGACACTTTTGGATAGTGGAGATCCCAGGAA
This sequence comes from Dicrurus megarhynchus, assembly GCA_013399195.1. Classification (NCBI taxonomy): domain Eukaryota; kingdom Metazoa; phylum Chordata; class Aves; order Passeriformes; family Dicruridae; genus Dicrurus; species Dicrurus megarhynchus. The sequence continues at coordinate 49,117 of VXAD01001742.1, forward strand.
GATAAACAGCTCATAAATATTATAACTGCTTTGTTATTGAAAGGTTTGTAGTATCCTTTGTTCTTTCTTTTTCTTTTATAAGAGAGACTAATCATTCTTTGATCACACAGTTAAGATTTCAAGCATACCAACAATGAATCTGTCTTTGTGAAGTGTGTTTCTTTCTGCCTGTAATAAGACTGGCAGGATATTTGTATTTGACTCCTCTGCTGTGGCAGTGGGCGACACTGCCACTACTGTCAGTACTCCTGCAAGGGTAGTGCCAAGGTAATTTGGTGTGTGCTGCAGCCTGAAGAGAGCTTTAGCACAGGCAGGAGGTGTCCAGGCATGCAGGCTCTGGCAGAGAGTATGGAAATATGGCTTGGGAGAGAGCTGAGGAAACAAAAGCAGTGTTTCACTAGGGGGGTGTTGGTTCCAGAAATATCTGATAAGATGAGCGACCTCAGAGAGATCTAAATCTTTCGGTGCTCAGTGTTCACAGCTGACCATGTTTCCTCTGCCTGAACTCCTGCTTATGGGTTACATGAGGGTGTGTTGTCACAACAGTCGCTGTGTTCAGCAACTGTGACTTGGGTTTCCTTCTAAAAGTACAGCCAAGTTTGGAAGTAATGTAGATGGCAGCATCAGGAATACGTCAGCTGCACTGTCAGCGAGCTAGCAAAGCACATCTGGGGAAGGTGCCATGTAAACTTAGCAAGTCTATTCTTATCTGATACCCTCCTGTGAAATGCTTTTCTATTATTGCCTCTCCTGTTCTTTCCCTTACTGAAAAGTTGGAACGTGTTTGGAGTTTATTTGTACCAGGTCCAGCCCTTCTGCATGAAGTGCCTAACAAAGCACTCTTACACCTCCTCCTCTTCCTCCTCCTCCTCCTCCTAGATTCTTTGAGCTCCCCCAGCTGAAGAAGGTATTTAAGGGTGCAGGATCCATCAGGAGAAGCACTGTGTTGATGCTGACAGGAGCATCCTTGACTTCATAGATTCTAACTGGCACAAGTCTCAGTGGTGTAATGGAAACAATCTTCTACCTTAACAAAGACTGCTTGCTAAATTCCGCTCCTACTGGTTTCTCTAAGGACACTTTCTGTGAGCAGGTGCTGCTCAGTGAGGAACAGAGCATTTTGGTTCTGCTCAGAACAGCAGAAGCAAGATATCTGTAGTCCATTTAATAAGTGTTGTCTTCTCTGCCATGGGGAAGTTCATGATGTTCACAATCATTCAGCTTTTTCAATAGCACTGTACACAGAAATCACATGAATGAAACTAGAGGAAAAACAGAGGTCATGCTGAGTATGTCCAGTTCCTACCAGCTGCAGAAAAAGGTCCCCAGATGAGTTTGACACAGCGTCACCAGGAGATTCCAGCACCCAGTGTTAAAAATTTCTTTCCAAAGGTATTTCAACCATAAGAGAATCTGAATCATAGGATCAAACAAAGGTTTGGGTTGGAAGGGGCCTTTAAAGCCCATCTAGTCCAACCCCATTGCCATCTTCCACTAGATCAAGTTACTCAGAACCCTCACCCTGAATATTTCCAGGGATGGGACATCTACCACCAATCTGGGCAACTTGTTCCAGTGTTTCTTCACCTGCATTGTAAAAATCTTATTTGTATCTAATCTAAATTGACCCTTCTCCAGTTTAAAACCGTTACTTCTTGTACTAATGCAATGGGTCCTGCTAAAAAGCTTGTCTCCAGGTGAAAATAAACTTCCAGGCACTGTCCCTTTGGAACAGATTTTTTAAAGAGACAATTGACAACCCAAATACCCAGGTGATACTTGGTTCATCCAAGTTTAATTTTGCCAGATTGTTTAGCAGCCCCAGTCTAGGCTGAAGGGTCGGTTTCTCCCAGCTGTAGGATTCACTGATTGCTTCAGCCAGGCTGAGTGAAGGAACGGTGCAAATGGAATTGGGGAAGGACCGAGTAGGTGATCCAGTGTTATCCATTTGTAAAGAGAGTGTGAAAAATTCTCTTCCCACACTTTGAAATTATGGGCAGGCAGAGCTACACTTTGGACTGGGGGACAGCAACAGAGGCTTATTAGCTTATCTATAGAACATAAGATCCTACTCATTGAGGAAGGAAAGGCAATTGGAGCTCTGAGTAACTGATCCTTTCAATACCAAGAATAAGGGATTTTGTGGAAATCAGTTAGTATAAGCCATTTATAAGAGGTTTGGTTTCCTTATTTATAAGGGTTTGGCTATCACTCTCCCTCAGTAGAATTTAATAGACAGGAATGGAAATAGATTTAATCTATTTTGTATACGTCTCAGGATGTAGCTGGTCATGATGAATCTCACATTCACACAGTTATCAATTAAGTTGACAAGAGAAACAAAGCGATCAATGCCAGCTGTGCACTCAGCCTGTTGTGAGCTGTAATTTATTCTTACAGCTTCAAACTGCACAGGGAAACAAGGAGAGATTGTATGTTCTTTTGCAGAGCAAGGTAATAGTACAGAACCTCAAAGGCTGGCTACCACTGAAAGAGTATGTTTACTAGTGAAACATTTGTTCACTGTGTGAACATATATCTCTGTGAATGAAGGAGGAAGCAAGTTTCATCAAATATTTCCTTTCTAGTGGAAACTCACTGTTTGCCTCATACTCTGATGATGGTCCAGCAGCAACAACTGACAGATCCAAGGTTGGCTGCTGCTCTTAAGGAAGAAGCACTAATGTTTTTTTCCACCATCTAGATATCCTAACCCTCCCTTGGGGGCACATTCAGTACTGCCCATTGCAATTAATGTAGTTATGATGGAGCAGGAAGGGCACACGATCCGGAGAAAGGGAAAAAAAACCCAGTGCAGTTATGTACCAGTCACATCATTGCAAGATATCCTTAAGCAATAACTTCAGCTACAGATGTGGAGATGAACTTATTAACTGTGAGTGTCCCCAGTTAGGTAAAAGTAAAGAGAACCACAAAAATGTAGCCACTGTTCATAGGATCATAGAATGTTTTGGGTTGGAAGGGACCCTAAAGATGCTCTAGTTCCAATACCTCTGCCATGGGCAGGGACACCTTCCACTAGACCAGATTGCTCAAAGCTGCATCCAGCCTGGCCTTGAGCATTTCTAGGGATGGGGCGTCCACAGGTTCTCTGGACAACCTGTGCTAGTGCCTCACCACCCTCACAGTAAAGAATTTCTTCTACTCTAAACCCACCGTCTTTCAGTTTGAAGCCATTCCCCCTTGTCCTATCACTACAAGTCCCTGTAAACAGTCCCTCTGCAGCCTTCTTTAGATACTGGAAGGCTGTAAACAAGGTCTCTCCAGAGCCTTCCCTTTCCTAGGCTGAACAATCCCAGCTGTCTCAGTCTTGTCCTCATGGGAGAGATACTCCAGCCCTCTGGTATCTTCATGGCCTCCTCTGGACTAGCTCCAACAGGCCCACATCCCTGTTATGTTGGGGCCTCAGAGCTGGGAGCAGCACTCCACGTGGAGCCTCACCAGAGCAGAGAATCACCTGGTCCGTGCCCCAGCATCACCTACTCCAATCTCTTATGCACGGGCTGGCAAGGTCAGTTTTGCACTCCATTTCCCAACAAAAGAGGTTAAAGCATGGACTGTGGAAGTGCAATTTCCTCCTCATGTGCCTAAGGCTTGACTTGTGAAAAGCAATTGAATGGTAAATTATGAGGACAACATCACAAGTACACAATTCTTCGTCTTTAATGAAGGCTTATTGGAGGGGATGCCAGTGAAAGCCTCTCTTCTTAATGGCATATATCCCCCAAAACAACCTGCCACCGGAAGTAATTTCTGGTTCCCTTGTTTGAATTCAAGGCATCTGAGATGAGAACAACTCCTCTGTCCTGCTTCTCTAATTCTGTCCTTTTTAGTACCACATCTGTTCTATTCCCCATAAAACAAAGAGGATTTTATTCCCACAACCTGGTGCAATTTATGGTTGTGAGAAAAACTGTAGTATATTTTGCATGAGAGAAGAAATTGGTTAGTGTCAGTTCCTAGAAGGTGGAATGCGATTCAGTAAAATTCTAGCAATTTTATTAGTTTTAAAGCACGTAGATGAGAATTACATCTAAAGGGCAAATGAAGCAAGAATTTTTTTTTTTTTTTTTTTAATACAAATTAAACAGTTTTGTACAACTGGCCTTCTCATGCATTTCAGTTCCTTTCATTCTCCTGCTGGGAAACGTTCTTCAGGTCTTATTTGAAGACAGAATTATCTCAAGCCCCATGCTGATAGTAACAATGTCCTCCAGCTCCTTCAGATGGAAAAAATATGAAAGAGATCTCCTGGGAAAAATAGGAACAAAAGCTGCCGTGGGTTTGGAACTAGAGAAAGTACCAAAAAGAGCAGGGAGGTCACCTATTGGTTACGCCCCAAAAATCTTTCTTTTCCAAAGTGCAGATAAAGGAGGGAGATGCATTGTGACTTTCAGAGGGATGGACATGCACTCCACTGAGAACATGCTTCTGGATTTCTGCATATAATCAGCTGTTTTCTCTGATTATCAAGAATGGCCAGTACTGCTTTGGGAATCAGTAGGAGGGTCACTTTTTTGTTTTTTTAAGGAAAAGAAAGCAAACCAGTGTAAAGAGCATTCACCAGTCCTTCAGAATAGATTCTGAAATGCAGAGATGCCTTTGGTGTCTAATATTATAAAAGTAATTATCAGAGCAATGGACAGGCCAAGTGTTACATTTTCTCTGTCAAAATGTGTGCTGTTGAACACTGCTATGGACAAAATTTGCGGGTAGCTTGGCAAATAATGGTTTTTGTAACTGTACATCCAAAACACTGGGTCCTCAAAGTTGGCAGTTCTCTCAGATGATTTTAGCCAGAAACTGATTGTTCCTGCTTCCCCTGCTTCCACTTCTCCCCACACCCAGATTTGCTTCCATCCAGGACTGTTCATAAAGCTACAGTTCTGTCAGTACCAGAGAGGCAGCAATTCCTAGCTCAGGAGTTCTCTGACACACAGAGCTCTGCTCACCTGCCCTGCAGTTTGGGAGGCTGGAGGCTCAGGTGGGGCAGGCACTGGGCCACTGCAGTAGCCTGACAACTCTGTGTGCCAGACTGCTGTGGGAGTTTTCAAAGCCATCATCTTATGCTACTTCCCTCAGTGTTTCTGCTGCTGCCTGCACAGTGAAGGCTGCAATGGAAATCTGCCTCTTCACTTCTTCCCAGGCTTCACGTTGATCCACTTTGCTTTCGATATCAAACATGGCATCATAGATTCCTGGGAAGGATTCTCCTGCATATTTGTTGTGGCTGCTTGGAGCAAAGATGACATGTCTGTGGGGAAAGAAGAAAAATGCAGTTATATGAAACAAAAGAAATTATTAATGGGGTGTGTGTTCATTGTATGTGTGCTATATAGAGCAGCTGTGAATCCCAGGAGGATCAGAACTTACTAAATACACAGGAAACTGGTCTTTAAAAGGACAGGAGCAGTCCCAAGAGCAAAATCTATTGGAAAGGGCACAGATTTAGGTCAGGTGGCCTTCTCCTTGGAAAGAAATGACGCATTTGTCTAATTAGGAACAAAACCATGTTACATTCTTTGAAAACGGGAACTTAACAAGCTTGTCAAAGTAATTTGGCAATCTGGAACAGGGAATAAAGCTAGTTATAGGTGTGTTGTGAGAAATGGAACAGAAACCTCAAAAACAACTAAGTAGCTGCATGATGGTCAGCAGATTACTTACCTGGGAAGGGAATTTAAAAGGAGAGGAAAAACATCTATGGATGAATTATTGAGAAAAGCATAAATTCTTCAGAAAAGAAGTGATCATATTGGATCAGAAAGGCAAAAGTATCAATCTTATTTTTTGGTGTGGGCTTTTTTCCTAAATAATGAATAGCTGCAGATCTGCTCTTAAATCGATTTTAACTGTGAAGTATCAAAGCACATTTACAGCATGTGAAAGAGTCCTCCCAAATGAAAAGAAACATTAAAATTACATTAATAAATGCAAGCGAGTAAGAAATAATAATAAAAAAACCCAGACAGCTCTAAATGATACCTAACACCCAACAAGAAGAACTCCAGAAAGAAATTATTTCATTCTTTCCAAAGTGTGAATGACAGTTTATCCTAGGAGGATGGAAGTGTGATTCTCAGTTCTACCTGCCTGAAGGACTTCTGGCATGGTGTGAAAGCCATCCATCAGTGAGTCAGATACAACCACTCATTAGGAAAAGGGGGATACTGTGAGAAAAGTGGGGTGATCACATGCCTGACACTGAAAGCTGGGTTCTTGTCAGGTATTCCTAATAAAAGCACTGGGCTTCTAGAAAGAATATAGTAGGTAGTGGTTTAAGCTTTTTGGAGCACCCATAGAAGCAGCCAAAGCTGGGACAGATGGGGCTCTGCAGCACAGCTCATGGGCCTTTATCCTGTGTCGAAAGGTCTCTCTCTCTCCAAACTCTCCCCAAGCTCTCCCTTCTCGGCTTTTCTCTTCAGCTGACCCTCACTACACATCTGTTCTTATTGTTGTCTCCCTTTTACTCTATCCTCTTTTCACCTTTCTTCTCAATACAGTTCACTTTCTACTCAGTCCTCACTTTGGAGATGTTCACAAGAGCAAGTTGTAACAGCAGTAGTACTGAACACCTACAAGTTAAAGGCAGAGGATGATGGTGGTGTGCTAATAAAGAGAGCCAAAAAAGAGGAATTTGGCTCCATGAGACTGATGTAGCCAAGGAGTTCTCCTTCAGGTTTATAAACAAAGTCCACTACTTACTGGATTGCACCTAAAGCAATGTGTTGAACTGTAATTCCTGTGAGACCTTTACAGCAATTCAGGTGACCAGTCAGCTGCAAAAATGCAGTGCCTTAGACAGCAGGTCAAGAAACTTTTAGCCTCACCTGTAAAACTTCCTTCCTGGCAAGCCCAGAGGATCAGTGAAAGCTCTTTCTATCAACATCAGCTGATCGTTCATGATGCGCACTGCAAGTGAACTGCAGGAGAGGGAGATGGAGAAATGTCACACAGTGGGGAAACATGACTTCCCAGTTTCATTTAAAACACTTTTCTTCTCTTTTTTTTTAACAGAAAAAGAAAAAAAAAAGACAAGTGTGGTCTACAGTTCTCAAAAAAAGACGAGGTTTTGCAAATGGAGGTACTGAATCCATGTTATAATAATGCATTGGTATTTCTGTGTTCAACAAGATTTCACACTATGCAAAATCAAATGGGAAAATTCCTGAGAGTGTCAGATACTTGCTTAGTATTAAATGGCACTGGAAAGATGCCACTTAAGAGAGGGGAGAGGAAGTCTGGAATTTACATCAAGATGAAGATAGCTAAATTTTGGTGTCCACCCATAAGCCAAATGTCCATAGTCTTGTTCTAATCTATACAGTAGCATAGTAAGAATGGGATTCAGCAGCCTAAACTCAACTGGTACCATATGTGGCCTCCAGTCACTGCACTCAGAGGGCACAGGAGTCCTGCAGGGCCCCTAGTCTTGCAAGCATCATATAGATATTTCAGATACTCTGAAGCATCATCCTCTCTCCTTGAAGTGTGCTGAAAGTACAAATTCTGGCATCACCTACAACACTCAAATGTAGGTGTCTAAATAGAGATCTCAGTCCAACTCTAACTTTCATTGCTACCTGCCTTTCCATGTATTACAGTAATTTTAATGACAACCTGATACTAGTAATAAGCTCTACAGCTCATACTATCAATCACAGGAAACACTCTTATATCTGCTAATTCTTCTTAGCAGACACTACCTGTCTCAGAGTTCAAGGGCTCTGTTCTACACTAATCACGGAGAATCCTTGTGTAATAGAAGAAATAAAGAACTGCCACTCTGGGTACCTAAGGCAGATGTAAATACATGCATTACACATATGTAACTTTTTTTTCAGACTTACTCTTTCTTGTCAACTTGTTCAAGTCTCCTGTGAAATTCAGCAGCAGCCTTTGAGAAGTTCACCACAGCAGAAAAAAGAGGATCTAGGGATGGAAGGACTACATGAGCAACTTCATAGTATTTACTAGGCCAAATATACCTTTCAGTTGCCCAGCGGGAGAAGAACTACATTTGTCTTGCTGATACAATAGCATTAATTTTGTTGTCTTCACATAATTGATTGGTTTCCCTGTGCAGACTTTAAAGAGCTGCACTACTAGCAAATACCTTTTGCAATGAGACCAACAGTAAAGCAGAGTGCTTGGTAAAGCTTTCAAAATCATACATTGCCGCACCGACCGATTCCTAGCCCAAGCCTGGCGGGCGGCAATGTGATCCGATGCCCTCAGAGCTGACAGTGGGCTCTGGGGCTTTCAGTTCCTGGATCCACAGGGGCCGGATGGAAGTTCCGCAGGGAGCTGCGTGGCAAACGGCTTTTCGCAGGTTACGCCGGTAGCTGTTTCTGAGCGACGGCAGAGGCAAGAAGGAGAGAGCCCGGCTGCTTGTGGCTCTATACCTAGGCTTTATTTCTCGTCCCTCGAGGGACGGAGGAAACGCGGCATAGGCGGGAGCCAGCAAACAGCCCCCTTCAAGGGTGGAACAAAGGTTTTTAAGGGCAGAAGAACGGGGGGGAAGGAACAGCGGAGATAACCAACCAGGGAATGACAAGGGTTAACACTGACCACTCAGGGGACAGGAGAGGAGGGACAGACTTGGGACATCAAATCCAAAACGGAGCTCTTAAGATCTTTCTAGAAACTAATTGCATAGTATATGAACTTATTATAAAACATGAACCAGTGGGACCAATCCTGAACCAAGGAGGGAAGAAAGGTCTGGAAACAGGGTGAAGATGAGATGTGAGTGGCGTCTCGTGGGCGTGGATATCAAACCTCTGCGTCTCCCTCAGGATTCTCCTCAAGGGTGGAGTCCTGGGCAGAGAAGTTCACCCACGGGGTGTCACTCACTTTAAATGCAAGGGGCTGGACCACCGCCACAATACATCTTCCCTCTGCCTTGCAAGGAAAAAATTGGCTGTCATTGCAAACTGAGAGCTCTGCAGTTTCCTGTTTAACAAATGCACTGCAGTGTTCAGGTATAAAAAGCCTGACTTCCATCAAAAATACCAGCTGTTCCAGGGGGCTGTGGAAGAACAGCAGGATTTCGTTCTAGGAGAAAGATGTCCTATTCACAGCACAACAGGAGAGTGTGAAACGTGCATTGAACAGCGTCGGGGAGGCACAAAAGGCCCAGCTGTCGTGGCACACAGTGACAGACACAGTGGATTAAAGCAGCCAAGTCCTGAGCTTGCTGCAGGCTGGAGTTGCAGCACAGGAGGTGTCTCTGCCGCGGCCCTCCGTGTCCCGCCGTGCTGCCACTCAGACCCCAGGGGTGTGCCTGGCTGTGTGCAGGCAGGCTGGCAGGAATGGCTGCTGCATTTTCCTGCCCTGTCCCTGCCAGTACGTCCGAGACATGTGGAATAACTTAGTTAGAGAAGCAGCAGGCTTTCCTTTTAATGGCAGTAGCAGCTGTGATGATTTTCTTGCGGAAGGCTCTATTTAATACGGACCTGGGAAAAGTATTGATTTATGCAAGTAATTTTTGTAGAATAAATAACAGGTGGATGTTATGAGGCTAACCTCTGGCCCCACCAAAACTCAACTCAATTAGAAAGAAGGAAAGTTTAAGACCTGTAAATTTTGCCCATGAGTTTCAGAAAACTTCAGCTAAACCAGAGTATCCTCTCTTCGATCGTACAGGAAGATGGGACATACGATTAGATCATCTCCTAAATCCAGTCCTCTGTTGACAACTCTTATCCCTTCACTGTTTATAAATTTATCACCCAATTTCACATGACAGGCTTTCTGTTCCCAGGACTCCTATTGAAAGCTGTTCCCCAGTCTCATTTGCTCTTCTATTTCTAGCAAACTTATTTATTCATCACGAGCCTACACTCGCTTCTTCTTGTCTTAATACTGTTGTTTAGTTGCTGCAATTGGAGGCACAGATTTTGTGTATCCAAGTTGTTTACGGACTGCAGCACAGAGGGACACATCACCTCGTGAGGGTGAGAATTCACACTTGTCCACAGCCCTGTGGCAAGAGCTCTAAGTTTGCCAGGGGGCAGAGTTCTGCCCCGCTGACACCATGGCTATATCACAGCAACGGATTATATTTCAGAAGCAGTAGGAGGGGATTTAAGAGAGAAAAAAAAAAAAAAAAAGAGAAAGATCATCTGAAAATATGTAAGAAACTTTGTGTTCGTTTTCACTAGCTATTCAGTGTTGTCAGTGTCGGCTATTTTAGAAAACATCACATTTCTTTTTTCACCAATTGAAAGCATTATTTCCTGATAGCATATGACTACAAGCACATATTTTATGAAAAAAAGGTTTTCAGCCTTCATTGTTGCAGAGGAACAGCTAAAATGTGAATCCAAATGCAAATAAGAACCTTAATCTATTATTTTAAAGGACAATTATATGATTTATTCAGGCTTAATCAACAATTTTCTGACATTCAGTGTTGTCAATAAGCAATTCTATGAAAATGCTGAGTGGAACAAACTTTAATTTTCACAGTATTGTAAAAACCACCTATGTTATTTAATGTACTCTGGTGCAATAGAATAAATAAAAATTAGAAATTATAGCTTCATTCAAGAAATAATTTAAAATTCATCAGGCATCAGGGAAGAGACATGAAAATAATGAAAAGACTGAAAAACATGCCTTGTAAAAAAATGGTCAGAATGACACATTTATAAAGTTATTAAGGAGAGGTTTCAGTGTTATCTGGGTGAAAAGAAAAGCTGAAAAAAGAGATTGCTTCTAGATTCTAGGAACAAGAATAGATGCATTGGTCCGGAGGTAGTTTGTGCAACTTCTAATCTGAAAATAGATAGAAATTCAAACCACAAAAATAAATTATTTCACAGAAATTTTGATAGATATTCTACTACTGCAGAAAAATTAGATTTGATCTTACAAGACATGCTGCAGTGAACACTAGAACATATTGAAATAATTCCTTGGTTTTGCAGAATCTCAGACCTGATTATCCATCACACAAGGCTTCCTCTGTCTCAAGTGGCCTTTTTACAAAAAGGGTGTCTTTTCAAAATAGTCAAGAATTTGTCACCTAAGCCATTACATGAAGTTTCAAATGTAATTTTTAATTTCCCCCGAATGTGGGTTCAATTTGAGTTACTTACAATGTTTCACATACCCCAAACAAGGACTACATCTCCAAAAGGTAGTTTATGTTTCTAAATCATGGGTTTGTCAGATAGCAAGTTAATTAGGACTGGCTGAAAAATCTCCTTGGTCCAGAGACTCAAGGAGTGATCGAGGCAAGCAGGAAAAAAGAAGAAAAAACTGGGAGACAGAAAATGACTGTGGAAGCTATCCCAGCCTGGATACACTGTGCTGCTCTAGACCTGTTTTATGTGCTCCAGAGCAATGTGCTCAAGTGCTCAGCAAATGTAAGAATGGATGTATTAATGCAGGAGAGCTGGAGAAGTGCTCCTGTGGCCTAAAAATGGCAACCAGGCACTGAGGGGGATGGTGAAGCTCCCCGGGGTCAGATGAAGTTTTTGGCTGAAGAGGAAAGGACACCCATGTCCCTCAAGCTCCAAGGAGTTGCCATAAGCACTTGACTTGTCTTCTTTTTTAAGCAAGGAAGTGAGAAGCACTTTGTCCTAGATTTGAGGTCCTTGACTGCCCATAAGCACTGTAATAATGCCTGTCATTAATAATATGCATGAAAGTTGTTATAACCCTCTCACCAAGACAATGTGTTAGACCTGCGTTGTGTTTAGGAAAAAAATTAGGGGCTCTTTACTGTGATGGCAAAATTCAAACAGGAAAGAAAGGAATTCATTTGCAGGGCTGTGACAGATGTAACATGTCCCCGCACGATTCTAATTAATGCACCTAAGAAATAATCTTGTGGCTGTTACTCACCAAATGATACTTTGTAAAGTTTCAGCTGTTCTTCATGCTTCTTGGCCAATTTATAAATTCTGTTGCTATATCCTTTTAAGGCTTCTCCGTAGTCTCTACAGTCGAACGGAATGACCTGGGAATCTGCCAGTTCATAAACCAGTTTGCCTCGTAACTGGGCAATTGTGAGCTGTTTCTTGAAGGCGGGGTCGTAAAATTTTTCCACTAGCTCAAATGTCTCATATACAGTGTGATAAACAGGATAATTGCTGAATTTGTCTGCTTTCTGGAAAAGACCAAGAAAATTTGTCAATGCCCTGTATTCTGACTGCAGTTAGAGATGTATTGATCACTTTACGACTCTGATGTTTTGTATGATTTCCAAATCAAAAAAGCTATTTGTTACAAACCACTATTTACTATCCTTCATTTTTGTGTGTTCCTATTAAAAAATTAAACCAACCTGAATCCGTGGGCTGCTGCACAGGGTTAAGTGAGCAGGCTTCCTTCTCTCTACCTACACAGACCTGCCTTCAGTTCCTTTGCACAGAGATTGCCTTCTCCAAGAGCGAAAACAGTTTGGATAGCAAAAGTCCTCAATCACAGCCCCTTTTTTGCCTTGTGTAGCTCTTTCTGAACACAACTATGGAAGATTTGTATATTAAGAGGACTATTAATAGCATAGTGGAACAAACTATCCACCTTCAATCGGACTCCATAAATACCTTTCCCTGAACTTGACATCCTATAGGATATACACATCACTGTAACAGGTTTTATTCTCCAAACATTTAGGTTTCTTGCTAAATTAAGAAATGTCACTGGTATACAAACCAGTCAAAGATGCTTTGAAGCTTTTTTATTAATGATGAATAAATGCTTTTAACAGGATGACTGCTCAGCACTATCAAACTTTTTCAAGCGATCTGTCAGACTTACCCTGTTCTTGGTGTAACGAGCTCTGCCTGATGCAATTCCCAGTCGCTGGAAGTAAGCTTCAAAATCACTGCCTGACCCCAGTTTATTTATTCTGCATGTTGAAAAGACAACATCTTAGTGAGAGCACTTACTGAACAGTACGGTAGTAATTTATGCAAAATGCAGATTTTTTCAGAGAAATTGAGGTCAGTTCTTCTGAAGGGCACATCAGGGACACTAGTAAGATCAAAGACTAGATGAGTGGCAAGCTTAATTACTTTACTGATTTTATTCCAACACTCTGATTCAGTATCCAATATTGCTAGGAAGATCTTTTAATTGCAGCAATCCTAATTATGGCAGCGATGACATTAAAAATACAAACAAACACTTTATGCACAGGAGCCATAAAATTGTACCAGACGCGTCTCTGCCGTCTTAAAACATCAATCGTCTATTTCCAAACTAATATGGATTGGGCAGCAGTGTGTGTAAAGACAGATGTGTTTGTGTACTTGGCACATTCCGCCGCAGAATCCAAGACCGATAAATAATTCCCGCTGCGGAAGGCACGGTCGGCACCCGGCACCTGCGGGCCACTGCTGCCATCTGCTGGGGACGTGCGGCGTGGCAGGGGGAGGAAAATGGCAGTAGACAGACGTAATATTCTATATATTTTCAAATATTTACGTTTGATGTTCAGTTTTAGGTGTACCTGTCTGGGCTGGTGAATAATAAGTGTTTGTCAGCAAAAAAAAAAAAAAAGTTTCTTCTGTTCCAGCTGAAGTTAGTATACATTTCTGCAAGGAACTACTTGGATCAACTAAGAAAGATCAGACCTGGTAGCTTTTTCAAAAGGAAGAAATCTCGGTGAGTCTAATGAATCCAGAAACTCATCTTAGCAGGGCCAGAAACCTGCAGAACATTTTGGTCAGATCACAAAACGGGGCGGTTCTCTTTACCTTCCATCAGTATTGCCACACTGGGAGTAAGATTCAGCCTTTCTGAGCCATAGGCTGAAAGAGTGTTTTGGAGTTGTGATACCTTCAAATATGAAGTCTTAATACACTCATATATAGATTTGTAATGTAATACATTTACACCCATTGTATAAACAAGGAATAATTATCACAAGTTTTTTAATTACTGCTTTTTAATTATCACTCTAGGCAGCTTTTTTCCAACTGAGCATTTGCTTATCCTAACAATTTTAATTTTATCTCATCTAATAGGTGACTAAACTATGTTTTGAACTCTTTCCCCACCCTGCTTTTTTTTTGATTGCTTTCCACATTGCTTTTCTACTAATAAAAAGGCCTTTTAAAAGTGTGAGGTTTCATTTTACCGCAGGAATAATGTCACCATCATTAAATAAAAATAATAAAATTTTATTTTATTTTACTATAAAAGATATTGCTAGAGACTCACCTTGTGCTAAAAGGTTTTGTATTGCTGCCATAAATAGCACATCTCGAAAAATTCTGGTGAGTAGCCATGCCATGATATGATTAAAATACTGGGGGAAAAAACCCCAAACATATTAACAACTTACCTGGGATAGGTATTATTTTCAGTTGCAGGATCTTTCTCAAGCCAGCTCTCATAAAGAGACTTATTTTCATAACCCTCATCAGGGCTTAAAATCTGGAGAGGGAAATATTAGATCTCATTGGAAGTACCTCTAACTCGATTCATTATCAAAGGAGATCTTCACAGCTCCCTGCATAATTTTTAACCAGCAGTATTGCTGTGTGCAGGGAAGTGAATATTGGCATTTGTTACACACATTTATGCATTCCCAAACAAGGAAAGCATCTCATAGGCACTTGGAACCAACCACAGACAGTAGGAAAGAACAGGTTAAAAGCTTTAGGATGCTACCTGGAGCTCGTCTACGACAGGGGGAATGTGCATGTACACACACAACAGCATATAAAATACGATGGGACTCCTCCAGAAACCAGGGTGTCCCAACTGCTGTCCTTTCAGCAGGCATGGGGAGATGACAACCACAAGCCTGTTTGCCCTGCACAGCAGCAATATTCTCTCAACACAGCTAAACCTAAAATTTGACTGCTTGTCCTGTAGGAAAGGTACAAAAGAACCGTGCTGGAAGGAAGGGTCCAAACCAGTCATATTACAGCAGTGCCAAGGGGACTCAGCCGAGCCTGGAGAATCATTGTGCAAGACACTGTATGTACAAATGTAGTTCTCACCCTTACCTTAAAAAAAACCCCAAAAGCTCTGTAACCAGGATGGAAAATGTAAGTATTAGTGCTGACATCATGCTGCCAACAAAACTATGAAAGAGTATAAAATAAGTTGACCAAAGCTCTTAGAAAATCTGTGGCAGAGTAAAAATAAATCATGACTCCAGCCCTGGTCTCCACCTACACTTAAACAACCTTTAATACACACAGTCCTTTAAATTGATTTAAATTTAAACCTATAAGATTAGTTATGATGTGCAGAGGATTGGAATTTTTTCTTTCCGAAATACAAAGCATAAATGTTCATGGATAGATACACGGTCCCACCATATTGTTGGGACTTAAATTCGACATTGAAAAACATACAGACTCCAAATTGAAATTCCAAAGCCTTCTGACCTCTGAGATTCTGTCAGCAGCTAGCAGGAAAATAACAAGTTTGTGAAATAACTGCTTGTCTGCTGTCATTTTCAGGGTACTTTGGTCAAGTCCTAGGGCTAAAGTGAAAATGGCAAATTAATAAGAGCAAGCTGAACTCTGACATATGGGAGTGCAAAAGCACTCTATGCTCTGGCAAAGATGTTATTCTGACAGCTCTGGTCATGTAAAAAGCATTGGTCAGCTTTTTCATACAACACTGAGAGTGTAGTAAAACATAGTATTTGCCCCAACTTAGATCCAAATCTAGGATCAGCATAAGCTTCCTGCTAACTCAAGGGAAGATGCAGAGTTCTTTAAGTATAAATGCAAAAGAAACAGTCATAATCACGGGGGAATTGGAATTGCACTATTGCAGGCACTCTCTGGTGGTGACCAAATGTCTAAACCCTGGCAGTAAAGCAGGGCCAAAAAGACAGTCAACAGCTGAATGTCCCATCTGTATGCTGGGGACCACACTTAAATGAGAACTCCCTGAAAAGAAACACTTCACGTGTACACTGCACTTCTTTCTGGTGAGAGCTGGCTCACTAAAAAACAAGAAGAGCAAAGAGATCTTTGGGTGTTGGATAACTGGGTGTTGGACTCCTTAATAGGAACAGAAATAACTTTCCTTTGGACATGCATAATTGGGGTCAGGCTGCCAGGTTTTCTATTGTTTACATCATGCTTCCACTGTTAAAAGCTAAAATAACAGTGAATATGGCATTCATTTTTTTAAAGTCAGTCTCAAGTACTTTGCGTGGTACTTCAATGGAAGTTTTCTACCCAAACCAGCGACAGTTGAATAGTTGACTTAAGATCAAGAGCAAGTTACTATTTTTAGCCCAGAGCACTTTTTTTTAACTTTGTTTATCTTTTGCAGGAAAATGTCTTCCTGAGTTAGTGGCTTACTGCAGACAGAAAGTAAATTATTTTATCAAGGGCCCTGCAGCACTAAGGACATGAAAATTTTTATAGTCAAAAGAGAATGCTCTTCAGTGTGCCAAGTGTCAGAGCTAATATTTGAACAGCACAGCTTCTTCCCTCTGCAAGGAGGAAAGATTAAGATAGAAAGAATTGATTGGAAAATAAAATGTAGAAAAGAAAATCATGGGAGTAGCATAGATAAACCTCCCCAGATCTAAACCACGGCATTTCAGGTGGTAAAAGCAAACTGTGTTTGAAAATAACTCAGGATAAATGCATCAGGCAGGATGGGAGATTGGTACCTGGAGTCATCCTACCAAGTGCTGTTACAGGGCAGATTTTTACACTGGACCAAGTGACCTGAGTTCCCTTAAGATCAGGGGGGGAAATAGTTTGAGTTCTGCACACACAGAGGTAGACAACCACATTTGGCCAAATTAATCTCATCCTTAAGGCACCTATTTCTACCCAATGCCTTTACAGGGAGACCATGTTGCTTAAGTCAGACAGAGCTGTCTTTTGTTAATTGAGATGAATCCACATCTGAGGATGCTGGCAATGGCTCAGGAGAGGTGCCTAATCTGGTTAACTCCTCACATGGCCAATAAAGTTCTATGCTTTAATGGATCGCAACCTTTCAGCCTTATGATGAGGTGAAAGTAAAGGAGTCACAGTTAGAGCACTTGTAATCATGCAAATCCATACATCAGACCTGTTACAAAACCTTCTCAATCCTTCAATATTTATCACATATTTCAGGCACTCAGTGAGATATGAAGGAGATTCAAGGGAACAGACAGAGAGAAAATGGTAGCTAGCCAATGTGAAAATTTTTTCCTTCAATGCTTATCACTTCAGAGAATGGATCTTGCTCAAGCGTTTTGCCATCTTGCTTTTACTATTATTATTTTTACTATATATTGCAAATAAGATCCTACTTATGTCAGTGACACATTTCAATCCTTTTAAGAATACTGAGGAACTGTGAGCATGGACTGTGTACTGTTGATGGGATATTTTGCTATTCATTTTGGTGGGATCAAGATTCTTCCAGCACAGCAATAAAATAAATCTGATATTATTCAATAATCCAATTTTATCAAATAAACTTGAAATCTTACTTATTCTTAGAAAGGCAGAAAAAATAGACCGATTCTGTACCTCTTTTGTCAGATTATACACCAGTTTGTAGAGAAGAGGGGTACAGTCAACTCTTAATGTGTAGTTACCTGAAAATAAAACAAAGACATGGAAATTTTCCCTTCAGGTACCAGTGGCATTAATGGGTTAAACCCTGAAGTCCTTTCTTAGGTAAACTTTTTGACTCTATGGCAAGAATTCATATCTTTTCTCAGAATATATACAGAAATAGACTGCACGGTCTCACTGTATGAGCTACTGCCACTACCTGACAATGATATATTGGTTATAGTGCATCCACAGTAATGTAATTAAGCCTTCCCATAGCTCTAAAGTATGCCTAATTATCCCTCATTAGCTACAAGCCCTTGTCACTCATACACTTCCCAAAGCTTTTGTTAAACAGAAGGCAAAAAGTAAGATGATGGAAAAAATACCAGGTAATGTTAATGATGTTTCCAAGGAGAGTCAGTATTTGAGAACTGGAAACTCAAGTCACAAAAGTGCTCAAAACAATGACCTGCTTTGCTTCTTTTCACTGCCATGTGACAATAAATAGAAATAATTTGCTGTCCAAAAAGTGGTATAAGAAGTGTTGTGAAGAACATCAATAAAAAAACCAAAACCCCAAAAGAGTACATGGATGTTATGGGTCTACAGGGGATTTTACTGCTCAGTCACGTGGGAGATGTCCAGGATACTTAAACCAGCACACTGAACATGGTGTTCTTTTCCTTATTCTATACTTCTTTTCCAGTTGTTTTGCTTTCACATTTTCTTTAATGCATAAAGCAAGAGACATGTTTGAATAATCAAGATCTAGAAGAAAATTGTTAAGGCAGCAGCATGTTGGCTGCAAACCAACTAAAAAATATGCGTTAGAATCCATGGTGAGAATAAGAAGCAGTTGTAAAGCCATTATTTCATTCGTGAGATTTTCTAGGCGTGAAATTTTGCTCCACTTTTTACACAGCATGTAGGCAGCATAAATGAAGGAACAGCTCTAACCCTCCTTATTCCCCAGCTCCAACTGAGCATTTAGAAACTGGGTTTGGCTTTTCTTTCTTTCCAATCTTTTTGTGACAGACAAATTTTCAGCTGACAGGAATAAAAAGAGTTCCTAAATGTGCCTGTTGATATCCATTTTATTCATACACAGGAAGCCCAAAGAAGTTGGGTTTGACATGGGAAGAGTAATGCCCTGAATAACTGAGGTTATGATGCAGAGCAGCTTCACAGGACTCTGCTAACTATTATTTCACCACAGACAACAGTAACAAAGGTCTTTCTGTAAAAAAGCACAGCATATTTTCAGAAGGATTTTGGGATATAGATCATAGTGTTGGGCCTCTTCAAAAAAAAAGCCAGTTTCTAAGCAGCATTCCTGAATGACATATTCTTCTCATAGAAAAGTCCTGCTGTAATAAATATATAACTCCCTGCTCCTGGCAATCAACAAAGGTAAGCACACTGTTTCAAAGCACCAAAGCGTCTCCGGCCCCCACAAAGTGTAAGCCTGAGGTCTTATAATAATTTACTGTCTCAATATATTATAATGCCATGGGGAAAGGAGCTGGACCTGTGATCAGGACAAAGAGCAGACTGTCATATATTAAAACTACAATTGTAAATTAAAGCTAACGCTGTTAAGAGACAGTTTAACATACAGAATGCTCAGTTCCTTAGCACAGAATAATGAACTCCTCCAGAGGAGACACTCTGGACTCAGAAATGTGGACTGCAGCTCATGGATGGCAGTATTTGCAGAAGAAAGCATGATGAAAATTTAAATTGTTCTTTCTCTCCACTTAATTTTGTATTTGCAACACTTATTCTGTACAGCACAATACCTATCTCAAGCAATAAATAATTCACAGAGGACCATTAAACATTACATCTGTGCAGTAAGGTAAGGTTAAAAATAAAAGACCCACCTTCTATAGAAGAATCTGTGTTGATGTAAGCGACTGCCCGTTTCTGAAGGACTTTGGCATTTTCCTAGGGTTGTAAATGTGTAATTGTTACTTTCAATTAGTGGCGTTTAGTCAAGAGCATGTTAAGTGCACTGTTTTTTACAGCATTACCTTTAAGATCTCGGTCAGGATAATTACTGCTGTGTACCTTACTAATTATATTGTTTGAGGATGGGTAAGTGATCTGGGCACATGAAATGCACTATTCCTTTCTGGGTCTTAATTTGTTGTGGAAAACATCCACAAAATGTAGGTGCTGCCTCCTGCATCGCACAGGAGCAAGATGGAACAGGAAAATTATTGAATAGAATTGTAACACAATAAAATAGGGTTATTACATGAATTTTAGCTCTGCACTTTAGGACTTTCTGAACATGCAAGATGTGACTGTGAGGTCAGCCAGAATTCCTCCATGCTTTTAATCCCTAGTTATTCGTATGCGCTCCCAGCACTGAACTCAATTTTAACACTGATAAACCACGCACTCCTGTCATTTCTACAATCTTCCATTTCAAAAAGGGATAAGTCAAAGCCCCGAAATTCCCTACTAAAATGCAGTTGATTGACTATTTTGAGTCCACTAAGCATTGCTTTAATGCTAAATGTATACACACATCTTGTTTATTTTTTGCAAACATGTAATTATGTTTGAAATTGATATTCTATTCAGTAAGTGATATTTCATGAGGTTTTGGCTTTGTGACAGATATTTTAATTAGGTTAGCAATTGTTACTTGATTCATTCAATTTATAACCCAACTAACAATTTGTAAGTCATGTGAACTAAAATTTTAATTGGTAATTGATAACTACACACTACATTAGTTAAATATCTTATAAAAAAAAAAAAAACCAGTAGAGGAGACCCTGCAAAAGAATATGACAGGAGGAAGCAAGCCTTTATATGCCTACATGGGGCCTTGCATATATGCAAAATCATATTTGCAGCAGAAGAAATTCCTTTGTTTATGAGCAATGGAGATTGTCTGTGCAGCAAAAGGATGCTGCCACAGTTGCAGTTCTTTCTGTTACACAGAAGATGTTGAATATCATGGGTTAATTTTCCTCGAGATTTAGTACATGACAGATCTGGCAGCTGCAGAGAAGAGGAATGTAAGCTGTGAGGAATGTCTCTAGAGAAACTGAATCTAATTTAGGTCTAAAAGGGTAGTAATGCACACCACCAGGATGAAGCAAGGAAACAATAATATCAAAACACAGGTTCAAATATGAACTGTGCTTACAGTTTTCTAACCTTATACAGCTGCCATTTCATGGAATAATGAGTGATAGATTACTAGATATCAAATTATTAAACACAAAACATTACAGAACAGTAGTAGCAATATTTAACAAATAGAACATAAGAAAACTCCCTAGTTTATTAATGACTTGCCAAGAGAAATTGATCCTTTAAGTATAATTGTTTTGTCTGCCTCATAATTAAAACAATTGTGTGGTTTTTTCTTGACCTAAATGCACGTAAATGTATGCAGAGATGCATAGACAGAGAAAACACAAATAAAGTTTTACATACAGCATACTTTGCCACCAGTGAAGTTCAGGTGGGATGAAACTTTAATGCCAGCTCCTTTAAATTTCTCAGTAAATGATTTAAGATGATTTAAATTACTTTTTCTTTGTCTAATGTTTCATAAACCAACAGTAAGATGAAGAGACTCTGTTACAGCTGGAAGCCAAACAGTTTATGACTGAAAAAATTAGTGCAAATCTGAAGGAATAGAAATCGCAGTTTTGTTAACAGAAGAATGATGGAATCCCTTTGGTGTTTGGGAGCCTATTTCTGGGTTTGTTACCTCCTCTGACATGTGACATTTTGCCATGTAATTTTGTGATTTGCTGAAATACATGCCAATAAGCTAAACTAAAAAGATTAATTTTTTTTATTTTATGGATTCTGAAAGCTCTATCCACATAACTAAATATTAACTTGTAAATAAAATTCTAATAGAAGAACAAGACAACACATTTCTATTAAACCATTCAGTACTAATAGATTGACATAGTTCAGCAGAAATGTATTTCATCAGACAATTTTCTGCCTGTTCTCTTTCTAATTTGGATTTTACAGACAAAGCAATGAAAATTCTCATAAGACCTAAATTTCTTATTGGGGTTGAACAAATCCACTAAGAACTGAACATGCCCAACAGGAAAAGGAAGATAAAAGGACTCAGAACTTCACTTCTGAATTTCCCAACATTCTTCTCTCAGGCAGGAAAAGGAAGATAAAAATTATGTGCCCAATAGGAAAAGGAAGATAAAAATACTCAGAACCTGACTTCTGAATTTCCCAACACTCTTCTCTCAGGCAGGAATATAGTCATGTAGGGATCCTCCTACAGAATTAATCAACTGCCCCGCCCCTGAGACTCTACAATGCTGGAATTCACAGGAATTTTGAACTATTGACTCACAGATTACCTATCCTTTCATTTGCCCCCTAGGACTGATTTTCATACAAAAGGCTTGGCATGCTTATAGATCACAGCCTCAGGATCTGGACTTAAATTTATAGAAACTAAGGAATTTCTCAAATAGAGAGTTAGAAAACAGACTAATCTGGGTTATATAAAATACTAGCATTCTCTTAAATGATGGGATAGATGATTTCCACATAGATACCACTGTGGAATATTAGCTTTGAATCAAAGGAGAATTTTAAATCTTAGAAGAGTTAGTGCACTTATGTTGTAAGACGGTAGGTAGGTAGGTAATTCATATAAATATATGAGTGCCTCACAGCACCTGAAGGAGTCTGTTGTGCTCCAATTTTACCATGAAGTTTTTGATTGCAGTCCAGGAATAGATGCTGGGTACTGCAGCCACCTGCAACACACTTTCAAGTTTTGCTTTGCTTTACACAGTTTTTTATTTACCTCAGCCCACTCTGTGGAACCCAATAATCCAAATTCTTCTGCATCCCAGCTGGCAAAAATAATAGTTCGCCTAGGTCTCCAACCTGCAATCACATAGTTAAACTTGAAAGTCAACTTAAAATTTAAAAGTCTACTAACTACAATTAATTGAATTTGCTTTAAAAACAGCACTTAACTGATATAACAGTAAAAAAAATCCTCCTTAAAATCCTTGGAGGAATATATTATTGCAGAGGCATTTCTTCTTAATGCAGTATTTTCATTCTGCACAGCTAAGAGGTACCATTACACTTGAGAGCGAATAAATTCAGCCAACTACCACACAATGCTACATATGCATCTCTTCAATGAATTTGCATCCTTCATATGAGAAATAAAACTTTCTGTAGAGGTGAAAAGTTAAATCAATACAGCAGCTTATGGAAACACTTTTCCCCAAAGCTCCTGTTGTCCATATCCACCATTTTACATCTGTAGCAAGCAAGTTACCTTCCATCTTCATTTTACCAAAACTCCGCACAATTTCTTGCAGAACAGCGGCACCGGTTGTTGGATCAATACCACCAAACACCCAAGAGTCTCTATGACCACCTAAAATGATATATCTGTCTGGAAACAAACATACAGTATCAATTCATAATTAAAAATGCACTTGGATTACCTGTATTTTTTTTTTTGACTGCATCCTTACTTGTATCAAATGAAATATGAAGTTCAATACCAGTGCTACAAGTTTATTTTTAAGGGAATCTGCAATCATTCGCTTACTCTACTGAGGTATGCAACTAAAAACAAGAAATAGTTAATAAATATTTTTTCCCTCTAAAAGTCTTTCATGCGTATGACCTGCTACTAAGTATTAATAGTATAATGTTAAGGCCCCAAATCATCACTAGTTTTCTGTAATTTGAATGATGTTAATTTTTGCAAAGTAAGGGGAAACCTTATGTAAAATGACAGGCAGCATAAAAAAAATTCTCTGATGTCTATCATTGTAGCATTCCCATTAAAATGCATTCTTGGGAATGCCAATGAAAAATAGTGTGATGGGAAGGACAGGAAAACTATTAAGAATTTCTAAAGACTCCATATTATATGGCTATCTAAAAAATTTTAAGCTTCTTACAACACAATTTCAACAAACACAAATAAAGAAGGAATTAAAATCATCAAGCACCTGATGCTCACCTGGTTCCCGAGCTCCTCTGAGGATGCCAATGACGTTGTAAATTCGTGTTATTTTATTGCTTGTATGAACATGCATTCTGACTTTTCTGAAATGAAAGGCAGTGTGGAATAACCATTTCTGACTAATGAGCCAACAAAAAGCTAATACATATAACATATAAACCGGAGTTTGTGCCTCTGTTCTGCTTTGTGTGTTCAGCACTGATTCAATGTGCATTCAGCATTGTCATGCTGTCTGAGTCACATTTTTTTGTTTCAGCTTAACCTGTTGGTGATGCCTTAGAAAAAACCCTACAATCTGGGCCAGTCTATAAATTTGCGAAGATTTACAGAATTTATTGAATTTTTATTATGGGAACCAATCAGATAATTGTGTACTAGAGGAATAAACTGAAAAACATGCACAGTAATTAAAAATACATTTACCTTTTGACCAGAATTATAATTGTGGATATGCATATGTTTATAAAGAATACATTTTGATTTTCTAGCACAGGTCCATGTAATAATATAAAACATGGAGAAAAGGTGGTTAGGAATATTCATCCAGGAATAAATTGAAATCTCTGTCTAGGACAGCAGACCTAAGTGATCAAGATTTGTCAGTCATAGAATCATAGAATGGTTTGGGTTGGCAGGGACCTTAAAGATCACCTAGTTCCAACCTCCCTGCCATGGGCAGGGAATCTTCCATTAGAGGCAGGAAACCTTCTACTAGAAGCACAGGTTTTTTTCACTGTGCCCCACCAATAAAATGCACTGGTGAAATTTCATAAAAACAAAGGGAATCCAGGTACTGGGAGTGATAAAACTAATATAGTATTCAGCACCCCTAACCTGTAGAAGAAACAAAACACCAAACAATGGGGGAGGGGGGGGGGGGGGGGTCTAGAAAAACCCCAGGGGTTTCAAATTTGAAGTTATCTTTTCAGCAGCGAATCTGCATAGCTGTCAAAATCAAAACCTACTTCAGGACAGCCACTGGATCTTTGCCCAGAAAATAACTGACACCAGTGCCTTGAACATGTGTATATGGGCACACTTTCCACATGCAAGTGACTTTCTACCTAGAATCAAAAGGTCCATTTTGATATGGAACTACTCTGGGAAAGAAGTATGCGTAGAATGAATCTGTATTTACAAAACATGTTATTCTGCCAAGGAGGAAGATGTTAAAAAGTGAATTCAAAACTAAAAGTTTGCGGATGAATCATATTGTTTTCTCACTGCTGTTCTTCAAGATCCTCCAAAAAGCACTGTGATTATGTCAAATATGCTTTCTTATTTAGTTATTCCTACTTTATTTATTTTCAGCTAGTGTTAAAGCAGAGCAGGAAAGAATAATGATAAATGAAGTCTTTGTAAAATTAAGTATTCAGACATACTCTTGTTAGCCAGGAGATGGAGTAGTGATAATGATACACCATTTTTACACTGCTCATCGGGGTCCACTACCAGTCCTCACTGAATAATAACTCATGTAAACTGAAACTATTTTTATGAGGAAAAGTCACAGAAAAGTGATCTTTAGCTTTATTGCAATTTATTGCCAAGTGTCATTATCATGTGGCCTGATCTGCTAATCTATGATCTTTTTTTAATGTAATTTATTTAAAATTCTAATAATTATCACTAAACATAACCCCAGCAGAAGGAAGCAAATTTCTCCAGAGTATCTCTAGATGTATTGTTTCAGAATCTTTTCCTCAGGGGGATTTTTCTTTTTTTTTTTCAATATTGTATAAACAAGCAAGTATTAAAACAGACCTTGTAGAAGAGTTGCCTGTGAATCCTGGCCCTATGTTATAAGACACATTGAGGCTTCCTTTCCAGCTGCTGTCTGGAGCTGCAGGTCCTCCCATTGCCCTGTGAAGTGAAAACCAAGAGAAATGCAGTTGACCAGTAGGCTAAAACCTTAAATTCCCTTAATAATTATTGCAGCAAAACCAAGATGGTTTTACAAAATTCTTAAAATCATTATTGCAAAAACAAATTGCTTTGAATTCCCCACATTTTCTGAAGCACACGTTACTACAAAAGAGTAGCGAATACAAGTAACAGCATAGATTTTGCCATCTCAATGTGAAAAATTTATCTCTACATTTGTGAATACTGACTTCTGGTGAGGAGGACTGATGTATACTCACCGCAGTAATACTTCTGCATCGTGATATCCAATGGGATGAACCGGGATTTTGGGAATCCCTACACCTTCATTAACTTTATACCTGAAAGTGTACTCTGAGAAACCAGAACAGAATGTCAAGTTTTTAGTATTCTTAGCAACTTTTACCAAACTGGAAACCCTTCTGAGCAGTGCAGCCACAAGCATGCATGATTTCTTTTGAATTCTTACATCATTTCTCACATACTGCTTCTAGGAAACCAAACTGTAATGACAGAACCACAAACCCAGAAATGCATCTGCACAGCTGTGCAAAAGAAGTCCCCACACTTGATGCAAGGTTACATTTGTTATGCAATCATATTATAACATCTCCTCCAGGCTGGCTGTGGGGAAACCAAGCTGGAGTGTGAGGTGAAGATGGCACCTGTGCAGCTGGTTGACAAGCTGCTGAGGACATCCACAGATGCATTTACCAGGGTTGAAGACAGGCAATGTCCCTCTGAGTCTGGTGAGCCTGGGACACACAATCTCACCTGGTTTTAGGTTGTCTTACACCCCCAACAGTGGTCACACAAGCCCATGAGCTTTCCAGAAGCACCCCTGTACAGCTGTCCCATCAGCAGATAGCACTGGCAGGCATCTTAGTTCAGACTGAGTTTAGGATGCCAACAAGGACAAGACAAGCACATGGTGCCAATTTTTGAAAGACTCTGGGCTACTGTTATTTTTGCTAAAAGAATTTTATTCCCCTTAAGAAGGCTTTTAAACTGGTTTTCTGCTTGGACTTTATGATCAGCAAGGAAACATACCTCCAAGTAAAGCTATTAGTCCTCTTTGATGGTAGAATATAATCTAGTTTAAACTGGTCCTCCTGAGAAACACAGATTTTTTTTAAATGGCTGTAAATTCTCAGTCATTTTCTGCTGCTTCACAGTCTGTAAACCTACACATCCTGCTTTTTTAAGTGTCACAAGGGTGGGACCATACAAAGATTTTCCTAGAAACTTTCTTCCCCTGCCAAACTGAAACCAGTTAGAATGACACTGATAGAACTTGCTATGCAATAGAAAATTAACTACAATTGACAAACTGTCAATAATAACTTCAAGTAGCTTTTTTCTCTGCATCTGTACTGAAAATAAATCAATTTCTAGTGACACACTTTCAGAACCAGTTTATAAAGTGTTTGATGGCTCAGGCTACAGAACTTTCACTCACCTTTTGCAGGATAACCTGGTGTTAGAGGGTCCCCAGCTCCATTCAGGTTTAAAACATTCCCACGCTGGACTCCTCCACCTGGAAGGTTCCAGCCATTTGGATAAGGATCTACTCCAGGTGCACAGTAGTCAGCAGGGTCTGAATAAAGTATGATCCCTTGGGCTCCTGCTAATATGGCATTTTTAACCTGTGAAATTATTTGCTTTTAAGATGTGGCTTTTATTTTTTAATGCAGCAATAAATCTGAATGTTGAGATTTGCTTCCATGCTGACATAGTTTTAGAAGATGAGTATGTGAAAGAGTGAAAATTACCCCAGATTCAGCAGAAGAACCAAGCACAGTGAAACACAATACGCTCGTTTTTTGTGTCAAACCTTTAGTCATAGCTCAAGACTATGAAACAAAGCACAGAACATAAAACTGAGGAACAAAATCTCCCTCATAAAACTGAGGCACTGTCCCCACTGCCCCACTATCACAAATTTTGCCAGATTTGTTGTCTAAAGTCAGAAGAGATAGTTTCTTAGTTTCTGTGCATCAGACTCCTAGTCAAAACGCTATTTCAAAGTACTGCAGTTCTATGGATGGCAAGTATCAAAAGCCTTGGCCCTACAAACTACTCAGTTACCTAAACTATTCTCTTGCAAGAACTGCCTAGGGAGTTTGCAGTCATCTCTGTCTCAGGAGTTTAATACATTCATCTGGTTTTATTGTTTTGGAAGTTATTCTTAGACTGCAGTCACAATGGATACATTGCAGGCATCCTTCTGCTCATGTGTTCCAACAAACAGCCCTCACTACTTCCCTCAAGCTCTACCATGAAAGTGCCTGACCCATGCAGGAAAAATTAAAACACAACCCTTACTTTGTTTCCTCTGAAGATCTTCCCATATCTGGCAATGACAATCTTTCCTGTACAGTTAATTCCCATTTCACGTTCCAGCTTAAAAAAATCTTCTGTACGGCCATAATTCACGTACACCAGATCTGCCTGGGCAGAAAAGAAAAGTGGTGTTGTGGCAACTGGCCAGTCAACAAACAAAATACCCATTATCAGAAATACAGTTTCATTCACTATGTATCACAGAGGATTTTTTTTTGTTGTTGTTTTTTTGTATTTCTAGAAATGAGATCCAGTGCCCATAAAAACAATAGCAAAAGATACCCACAATACTCTTTAGGAAGCTTTGGCTCAAACTTCTGATGTTTGGATATTATCCTGCACTTAACAACAGTCCTAAAAACAGGCTGGAGAATAAACCAATGTACTTTGCTGAACTGACAAACTTCTCTGGCAAAGCAGTGGTATGCCTTGCACACACAAACACTCACTACCATATCATTTCACTCATTTATCCAATGCAATGTTGTCCCTGACCTGAATTAGCAGATTAAGTGAGGAATTTTTGTGGCCTTTGAAGGCATTAATTTAATCTAAAATGTCTTCCAACTTGATTTAAATATTGCTACTTCTACTGTGCCTTAAGTAAGTCCTCTACAAATGACTGAATAATATGGAGCACTCTGAGATATATCCAAAATTTTCCATCAAGATAAAAACTTTTCACTTGTCATGTGATTCAGAGTTCTAGCAATTTGAGAAAGATCTTTTTTGGTCATAAAAGTCTTCTAACCTTTGCATAATATGTGGCCTATCTGTGCCTAAGTGTTCTTTAATTAAGACAAATGGTAATTAAAACTACTACAACAAATATTTTGAGAAGTTGGAGCAACTGTCCCAGAAAGTGTTTCAAAAAATAGGTAATAGTACCCTTACACAATTTCTTTTCTTACCTCTGGCACTCCTTGTGCTGAAAAAGCATTATATGGTGGTAATATATCAGTAACATTTTCATACCCCTGTGGAGGTGGTTCAAACAATGATGTATTGAAAACCTACCAAAAAAATAACAGTAGTCTTTGGTCAAACACTCCAGGTACAAATTCACACACTAAGCAAATGCTAATTATAGTTTAAACTAAAGTCAGAAGAGACAGTTATTCAGTTTCTGTGCACCAGACTCCTTGTCAAATAATTACTGTTTCAGAATACTGCAGTCCTATGGAAGAAAAATATCAAAAGCCTTGGCTTTTGCCAACTTAACTTTTTCAGCAGTTTAAATTATAATTTCCATAAATTGCTAGCAAAAAATACAATTCTAACTAGCACATATAAGTTCAAAAAAAACCACAACTAGGGATCCAGAGCTAAACTTTTGTAATAGAATGCAGATATGAATACAAAGAGATGGATCATGTGTCAGAAGATGCTCATCAGCCACTGCCTGAACCTAAGGAAAGAAGTAACTGAAAAATTGCCAAGAAGTGGTGACAGTAAAACACACCTGGTTCATCCATGCCATCCCAGGTGTCTTTTGTGGTTTCTCCCACCTGTATTATTATTATTATTATTATCGTTGTTGTTATTATTATTATTATTATTATTATTATTATTATTATTCTCTTCATGTCTCTTCTAGTAATGCTCCAGTGAAATGTGCTGCCTTTTATCACTATGTATTGTAAAACTCATGTTGCTTTTAGGTTCATGTCCACCTTTTGTCACCATGTGAGATTATAGCTGAGACACTGTTACAGGGTTTCTGGAAGTATTTCTTCATTCTTTCACCTCTAAGCTCATGTCATCCCTGGGCACATATTCCTTGCTTTCTACCCTGGCTCTTCATCCTTACCTATATGCTATAATGCTTCTCTAGCAGTCCCACCTCCTCTCCTTGCTCAGGCTCCTTGTCAGAATTTACATCTACTTCTTTATTTCCCCGGGTATTCAAAAGGGAGAAGATGTCTATAGACTGACTAGTTCATTAGTACTTCCAACACTAACTTAGGAGACACCATAGGAAGCCAGTGGGATCAGGTTCAGACCACGAGAAATGAGGCAATACTACATAAAGTCGATAGTATCTCTGCAATTCCTTACCTCAGTATGTTGTGGAAGCAAGTATTGTACAGATGCTCAAGCAAGGTTTGGATAGGTACTTGGAAGAGAGAGGTAATGAGGGTCACTGACTGGATAAATACTTGGAAAAGGTCTAACAAGAATTTTTCAAGAGACTAATTGCAGCACATTCAGAGAAGTCCTGAGTTGAAAACAGCAAGACACTGGAAGAGCTGCATGCCTGAAATACATTTCTTTGTTCTTAAACGTCCCTGTGCATCCACTTAAGACTGTTCATGGAAGCAGGAGATTAGCCTAGATGCATCCTTAAGCTGAACTCTTCTAACACCTGATGGTTTACTGGTGTTAACTGCAGCCTCAGCACACATCCCTGTTCTTCTGTTATGAGGCCCTGAGAGCTCAACCACTCTATGTTTTCTGCATAGCCTGGAAAACCATTTCCAATTAGGAATTCCCTTTGCACTGGATTTTTTTTTAACAGTATAAAACTCATGCTGAGCTGAGTAGGTGGGAATACAGAGGAAGACACCAGTTTTTTAGCAGGAAGTCACTGGGGTTTT
This sequence comes from Dicrurus megarhynchus, assembly GCA_013399195.1. Lineage (NCBI taxonomy): Eukaryota > Metazoa > Chordata > Aves > Passeriformes > Dicruridae > Dicrurus > Dicrurus megarhynchus. The sequence continues at coordinate 79,476 of VXAD01001742.1, forward strand.
TTTGGTTTTACATAAGTATAGTTTTGTCATTGAAAAGATCACCTCATTTCCTTGATCATCAATTACTGAAATGTAGTTTGGCTGTTTTTCATCTGGGTATGAAAGAAGCACATCATAATTAACAAGTTCTGCTGAATCCAATCCAAATTCCTTCCACTGGCCTTGAATTTTTTTGGCAAGAAGAAGATTCTGTTCAGTTCCTGCGAGATGAGGCAACTTGGTAAATGAACTAGAATAAAACAGAAAACCACTAGTAAGCAGAAAATGCAGAGAGATACAATAGTGAAATAGGATCAGTGTATATAAAGCTAATGTTCAAGACACATTGCATGGACAGTAAGGTATTAAAGTTGGAGCTGTATAACATGATTTCTTATCAGAGTCTGCTTCACGACACGCAGAAAATATAGTCAGAGCACAGGATCTTTCCTGAGGCCTTAGGATAAGTCAGCTGAACTTTTCTCTTTGCATAACAGGAATAGCCACATCTACACACAAGCAATGAAAATCAGTGTCAAAGTTTCAGCAAAATAATATTAGCAGTATGCAAGAAGCAGAAATATATATAGGAGAGCTACACATTCAGAAAGGAGCCTTCCAGAAAATTCTGGTATCTGATGATGGATCTGTACTGTTGGCATAAAGCGTCCTACAAAGTTTAACTTGAAAATCATTACATTAAATTATCTGCATAGGTTTGCTTTTTTTTTCTTAATCAAAAGCCTGAATAACAAAATCCTTCTTAACAATTACTTCCATATCAGATACAACACATCATGGTGATAAACAGTCAGGAACAGGATCCAGTCCCTCTGGGCTACCCTACAGAAACCTCCCTACAGTTTGTTTGGCCCACTGAACAAGTAAGTAATGGTGAAAGCTCATCAGTCAGCCAGGTACTCAGCATCAGCTTCCAATTCCCAACAGGCTACTTGTCAATGGTTCCCCACAGATGTCAGATACCAGCAATTACCATTAATTAGCGGCAGCGAATACCATGATTAATATCACTTCAGCCTGTCGTTTCAGACTGTTTTCAACCCATTTTCTGCAGTGTGTACTTCCTCAGCTTCCAAAGGAGAATGATGTGCAAAGCCTTGTTAAAGTCAAGGATGTTACAGCCACTCTAATGTCTCATGCACGTAGCCAGTCATTTCCTTACAGAATGCAATCATGCTCATCATACAAACAATTAGGAAATAAATGCTGACTGTTCCTAACCATATTTCTGTCCTTCATGTGTTTGGAAACAGATTCCAGAAGGATGTTTTGTCACCCTTCCAGACCTGAAGCTGACCAGCTCACAGTCTCTCCAGGCTGTCCTTACTAAAAGAGGGGCACAATATCAGCCTTTTTCAGCCACCTGGGGCCTCCTTCAGTCATCAGAACTTCTCAACTACACCAACATTGCAATCATAACATCAAGGCCTTTCACATGAGTCCCACCTGGCCTCAAGATTTGAATGCATCCAGATTCTCTAAGCATACCACACCCTCTCTGCTGTTGCCATTCCCTCTCTTTAAACTGTGTGGGTATGCACCAAAGTCTGGAAGCAAACTTTGCCAAACCTTGTTGCTTGTTGTCTTCTTGCACTTTAATTCTCACAAGAATTTTAAGTACCTTTTAATTCTTTAAGTATACTAAATACTACATAATGCCATCCGGCAAAACACACATGATGATTTTTTTTCAAATTTTCCCTTCCAAACAGTTTAATCCTTTCCAGAGTTATGATATAATGCTAAGACCAAACTGTCTGTGTTTTCTGAGACTCAGATTTTTTTCCCCACTTGATAAAAGCAGATGTAGTAGTCTGAAAAACTAAGAATATATATCAAAATTCTCAAGTTCCCATTTTTTTATGCTTTTGACAAACTTTTTGGATAGTGTGTTAATACAGTTTTTCTGCAGTTCCTGATTTTTATTTGAATTTAGGCAAAAAAACCCCAATCAGCATGAAGCATTTGGCCCATCACCAAAGCAAGCAGACAAATGAGAAGCCATTAATGTCCCACAGCCAAGAGACTTTGGCGTAATTACAGAGCTGTTTCACGCTATGTTGCCTAGATTCTCCCTCAAACATAATTTTCAGGAACTCTGCAATCTCCTGAAAGCAAGAAATACAAAATAAGATTAAGTCTGTAGACTTAAAAAGCTAATTGATGTTAGGTATGAAACCTTAGGGTTTTAGAATAAATGTATAGAAATCAAATTTGTCAGAAATCCTTTGATGTTCTTGATGCAGCTGCTGACTTACATGCTGAATACCAACACTTTACTAAACAGAGTTTGTATATATTCATTTTTCACATGAATATATTTTTTCCTCTGTAGAAAATATACATATACACAATAATGTGGGTTTTTTCCCTTTTCTGTGGGAAAAAAAAAAAGGGTTTTTTTATATTGCTAGCATTTTCGATATTTTGAAAGAACTTCATGGATGCACTGGGATGCAAAAAAGATTATTTACTGACAATTTCATCATGCAAGCCTTAACCAACTGTACAAGCACACTGACCGTGGACAGAGCCCTTTATCTCTGAACCAGAAGACTAGGTATAATGGGATGTCAGAGCTCCCAATTAACAGCACATTACCCAGTATGACCACACTGAAGGAATTATCAGTTCTAAGTATAGATGCAACTCAGTGCTCTGCAAATCTGTAGCATTAATTTTTAACAGATTAATTTTCTGCTTAGACTAGCTGCTCAAACTGAAACTTTAAGGAGACCCTGAGCAGATGATCAGTCAGATGTAATTCATGTCAATCATTGTATCCCAAACACAGTAAAATCATCTCAGTCTGAAAGAAAGCAAAGTTACCTGATGTTAGAGCTTCAGACACTTGCAAGAAAAAAAAGGCACACTTCTTTAAATCAAGAAGCTGGGAAATCATGAAGACTGGAAAGCACTGGCAGTAATGCAGCTGAGGGAAGTCCACTTGACAGTACAGCTGCTTCAAAAAGGCAGCTTCAAAAATGGGGAACAGAAGAGTTGTAAGCCTCTCTCTTCTTCCCTCAGACATTCCGTACAAACTAAATACTTCCAAAGTATCTTAAAAGCTCTGCTTTCAGAGGCCCTTCCTTGGAGCTGATATTATCACTTTCTGACTTTTTTGACTGATAATGTTGTTCAAAAAACAGGATGCACAAGGCTTACCGAAGAAATTTCCTGATGTTCTCTGCTTTCATTTCAGCCACAAGTTTCTGTCTCACATTTTGATGGACATCTGAAGAGTTGGGGTTTTTCTCAGTCAGTTTTGTAAACCATCCTGAAACACATTTGAAAAGTTTCCTACTTAGCAAGAATGTCCTCACATGTTTGAGCACAAGGGCAACCTGTGGTACTAAACAGTTAAAACCACAAGGATGAACAGAGCTTAGAGCACCCTCTGTCAGTGTCTGCAGGCTCAGAGAAGTGAAGCAGAAAAGTAAAATATATTTCATTGACTGAAATGCCTAAAAGTAACATAATGAAAAAACTACACCCTAAATGCCTGGTAAATCCCCTTTTTAAGGCACTCATCTCTCATTAATTTTAAACTATAGGTTGAATTCTCAATTAACTGTTTGCAGTGTGACGTTTGAACTCCTGATACTCATGATGAAATTACTTTATTTAGTTTATGCATATATTTTAAAATATATATGTTAGCATATTTAAATGGAAGGTCTAGGACTCAACAGCCACCCTGCCAGCATTGTAATAGTTACAGACTTGGGGAAGGGTGGGTTTAGTCTATTTAATAATTAAAAGAATAAAGGTAACTGTCACCCAAGCCAGTTTTAAAATGTTTATTCAGTAGCCATAAATAGTAGTAGGAGAGGGTATACCAAATGTATGAGTTTGTCTTAAGAAGAAAACAACCAAAAAAAAAAAAATCCTTTTATTATTATGACTAGACAGTCCCAAACTGGGAAATTTTCTGTAAGAAAGATAGATATATGTGCTGTCACATGCACAGTATATATGACCTGTTACACTTAAATATAATTGTATTAACTCTCTGAACTGAAGAGTGATGCTTGATCAAATCAAAAGTCCATTTTGCCCAGTGTCCTGTTTTGGAGCAGGGCCATATGATGATGTTCAGGGAAATGTATAAGCACAGCACAAGTACCAGAAATTTGCTGCTCAGGGAACTCCCAAATTAAACTAATATTTTATATATTTAATAGCCCTCATGGATTTTTCTTTCATGCTTTAGCCTTAGGTTTGTGCTACAACACAAGCTTAAAAAGGACATGCAATTTTAGATTTAAAATCAAATGCTGCAACTGACTTCAGAAAAGAATCTCTAGCAAAGTTCATTGTGCGTGAGGAAAATTTCAGTAACTTGGCTGTCAGTCAAACTCCTCCTCCTCCTCTACATTCTACCCTTAATTTCTAAAATAGCAACTGAATAGGAGTGTTTAAATATATCTTCAGTAAAAAACAGGAAATAAAAATTTAAAAAAAAATCTGGGAGATCTTGCAATCGCTGAAGTCTCGAACTCTTGTATGAATCTTTCCTCTTTGAATGCCTGGCTGCCTGTTTCGGGAAGCTGCCAGTTCACCCGGGCTCGTCCCGAGCTGAAGCACGGAGCCGTTCTGTTCCTCACTCCCTAAAGACCGAAAATGCTTGTGGGAAAAACTCCTTAGGGAAGCAGTGGGACGAGTACTTTACCATGTCCCTAAAAGGCAGTTTCATCTCCCTGCTGGTGAATTAATCACAACAGGGGTTGCACACAAGTATGTGCAGGGGAAAGCAGCTGGGGGCTGAGCCCCTGGGTCTCTGTACTCACCTGTAAGAAAGCCCAGCAAGAAACAGCCGAGCAGCCCAGGGCACACGAGCCACGCACGGAGGGTGGCCTTGCTCCTGCTCCTGGCCATTCGGTCAGCACTGGCCGGCAGCTTGGCAGGCTCTGAGGACTGACAAGCAGCTGCCTTCCTCCTCCTCCTCCTCCTTCTCCTCCTCCTCCTTCCACCCAGAGCCCCAGGGCTGTCCCTGGCTTCTTTGCTTCTCAGCTCTCATGCTGCCTAACCAGCTGGGTGATGATGATACAATTTTCCAAGTGCAATAAAACTCTTCCACTTCTTAGTCTCACCCCACCAGACAGCTCCTGGGTAGCTGCATGTGTATCTTCTGTAACAAATATGTATCCAGGCTGTGCACCACGCAATGCACACGTAATATTTAAGAGGCTGATTTGTATTAATTATTAGGACTTTCTGGTTTTGAAAGTTCCTGTTTTAGGCTTGTTCACAATCTGTTCCAGTGGAAGTGGCCAGGAGTTGAAATTAAGGGAAAACTTGTTTCCTCTTTACCAATGAAACACTGAACTGCTTCCCTTTTTAACCCATGGTAACATTAATCCTTAGCAAGGAATGTATTCATAGAGCAGCTGAGAACAGAATTTAGATTGGCCAGCAAGAACACTTTCAGATATCATTCAATTTACAACTCGTAAAAGTTGCAAATTTATTTCCTATATTCTCTAGCTACTTGCATTTAGGATTACAAGGTTCTTGAGATCAAGTTTCCCTAGTCTAATTTAGTCAAATCCATCAGTATCTCATGGGGAAGGAAACAACTGCAGCCCAGGGAATAGTCAAAAAATGTGTGCATAGAATTGTCACATTTTGCACAAATTTACTTTGACCTTGCACATCAGTCTCTGCTGCTGAGTCCCTTCATGGCTACATGGAAGCCAAGACTGACCTTTCTGGAACTGAGAACCTGCCCATTTGAGACCAGTTATATGGCTGAAGGCAGGAAAGCTTTTCTGGGAGCCTGGGCATGCTCCAAATTCCTACCACTCACTCCCAAAGTCCAAAGTAGATACATTTTGTGAAAGAAACGTCAGTACTCCGAGTATCGAAATATTCTTTAATACATTTTGATGAGCTGAAAATATTCAGAAAAAGCAGAAAAGACTGGTTAATGTCCTAATTACTTAAACTAAGGCTTTTCAGAGAAAAAATACACCACTTGGGTATTCCGCACCAGCCACAGCCACTGTCTTAAGCATAGGGCTGGATGTCTTTGTTCAAATGATAAACACGTCCAGTTTTGTGATTTTTTCCTGTCATTTCCCAACTGCTCATAAGCCATCACAAATCCTGAACAGCAATGACATTTCACACCAGCATCTGAATTGACATATACAAACCAGATGGAATTCCACCTACAGAACGCACAAAGAATGAGCATATTGATGTATTATTAGCATTTATATAGCACCACAGGTGTAGGACTGCCACATAATAGACAGCAAAGTGACAAGGGCTTTTGGAGATTACTATCAAAATTAGACCTCACATGATAATAACATCAGTGGAGGAAGAAGGTAAGAATAGCAACAGCGAGAATGTATGAAATGCATTTATTTCTACATGTACGTCTTTTTAAAGTGACAAGGGCATTAACAATGCTGAGGTTGAACAATGAGCAGCAGCCAAGTGGCTTCTACCACTTAAAATAATTGCTGTAAGTTATTAGTTGTGACATGTTCTTACATGCCATGGATTGGCCACAGGTGGAGTATACTATGTTACAATTAAATGCAAGTGTAACACATAGTGTAAATCTGTCTTCAATCACATGCCCTCCACAACAAGACTGAGGCAGGAAATAAGATGAAAAAGCTCATGGGTTGAAGTGAAGACAGGGATATTATTTGCCTGCTACCCTCATAAGCAAAAGAGATTCCACTTAGGGAAAAATAATTTATTACAAATTAAAATAGACTCGGATAGTGAGAAACAAAGCCAAAAATTAGGACATCTCCCACACTGCAACTATTTTTTTCAGCTTAACCTTCTTCACTGCCAATTCCTTTGTGCCATATGCAACACGGGTCATCCTGGGATCAGGCCAGACATCCTAGGGTATCTAAAGTGTGATAAGCACCTAACTTTAAGCACTTGAATTATTCTGTACTGAGAGTGTTCGTTTCCTAAAAGAAAAACAGCCAGTGCCATTTGGGAGGTCACGGAGTGTCCAAAACCTCTAGACAGAGCAAACCAGTACAGGGCAGCACTTGTGTCCTGCTCTGAGGTAACAGCTGCAGGCCAGGTGAGACTTCTCACAACACCTGAAGTGAAACTGCAGAGCCTGTTTTCAGACAACTGAATACTGCTCTGTGCAGCCACGGTGCTCACCATGGCCTGCACCACAGGCTGCAGGGGAATCTCTGCTCTGACACTTGGAGCATCTCCTTCCGCCCCTCTGCACCGACCTTGGGGTCTGCAGGGCTGTTCCTCTCACATTTTTCACTCTTCTCTAGTCTGGCTCTAATTGCTTTTGCACAGTAACTTTCTTCCCCTTCTAAAATCTGTTATCCCAGAGGAGATGCCACCATCACTGATGGGCTCAGCCTTGCCCAGCAGTGGTTCTATCTCGCAGCTGGTTGGCATTGGCTCTGTCAGAGAGAGGGGAAGCTTCCAGGGCTCCTCACAGAAGCCACCCCTGTATCCCCTTGCTACCAAAGCCTTGCCACGCAAACCCGATGCTGATGGGGACAGACTTTTTAGTAGAGCTTGTTGCAGTAGGTCAAGACATGGTTTTAAACTAAAAGAGGGTAGATTCAGACTAGATATAAAGAAGAAATTTTTTACAATGAGGGTGGTCAGCCACTGGCACAAGTTTCCCAGGGAGGTGGCTCCATCCCTGGAAACATTCACGGTCATGTTGGACAGGGCTCTGACCCACCTGGTCCAGTTGAAGATGTCCCTGCTCACTGCAGGGGGGGAAAGGACTAGATGGCATTTGGAGATGAATCAGCTTGGTGTGCTGTGGAGGCCACTGAAGAGTGACATTACTACACAAGAATTTTAGCTGTCCCCCTTGGATCACATCTCTTTTATATACAAACATCCCGAAATTGCTTGCTGACAAGTTGCGAAAGTATGCCTGAGTTATCTCACCTGCAAACTCCTTGGAAGAAAATCAGCATATGAAGCCTGAGTAATTACCATTCACCCAGGTGAAACAGAAGCGGGATGAGGTCTGGTTGCATGCATACATACACACACACACACTACTCAATCACAGAGCCAAAGGTGTAGTATGTAGTATGAAGTATGCTCCTCAGAATAACTGGAGTCAAGAGAAAAATGAGCCTGACATGCGAGATCCAAAGTAAAGCATGTCAGGATTGCAAAGTCACATAAGTGAGAAGGTGGAAGAAGCTGCTCCAACAAACCTCATCTCAGTCTCAGCTGTTACTGATCATCTCATTCCGTACCCAAGGAGTGACCTCGGAGCTCTTGAGACGATCAGTACCCCAAAAGACTCATCTTCCTTTGAGTCCTTCCCTGGTAAAATCAAAGCCACATCCATCAGCCACCCTGTTCTTTTACACTGGGCTTTTCCAGCTAGAACTAAGGTATTGCCAATGTGAGATACTTCTACAAGTGCATTGCTGATAATAGCTGAGTATTTTACTCAGTTTTGAAAACACCCACTTTGATCTAAGTTTAATCAAAGGTTTGAAGCTGGAAGGAGATAAAACAAACCCAAAGTAGTCAGAGAAATTTCACAAACTGTGAAAAGATTACAGGGTAAAAGGACTCCTTTTCTTAGGGCAGATGAGAAAAAAATGTCCAAACCATAAACTCCTGAATGCACAGTACTTCTTTAAATTAATATCACTTTTAGAATTATCAGGAAAATTATCAGTTACCACATATGCCTCATACTGAGTTCAGGAGTGTGGACACTCGCTCATTCTGACAGTGAAAACAAGAGTGAGGTTCAGCTGAAGCTAGGAGCACTTGTGGGTAGCTACATTCACTCTACTCCCTTAAAATACATAAATCCCTGCTAAACTAAAAAAGCTCAAAGAATGGCAAGGATACACATGCCAAATGCAAAACTAGCATGCATTTGTGTGTTGAATGCATAATTATGCTATTCAGCCAATTAGTAAAGCCAGCAATGGTACATGAAACACAGGACGGATGCCAGGGCTTGTAAACTGTAGGTTGTAGCTGCTCAGTTTGTACCAAGTAGGCCCTAAAACTTAATATCTGCAGCAACAAAGATACACTACGGTTGTGCTGCTTGACCTACTCTTTGACTAAGAGTTGAACTTGTGGCTTGAGAGATCAAGGGACCATGGTCTGTGGGAAAGACAGCTCTGGCAGGAAAAATGGCAACAGGGGAATGCTCAACCGCAATTTCAAATTAGTAGTTTCCTTCTGACTCTGCCAGTTGCACAGTCCCCTGAACTCTCTCACGGCCTCCACAGTCTTTCTATCAGATTAAAACAGTAGCAGATGCTGATGCCTTGAGTCGGAGTCTTTGTTATCTTGAACTTCAGGAGACCATTATCAGATTCCAACTCAAATAAAGTTTACATTGCTGGCAGCTGACAAGTGCAGCTTGCAAACTTTGACCCTTTCTTCCACACGAGGAATGTACCCAGTGAGGCAGATAGAGTAAAGGACTGTGCCCTGAACAGAGGCACAGTGCACGTCACCTTAAGGCAATTCATCCTTGTCCTATTGCACGTGTCCTTATAAAAAGTCCCCCTCCAGCCTTCTTTAGGGCCTTTAGGTACTGGAAGGTGCCCTGAGGTCTCCATGGAGCCTTCTTTTCTCCAGGCTGAACAGCACCAGCTCTCTCAGCCTGTCTTCACGGCAGAGGTGCTCCAGCCCTGTGATTTAGTGGTTTTTCTCTAGACTCCTTACAACAGGCCTTTCTTACACTGGGGCCCGAGCTGGACACAGCACTGCAGGAGGGCTCTCACAAGAGCAGACCAGAGGGACAGAATCCCCTCCCTCAACCTGATGGCCACAATTCTCTTGGTGAGGCCCAGGATGCAGCTGGCTTTCTGGACCACAAGTGCACTTTGCCAGGTCATGATGAGCTTCTTATCTACAAACACCTCCAAATCTTTCTTCCTAGGGCTAGTTTTGATCCATTCTCTGCCCAGCCTGGATTTGTGCTGGGAATTTCCCTGACACAGGTGCAGCACCTGGCACTTGGCCCTGTTGAAGTTTGTAAGGTTCACACAAACCTATGTCTCCAGCTTGTACTCAACAGGAGAGAGAACCTCTGTTCCTGTATCCTGTTCCTTGCAGTGATTAGGGACCAGGCAACAGATTTTTTTTTCATGGACGTTGCTGTAGTTTAAGAGTGTGACTACTTCTGTACTTTGTGACATCCTTGGCCCCAACATTGTATATTATCTGCTAACTATTACCAAAAAGGGCCCTAATTAAACTTAAATGAACCAATGTTACATTTAGGCCAGAGATTAAAAAATTATGTCTTCTCGACTGAAAGAAAAAATTGCTGAAGCAGCATACAAGTCACATAGGGAAAGATCTCCACAATTTTGGAGTTTGGCACTCCAGTTCAGCCTCCTTAGCAATAGAAAAATACTGTTATTGCATCCAGCTGGTCAACAGGAGCTGTTTATTGCTGCCCCTCCCTGCTTATCATTCTCCTGACTGCTGCAGACAAAATCCTCTAGGTTAAGATAACTAAACTAACCTGGATAATTTTTTTCAGAGGTGGATTATAGATATTCATAATGAATTTTCCCCTGATAAAAGTGGGGCAGTGGAGCAGCCAGCAGTGACAAAACAGAGTCAATGTCTCCTGTCAGCACTAGATTTGGGGGAAGACATCTCCATGGTTTTACTCCAATCAGTTTAATAAAAAATGTGAAAGTAACTGGGCAATAACTGTAAGAGCATTTCCCATTATCTGGTAAACTAGATTATTTTATCAGAAAGACCAACAGTTAAGCAAAATAATGAATTAATTGTAATAACTTGTCTAAAAAGTTTTAATGTGAAGTGTAGAAATATTTATGAATAAATGAACCCTCACAGAAAAGAAAATAATCTACCATGATACCAAAAACCATGGGACAGTATTTTAAGACGTGGTAGAGTCCTCAGCTAACATGGCACATCAAATCACACAAAATATTAGCTGTGCAAGAGGTTATTAATCCTCCCGTGGCAAAATGTCAGATGAAGGGAGCTGATTTTCTGAGTCTTCTCTGTCTGATCTTGGTTGTCCCATGGTCCATCATAAGAGTAAGCAGCACATGATAATCAGACATACAGAGTCTACAAAAATGGTAATAATTTGGTATCCTTTCAAACTAAGGACATGATGAATTTTCTTTGCTTCTGTATTCATATTAAAAACACCTTTATATGGGCAAGGCATAGCAAGGGTAGATTTTGTTTAAAAGATTAACAATAGGGTCTTTATCTCAAAAGACATTTTGTGAGATGACTGTATGTCTGACAAGATGTACTGCCTTGTTTCAATTCCAGTGACTAAAACCTTCTTGCTTAAATTTATCTGCAAACAGCTGCAAGGTTCAGCATGTGAGGAAAAGAATGTCATGGATGAATATTCTGGGCTGGCTGCCCAAAACTTGTTACAATTATTATACATCCCGCACAGGGTATGTGACAGTTTTCCCATCTCCATCCGTGAATCTTTGTGTAAAAGGAGGGCTGAAAGGTCTGTCTTGAAGTATAATTATGCAATCGCAGGGTAAATAACAAAAAGGCAACAACAAAATTAGTAACTGATAGCAACATGAAATGAGTTCTGTTTTCCTGAAGAACTATGAAGATCACTGTAATAATCAAGCTAGAAAAATTCAAAATTCTGAAAATAAATCCAGTGGTTAGCAATTGTTGAAATACAAAGCTGAGAGAAAACCTGAAACATTTTCACTCTCACTTCAGAAGACATCTAAATCCTGAGCTCTCAGAATGGAGTACATTACCTTGTTAACATTACTAAATGCATTCCACTCGGGTATATTATTTGCAAAGACCAAGACTTTTTTGATTTTTTATTCTTTGTCATAATCCTCCTAGTGTTTTCAAATGCTCCATTTTTAAGGCTACTGCAAACTGTCACATTTAGTCTTCATTGACAACTATATTGTTCATATTTATGCTACTTCTTTCAGTGTTTCTGCTGCTGCCTGCACAGTGAAGGCTGCAATGGAAATCTGCCTCTTCACTTCTTCCCAGGCTTCATGTTGATCAGCTTTGCTTTCGATATCAAACATGGCATCATAGATTCCTGGGAAGGATTCTCCTGCATATTTGTTGTGGCTGCTTGGAGCAAAGATAACATGTCTGTGGGGAATTTGAGGGAAAAAATAACAGTATTATGCATTAGGAAAATAAAACATACTATTTTATGGATAAAACTAGTCTATTTCTATACCAGCTGTAAACTCTTGACACTGAAGATGTAAATAAATAAGATTATTGCAGCAATAGTAGCTAAAGTCCATGAAGCAAGAAAATAACATAAGCTACATTATGCCATATGAATTCCACAGCCTTATAGCTACTTGAGATAAAGTTAACAAAAGTATTTTCCTTTCCCTCAACTTAGATGAAATGAAAAGATTTTTTAAAAGCCAGCTTTTTTTCTCAGAGATATACACAGTCTCCAACAGATACGGGTATGCTTTGAGGTAGGAAAGACTTTTAACAAGAGACTGATCTCAAAAGATTTTTAACCATGAGCTATGAGAGGAACAAGGATTGTAGATCTTAATTTCTCCTTCTGCTGTTAGTTTTTAGTGGAGAGATTACTGTTCTGAATTATGCAGACTGGTAGAAGGACCAAAAAGCTAGACTTAATTAACTGCGTCTTAAATAAGATTTACTTCTTGAACTGGATGAGAGGACCACTGAATTCCTTTTCTGCTGTTTCAGTACTGCCATCCACACTACATTTGCTACCCTGACTGTGCTCTTAAAATTGTTTAAATTGTAGGTACTTCAATTATACACTATTTCACTTTCAAATAATAAGAACAACTTCCTAAAGTTCCTACAACTAAAATTAATGACTCCAGGGCTAAACTTTTACATCTGTTTAGAAGTCAAATGAAACCAAGAGAAATTTTCTGAATGGGCTTCCACCAAGACTCTTCCTCATTGTGTAAAGTGTATCACACCGAAGTTTTCCCCAATGCCGTTTCCCCTTTTCAATGTTATTCCTCCTGTCTCATCTAGTTTTACTGTGGTGAATAAAATCATTGTAACTCCATTCAGAGACCTGTAAATCTTAAAGGAATTCTCATAGCATACTCCATGAGGAAAATGAAAACTAAGCCTTTCTCACCTATAGAATGGCCTGCCAGGTAATCCAAGAGGGTCGATGAAAGCCCTTTCTAGAAACATGAGCTGATCATTTAGTGATCTGACAGCAAGCAGGCTAAGAAAAAAAAAAGGAATATGTTTAAAATGTTAACTACAGCGTGTCTTACCTACTCTTATCCCAGCATACACATTGGTATTTATGAAGGACAGTAGATCTGTGACGTTGAACTTTAAGTGTAGCCCACGAAAGACAGCCCGTGTCAGCTAACCTGCACAACAGAATTATGCTGATCTATGCTGTGACAGAGTCTGGTTCATAACTGGGAAGTCTCATAAAGCTGTTTTTAAAGGACAACTGATAGTGTTGAAGAAAACAGCATTTCAGGTATTTTCTCTCATGTTGCATCTTATTCATTTATTTCCTTTTCATGAGGATGCTGAGGCAGACCATTCTCTTATTTTGTATAACAGTTTTCTAAGGAACCTCTTCTCCACAAAGCCAGCCAGCCACAAATTACTTCACTAAAGTTGCATTTGTTTTTATGTAAAATCACAACATCTCAGAAAAAGGAACCCTGTGATTTTACAATCATCTTTTGAGCCATCTGAGAATTGACTTTTTCTGATGGTAGATTTTATACTCTCTAGAGCAGAGACCATCTGTGTCTGTGTGCTTTGAATAGCCCTGAGCATACTGTTGATGCTTAACAAATAAAAGAACTGTGAAGAAGGTTATACAGAGCATATGTGGGCTTGGTGGTTTACATCCAAAGTAACTTGTAGACCTTCAAAGGCATTCAACAATAAAAAATGTTAAAATTTTTACCACAGTAAACCTGGATTAACTCTACTACCACTAAGGAAACTGCTTCAAGTTTACAGTGATGCAAACAGAAATTGAAACTGGTTGGTTGAATTAAAGCATAGATTTAGCCCATCCATCACTAAAGCCATTTTGAAAATGCCACCTACATGTCATATGTCATAAATGTCGTCTTTTGCATAAGAGATTACTGTTAACTCCTTTATCTGAAAGTTGCTGCCATTAAAAAGATGGCTTTTATTCGCAGTTAGTGCTCCATAAGGGTAAGCATATGGCTAAATTAGATTCTTCCCAAGAAATGGAACATACATATATGTATATACAAAAGGAAGTTTGGCTTGTCATTCTGGGCATGGCCTACAAAGAATAAATTAAGAATTAAGTCAAGTGCAAACTAGGCCTTTTGGCATAGGTGGTGCAAAAAATTTCTTGAAAGCTCATCAAGAAGCTTGCCACAACTGCAGCTTCTTATTTTTTCTTTTTTTCCATTAAGTGGTACCAAGTCAAGACTAAGCCCTCTTGAGCACAGAGAACTACATGGAGTATTTGACTGGAAGAAAAAATGAGTTAAGCTTACTTATTGATATCTATCTGTTGCAGTCTCTCATGAAAGCTAGCAGCAACTTCTGTAAAATTCTTCACAGCTGAAAACAGAGCATCTGGAGGCAGCATGAAGAAAGTATTTAACTTCAAATTCTGAAGATATCATTTAACAAATCAAATTCTTCAATTAAAGCTTTATCTTCCACTGTGATAATAATCAAGAACTGTTCAAAGTCTCACTGAAGGAAAAGAAGGTGACCCCATATTCCTACATTAAAAATATGTAATTCTATGTGAAAACCTCTCTTAGAAACAACAGAAATAAGTATTTTTGTGAATATTGTTTACTATTTGCTACTTGAAGAATATACAGAAATATCAAAAACTGGATCATGGAACCAGAACCAGACTGTGTAGGTCTGAGATTTCATAAATCCCAACAACTGTGTGTTACTGTTATGTCCCTCCACACAGAGTTTTGAGAAAGACTGAGAACATGTGTGTGTATGTGCACACACATGCACATGTACCTGATATTGGTCATTAGCAGCCAAATCCTAAACTGAATGCTCTATAATGTTGCTAATTAAAAAAAGGCTTCTCAGGCACAGAATTATCCAACACTATAAGCTGCAAAGCAGTGTGATTTTTTTTTTAAGGAAATATGACAATGATGTATTGTTGTCAACACTGGCAAATCATACACAGGTCAAAGCACATGCAGCTCTTAAGTGTTAGCTCAATTTCGTAGTGGCATAGTCCCTACACAGGCATGCTAGTGACAAAATACTCCCATCTCAAATTAATGGAGGGTGTTGCTCTTGTTTTATTTACTGTTCATACAGCACCAGGTAAACACCAGGTCGTAGCTAAGACAGCCATTAATATAAGGCACTGTTAGCATTGACAGAGGAAGAGTGTGATGAAACACTGTACGTACCAAAGGATACACTGTATGTTGCCAGCTCCTCTTCCTGATTCCTTGACAAATTATAGATGATGTGAGCATAGTTGCTCACAGCTGATGCGTAATCTCTACAGTCAAAAGGAAGCACAACAGAGTCGGCCAATTCGAACACCAGCCCTCCCCGTACCTGAGCTACTGTCAGATGATTCTTGAAAGTGGGATCATAAAACTGTTCCACAATTTCATAGGTTTCATAGACACTGTGGTAAACTGGATAGCTGCTGTATTTTTCTACGTTCTGGAACAAAAGAAACCAAGCCAAAACGAAACCATTATTCAGCTATGAATATTTCAGTGTGGCTTGAAAACCTTTGCTGTGGGATTCAAGGCATGGTAAAGTTTATGTGTTCAGGTCATACTAATCCTATGTAGCCACTATAGACAGTCAAAGGAGAAAAACTGGTCAGTGGTGGCTCTCTTAGACATTAACCTGTGATGAGATGAATGGTCATTTGGAGAAATCTCTCTCCACTGACCACATACACAGCCCAAAGAAGGTAGCTAAGCACAGACACGTAACTCTCAGCTGGCTAAATCCAGGTGAGATTGGACTTCCTCTCTTGCTGGATTCAACAATCATTTGTTTGTGTCTTTGGATATTTCTTCCTTTTCAGAGGAAATGACCACACTGAATAGTTTGCTCCTTGAACATTTCTCTATCAATCTCTTCTCACAGTATGCTGCAGAGCCCAACCCATATTTTCAATAAAACACAAACCATTTTGAACTCAAAGCTTTGTAAAGTGTTACAAATCATTCAAAAGTCACCATAAGCTACTCAGAAACCTTCATCAACCATAGGTAATTTTGAGCACATTCATTAACCCTGAGCAAAAGTCCTTTTGTCTGACACCAAGCTGATCATTCTTATTTATTACGTATTTGTGTTGAGGGAGCGCATAGAGTTGTAGTAATTAGACACCACTCTGGCACACTGAACTGAACTATCCTAAAAAGCTGGAAGTCTAAATGGCTCCTTTACAGGTGATGTTATTCAGGCAGTTACAAGGGAAACCAAACTACAAAGACACAGACTTACCCAATTTTTACTGTAACGTGCTCTGCCTGAAGCGATGCCAAGACGTTGAAAAAAGGCTTCAAAGTCATTGCCAGAACCCAGTTTATTTATTCTTTAAAGAAAGAGGAAAATGCCTTGAGTGACAATACTTAAGGTATAATTTTAGTTTGCTTCCAAGTATACCACGGCAGTTATTCATTCAGCAGTCAGTCACTACACACTACACAGTCTTTTCCTAGTGTGCTCTTTTTTGTCAATGTACCATGAACTGCCTCTGATTCCTACACTACCTGCACCTCACCAGTTGCATTCTCAGAAGGGCAGTCTCCCTTCTCAAGACCAGAGATACCCAGTTCTCAGGAGGAGAATTTACCTCACTGTCTTTTTTCACTGACAAGAACCAATGACCTTGCTTTTACTGAACTTCCACTATCCCAAGCTCTCAACTCAGAGAAATCACAGCAGTACCAGCATGGCTTCATGCAGTAATATCAGTTTTTGAGATTCTGTAGAAACCCCCTGGTAAATTTGAAGGACAATTTTTTAAAATCCTGCCTGGTGTGCTCCCCAGCCACCCAAACTCAGAGGCCTTCCAGGAGACTGGAAAAAAGTGCAAAGGAAAGCTGTTGAGTCAACATCTTGTGCATCTGCCACTGGCTTGTGCATACCACCATTATTTGTCTAAATCTCCATAAACTATGTGAACACGTTTCATATATAAAGCCTCCTGTTCATCTACAAAGACATGTTCACTAAACTGTTATACAATAGGGTATCAGCTGCAATCATTGCAACTCTGAAATCTCTACCAGCTGAGAATCACACCATTTCTTTTCAGCACTCTGCTTTTCACATGAGTATTTCTTTAAAACCCACACTCTACAAGTTATAGTAATGTTTGGTACATAATTTGTTTCCTTTTGTCACTGACCTGGGGACCTCTTTATATTCACTTGATGGATTTTTTTTATACCAGCTCTCATAAAGAGATTTTCCTTCAAACCCCTCATCAGGACTTGGTATCTAGAAAAAGACAAAGGGTACAATTTTAAATGTTACCAAGCAACCTGTCATCACACCAAGCCTATGGCTTAGGGCAATGAGTAAGTCATCTTAAGTCCCTCAACCTTTCTGCATTTCTATTTTAACACTTCAAATGCATAGCATTCTCCAGAAGAATAGTTTATTTGCTAAAAAATAGGTAACTTTAGATGGAAGAAAACACAAGGAAAGCAAAACATTTAAAGTCAATATTTACATTCTGATATTTCTTTATGAGATTTTCAGCCATTTAATTTAAATATTCAGCAGAGAAACCCCTTAACAAAACCAAAACATTCTGCTTTCTTTGGCAGGAAATTTCAATTTCATCTTACTTGAATTCAAAACTGTTTCTACCTTGTTTCAGTTCACAAAAAATATGTTTATGGATGCAGAAGCAACCTTAGAAGGGCAGAGTGCACAGTACCTGGTGTTTATGTCATCATAGCTGCTAGAGGGGTATACAAATCATGATCATTCTAAAGTTCATTCCTATCACTGACTAATTTGCAGGTAACTGAGCAGCTTAAACACTGTGGATGTTTTTTCATCTTACTTTATATTGGTGGACTGCTGAGGTTTTATTACTTTGAATCTATTAAAGATTATTAATATATATTCTATTATTAATATATCTATCTTCTATCTAAGAATTACTCCACAATAGGAATCAAATTAAAACTAATTTATTTGGGTTTTTGTCCATGAAGGAACTTGTTCACAGAAGAGAATTATCAGCATGAAGACTTTTAACCACAGATTAACTTTGGATGGGATCACATGGGACATGCTTCCTGATCAGCATTCTCTTCAGACATCAGCTACCAACAAGCTGTGGTTACATGCATTCATCAGCCTTTGCTTCCCAGCATGAGGAAAGATTACACAGGCATTTTTACTGGTATTTAGATCAACATTTTAATGATGGCTCTTTGGTGTCCAAACTAAAACTCTGCTGACCTGATTTCCTGACAGTTTGGAACACCTTCACTTAGCACAGGTTACCATGGGAACTGCAGGTGATCAACTCTTCTGGAGTTCAGGACAGAAATATCTTTATCTGGGTACCTACTTTTAACAGAGTAACATTTTATTTGCTGTCTTTTATTTGCCAGAAAGTTATTATACTGATTTACTACTTTTCCTTTACTTTTGCACCAGCCTAATGCCAGCTTCCAAGAGATAATAAATTATCAACCCTATAAAAGACAGATGAAGGCAGATTAAGTAAATTCACAGAATATACACAGTAGTTGAATATACATTACATTGACATCTAAAACATACACAAAAACTAATTAAATGTTCATTGTTTAATACAGTTGAACAGAAAAAAAAAACCAGAAAAAAAATGCCAGCCTCTAAGACCCACTCCCAAAGCAAGGCACATCTTACATCTAAGATGGTGTGCCTATTTCCTAAGAAAGGTCCCTACCTCTCAATTTCATGTGCCACACGGATGTGTGAGAGCACCATGGTCAGAGACAATGAATAACTAACAGGGTACACTGAAGCTGAGCACATTGACCAAACCTGTCACATCACACAAAAACAACATGGTAGCCCACCCTACTTTCTTCCCCCGCCTAAATGGAATCAGAGTCTCCCACTACCATGGGCATTCTAGTAGTTAATCTGGGCAGCCAGGTTTGTGCTTGTTTCTGTCCTCTAGTTCACAGCATTCCCTTATTCTTTTGTTCTTAGAAGGAATGCTTCCAGAGGAGGAGTGGAAAAATCCCCTAATCCCTAATAATTTAAAGGTATAATCTTGGAATTCCCTTATCCCTCCTGGGAAAAGCTCCAGTTCCTCAGCTATTGACCTAAAAGGGGTACTGCAGTCAGAAAAGAAAGATCTCACACCATATTTTACAGACAGAGAGAGCCCCATCAAGTGAATGAGCACTGAACATACTGGCTAAAAATTTCAAGTGATATTACCTTTTTAGTCAGACTGTACACCAGACTGTACATCAGTGGTGTGCAATCCACTCGCAGTGTGTAGTTTCCTGAAAAAACATGAAAAACTATTTATTTGAAGAAGGAAGTTCCCTCAGCTGAAATTTCATGCCAATATTTAGTAACAAGAAAGGGATTAAGGAGCTACACTCTCTAAGAGGAGCAAGCTGACAAGAGCCTTCCTGTGATCTTCACAGTGCATTTCTGTTGGCTACGATGAATTACAGCCCAGCTTTTAAAGCAAGTCTTAAGAGCTTTTCTTATGTCCCCGTGATTATTATGCACGTTATAAGAGAAGAAGCTGACTCTAAAGCCACAGAACTCAGGGCACAACACTTCCTGCCTCTCCTACAACCTCCCAAATAGTGTAGCTACCTTAAAGGACTTTTTCCCTGAAACGACAGGAGTATCTGAAGGATATTTTATGATTCCAGGTCCATATCCATTTCTGAATTAATGCAACAAAAATTATCACACTGAAGGTCTCATAAATCTCCCAGACAAAATCCCTCCCAGTCATACCATCACTATTCCTGCAAAACACAAGTCAAATCCACGTACCTTCGACGGAAGAATCTGCATTGATATAAGCCACTCCCCGTGCTTGTAATACTTTGGCATTTTCCTGTGAGAAAGAAAAAAAGGAAGAAAATGCTGATAAACTTTTTTCCCTCAGAACTATTTTCCCATTCACAAAAGAAACAGCTGTTTCAGAGAAAGATATCCTATACTGCAAGGAGGTAGAGATTCCTGGGAGTTCAAAAGGAAACTCAAGGGAGAGAGAAAATGTGTGTGTAAGGAAAAGAGGGGGAGGGAGGGAAGAAGTGCTGCTTTCTAGTGCAGATTTCTCAAAGAGCAGCCACCATGCAAATTTCTTTTTGAACACTATTGGTTTACCTCTGCCCACTCTGTTGATCCTAACAAGCCAAATTCCTCTGCATCCCAGCTCGCAAATATCACTGTTCTCCTTGGTCTCCATCCTGCAGTGAGGGACCATGAAAACTATATTACAAAAATAAAGGAAGCTTGTTATATGACTAATGTAAAAACATATGGCATTTTTGGGGGGCTCATCTTTTACCATGATCTGTGGAGAATGAGATATATATAAGGAACTTTAACACCAACTTCAGTACCTAATTTAAAAATGATTTGTTATTGTAGCAATCTCACCTCTACTTCAATATTGTGCCAAATAATGTATTCCTTTTCATCTCTCACCTTCAAATGCAAGAAAATTTTCTAGAATCTAAAACTGATTAAGGAAAAATGATGTGCTGTGCACAGTTCTTGAAAGAAGGCTTTTCTAATCCTATTGGTGTGTTCAGTTTAGTACACATTGTATACCAGTGTCTACTCTGACAGAAAAGTGACTTTCAAATGCCAGATTTTGAAACCTAAGCAATACCCCATAACTTTGACAGATCACCTTCAAAAGAAAAAACTTTCACTTGAAGTCCTCCATTCAATTTAAACCCAGACCAAATGAAACAGGCTCTATTGCCCTTCCACTGTATCTCAGCCCAAAGTTTTCTTTGAAGCTAGAGGAACCTTTTCATTTTTACTCCCTTTCTTTTTTCAATTTTTTTTCCCGTTTGCATTCCAGAGACAGCTTCCCCTGATATTCAGTTACTGGGAGGAAATGGAAATAACACTAAATGTCAATAGGCTTTATGTGTAATAGGCAGGCAAAGAACACTTCTCTAGCATAGTATTTATGTCAGAGCTTCTCTCCATGGAATGTCAGATAGGGAGACAGCACTTGCTCTGACAGGAACAGAAACTTGGTGCAGTTGGCATTTGTTCCTATTCTAATGCAACTAGGCATGAGGTATTTTTAACCACTACCTCCTACTATGCTTGCACAGTTCATTCTCTGCATTACACTGACATCCTTCACTTCTTCTTGAGTATGCCTCCAAGCCACTGTCAGGTGCTGAGAAGGCTCTCAGTGTTGCCCTGATGAAGCCTTTATCAGTCCACCACCGCGTCACTTTTATAACACCACTGACACATCTAGTCTCACCAGCCTCAAATACACAATAGTCAATTGTACCTAAATGTTGTGTTTATTTCAGCATCCCCCATTTTGTGTTTTGTTTCCCTCTAAGTGTACTTTCTCTTGAGCAGAAGTACTTCACATGTACCAAGGTGCAGAGCAGTGTGTTTATTCAAGATATCAGTGAGATACACATTTTTAATTTCAAGCATATGTTTAAATCTCACAGAAATCAATGGGTGCTGCTGAGACCAGCTACTCTGATGTGCTTTATTCTTTCATTACGTTACCTTTCTCTTTCAGTTTTCCAAAGCTCCTCACAATCTCGTGAACCACAGCTGCCCCACTCTGAGGATCAATGCCACCAAATACCCACGAGTCACGGTGGCCTCCCAGGATGACGTATCTGTCTAGAAAAATTAATTTTGAAGGTTTACTTAGGAAAACTATTTCCTGACATAGAGATGTTAACTTGAAGTAATTTCTAATTTTCCACGTATGTATCAGGCAACAGAGATTAACAGTTTATAAAATACAGGATAGGCAAAAAACGTTTTAAATTTCTGAAGACATTTTTCTGTATTTATGGTCACTGCTGAAGAATTTGTCAAACCCAATAACTGGATCCCACAAGACTTAAAACCTCAAACTCCATATTGTTACTTCTACTATTAAACATACTACAGGTTTCCTCTAAAGATACAAGCATCTTTCCATACTTCACAACAGTGTGTTTCACGGTGAAGCTGATCCACTAATTATATCTGTACAGCACACAAATTCACAACATTAGGGTGTGATGAATGCAGTATTTCTCTCTGGATCTATATAATCAATCACAAAAAAGGGTTGTCCACATTATGACAGAGATATGATTATTGAGATAAAATTCAGACTAGGTCTCTGTCCTACTATAATATGGTTAATAGTTGTGTTTTAGGCAAAAGGAAAGTGCTGCAGTTAGAAGATGGTATCATCATTCTAGGGATGTCTATATATCTGTTTTTTTAGAGTATAAAATCACACTAGTTACAAGAGACTGTAAGACAGACAAAAAGTCAGTAGTGGTGGATATAGTGTCTTCCAATGGAATGCAAATCCATTCCCATGTTTATTAGGGAAGAATATCCACTTAGGAATATTCTCTCAATTGCAAAGTTACTTGCCTGAAGAAAAATATTTCCTTCTTGGTTATGACTCCCCCTTGAAAGTCAGCATTTACAGTGAAAGTGTTGACATACCCTGAACCATATAAAAGCCAGTGCAATAAACATTTCAACACCAAAGATCATGCAGTACAATATTTCAGAGAAAACTATATTCTTCATGTCCCCCTTGTAACCATGAAGTACATGTAGAGGTCACTGCTCACTCACATTATGCTGAAGGCAAATGATTTTACCTGGTTCCACTGTGCCTCTGATGGTACCAATCACATTGTAAATCCTTCTTACTTCATTGTTGTTATAAATGTGCATTTTCACCTTTCTAGTGTATTGGGAAGAAAATACAAAGAGAAAATCCACCAGATTAGATAATCAAACATCTTGACACCTTTCAAAAGTGTACAATATAAATGATAAGGAAGGCATTTTGACCAGATTTATCTCCTATTAAACCAAAGTAAATCTGAAAATATTACAGTGTAGTTTTTTCTGGATTCATACTTGTGCAAATGAGAACAGCATTTAGCCCTTGTACAGCTACGTAATATTTCTGATGTCAACAAGATTTATACAGATAAAGGGATCAGAACTCCAAAGATCTTTTGCTAGCAGCTAGTTTTTAAATTTGAAATAGTGAAAGAAAAATGGAAAGCATCTAATGTTAAAAAGGTAAATAGCTCTAATTTTCTCCAGTTTGGTGCAAATCAGAACTGACTCCATGTCCCAGTTTCACCCAGCTAGTAACCAAGCCCCACACAGCCACTCGCTCACACCCCCACCAGCAGAGAGAGAATCAGGAGGGTAAAAGGTAGAAAACTCATGGGTTGAGATAAAGACAATTTTATACATAAAGCAAAAGCCATGCACACAAGCCGAGCAAAACAGGGAATTAATTCACTGTTTCCCATGAGCAGCCCAGTGTTCAGCCATCTCTAAAAGAGCAGAATCCCATCACATGTAATGGTAACTTGGGAAAACAAACACCATCACTCCAGATGTCTCCCTTTCCTCCTTCTTTCTCCCACTTTATGTACTGAGTGTGATGTCACATGGTCTGGAATATCCCTCTGGGCCGTTGGGGTCACCTGTCCAGGCTGTGTCTCCTCCCAACCACCCCCAACTTCCTTGCCAGTGTGGCAGCACAAAAAGCAGAAAAGGCCTTGGCTCTGTGTAAGTACTGCTCAGCAATAACAAAAACACCTTTATATTACCAACCCTGTGTTCATGACAAATGTAAAACAGGCTCATACCAGCCACTGTGAAGAAAATTAACTCTACCACAGCCAAAACAAGAACACTCCAGCTCAGTCAATACTACTGCAGCATCTCAGGCAGCAGAAAATCAGACCACCTGAGGTGAATCAAGAGATTTTTTCTTCAACATCAGGAGTTGTTTATCTGTGCCACAGCTGAAGGTGTAACAACTCAGCCCCAAGCGTTCACATAAAGTTTGAAAAGTATGAACAATTGAATATGAAGTTAAACAGTTCATATGAAGTCAGTACATTGCACTCAGACAACACTGAAACACACAGACTTTAGTCCTAAACTGTAATTACTAATTCAGTTAAAAAACAATCTGAAGCAACAAAATTGACACTAAACTGCTTATATGAAGCAGTTTAATACTGCTTTGTATATGTCAAAAGGTAAGACCAGAAGCTGGACGCACACAAATTTAAAAAAGAAAACAAAAGTTCTCGAAAAAAAAACCCAAAAAAAACCCACTCAACAAATAATTTGTCAAAGGCTAGATGCTTTTCAAATGAAACTGGTTCAAGACTAGCTGGAAAATAAAGCAAGTAGGTCAAATCCATCCAATCAAGATATAAATATATATAAATATATAAAAATATATATAAATATATGTAAATATATATGAATATAAATGCTTTGCACTGAGCGTATTTCAGCCACGGAAATAGTCAAAATCAAAGGAATTATGTAAATAAACCCACCTACTCTATCTTTGGTCAAATTCTATTGCTCTACCTGTTTTTCCTGTGATCCCAAGCACACTCTCCTTAGGAAACAAAACTGACCTTGTAGAATAATTTCCTGCGAAACCAGGACCAACGTTGTAAGATACATTCAAATTTCCTTTCCAGCTACTATGAGGCGGTGCCTGTCCTCCCATATTACTGTTATGGAAAAAACAGAGATCATTATTAGTTACAGACACCTTACAACAGCACCAAACTCAAATGAGGAACCAGAAACCACACTTTCCTAGGTCCCATGCACACACGAACCAGTGCTGGTCTTGGTTTTAGACAATTTGTACTACAAGCTTTGGCAGGAGGATAATCTGGAGTTTCAGCTACACTAATACTAGTAAATTAACATAGACCAATAATCCTGGGCATAGAGATTAGCTTGGAATGGCCTACAGCTACCCTGGAAAACAGTATTGGCCTCGAAAGGTTTTGCATATAAACTGCCTCTTGTAAATGGTCCCTGGAACATTCTACTGCTTTGCATTTCCATTTGAATTAGCAGAGAGCAACTTGGCCCATTCCAACACTTTAACAGCACAGGCAATTGTTTTCTGGTGCCTGTCCCTGCGCACTGTTTAATCTCATAGCACAGACAGTTGATGTGTGTCAAGGATGGCTAAAGTGGAGAAACGTGATCAGTCCAAGCCACCCTTTCTTGTTCCATTGTCAAAAGAGACATGTTTTTCCTGTTAACACAACTGGAAATGCAGTAATTCAGTGGATTGCAATCACCCAGACTTATTCCCCTGAAGGAGTTGTATTTTTGACGTGAACTTCTGAGATATAAACAAAGTATGCTGGATATTCTGGTTCTCAAGAAGCAAAATATATTTATTGTAAATGAAAGCATGTCTTTTACTGTAAATGAATACTTCAGTCAAGCTTTATTCCACAGAACACTTCAACATGTCTTCAGGCCCTTAGTAAATTTTTTGTATAAAAATATGATAGCAAGAATAACAAGAAGCTATGACTTCTCAAGACAAAAGTGAAAACAATGACCCAGTATTTTTAAAGGATTTAGGTTTCATTTATAATTATTAAAACCAAGTTCTAGTATTATTTAATACTTACTGAATAGAAATGTCTGGCTACATCTTATTTATACATAGTAATCTGCTCTATCACTACTAACAGGCAGTGGATAAAACTCAGTATTCAAATAGAGGCATCCAATAGCAGAATGATTGCTTATGTGATTTAGGCATAAAATTCCTATACAAACACTTACCCAAGATTATATTCATTTACTGCCCTAAACACTTATCCATCATACTGTTGCCTGGAATTTCCTGCTCTGCATCTCTACATTTGATACAGATGATTTCTACTACATTTTTTATGGGAATTATCTATGTATGTCAACTCAATCACACCATAGTTTTTTTTTACAGAACTTATTTGGCTTGTTAAAACCACTATGAATTTGACTGCTGTCCACTGGCAAGTTGGTAGCCTATCTCCATGCAACTTGCATGTTTAGCAAGCATACTTACTTACATGTCTATTCAATCCCCTATCACACTCCCAGTTTCTTCAGTGTCCCTATATTGGTTCACTAGCATCATTTCATATTTAAACAACATAATACACCCAATTAGATAAAGAATACACCTTCCTTTAATAATGAACAGAAAAGATACTGTCCCATCAAACATTCACGGCAAGTGTTTCCTGGGACAAATGAATGACTTCATTTGTGGTCTCTTTTACATTACAGGTATCATGCCAGCCTCAAAAATTTTTGCCTTCATTCACACTGAGAGGCACTTTGTAATTCCAATATACTTGACTGACCAAGATATATCTATTACAAATGGTCCTTTCCAGATAACTCTGAACATACCTGGTACGTAACAATAGGTGCCACACTTACCACCTAACGAGAAACAAACATTATTTCAACAGCTACAGGAGAAGCACAATACAAAAGTCTTTTTACTCTCTTTTCAAATACTCTCATAACTTCCAAAAAAACAACCTGCTAAAAATTCCTCGTGCCTCCTGTGCACTTACCGCAGTAATGATTCTGCATCATGATAGCCAATAGGATGAACTGGAATTTTTGGGAGCCCTACACCGCTGTCTTTGTCTAATCGGTATGTGTATTCTGAAAGCAATCGAGAGATATTTTCATATTTACAAGTCTCAGAAGGAAGCTGTACAATTCATAGCACAGTCCTAACACTGGAGTCAGGAATAATCATTTCACTTTTTCGGAAGCTGAGCTGACATCCTCCCAGTGATCTTACTCTTTGTGCTTTATCAATATGTTTTCAGAGAGACACTAATGAAGGTTCTCCCAGAGTGTCTAGAGTCATGCATTTAAAGATGGTTGGAAATCTTAAAATTATTTGTTCATTTTTTGTGTTGAAATACTTTTACATAGAAATATTTCTCTTCATGGCAAAGAAGTTCAGACTAAGCTACACATAAAGAGCAAGAACAAAGATGGAGCCCCTAGTCTGATGCTTGGAACATTCAGCTGGGAACTAAAAACAATTTTCCAGTTGATAAAGGGATGCAGATAAAGTCTTACACACTGGACTGCTGAATATTCTGGATTGCTGGTTTTGTGTACAAAACAAAATCTTTTGTTCTGACAAAGCTCAAATACAAATATTTTTTTTTAAACAAATAAGAATCTTACTCTTCATGATGTGGACAAAAGCATATATGGAAGAGTTTTCTCCTTAATACAACATTCACAGGGCCCTGATGTGATTAAGGGAGACAGGGATTCATCTGTGAGAGACCACTGACTCTAGCATGAGGAACCAGAAATTTTCTGCATGGTCTGTTCTGGCATGCTGCTGTTTTGAACATGTATCCCTTTCCATCTCAAGTTCTGCTGCCTAGAGGCAACACTGCCCCTCACTTAGGGACTACTTTTCTTGAGGTGACTGCCTCTCTCAGATATGCTGGCCCAAGTGCTGCCATAAATAGTTCTTAATGAATTTCAATCAAAATTATCTGGTTCAGTAGCTAAATGAAACAGCTTAGGCACAGCTCAAGCAGCTGAGGAAGCCTAAGGTGAAGGTGGTGAATACAGATCAGCACTCTAGGGCTCCCTCTAATATCCCCTCACTTTCTCTCATGCACCATTTACAGAAGAGGCCCACTGCAGTGAAACCTGAAGCTGCCTCTTTCAGCAACAAAGACTAAGGAAAAAAGTGTGTTGCTACAAGGAAGAAAACATCCTCACCCCCTGCCCTTTCCTGATACCAGACCCTCAGAGAATGCCTTCTCTAGAGTCACTCACCTTTTGCAGGATAACCTGGAGTCAGAGGATCCCCCGCCCCATTCAGGTTTAAAACATTCCCACGCTGGACTCCTCCACCTGGAAGGTTCCAGCCATTTGGATAAGGATCTACTCCAGGTGCACAGTAGTCAGCAGGGTCAGAGTACAGAATAATTCCCTTGGCACCTGCCAATTCAGCATTCTTCACCTGCAAAGCACATCTCCTGTCCCCATCCAGTCCTTTACAGCTTGACCCCAGAGTCCAAGGGGCAGAAGAAAGTATAAATTACAGTGATTTTTCCTCAGGGTCTTTTACAGTGCTTGGGATAAGTAAAGGGCCCATAACTGTCTCATAATTTCCTGAAAAATATATATGCAGATATCAGGTTTCATATGAAAGTAAAAGGTCTGCTGTTGCTTTGACTTTTAGTTGGGAGATAACATCAATGACATGGAAAACACCCTCCACAGTATTGCTACATAGCTT
Organism: Dicrurus megarhynchus; assembly: GCA_013399195.1. Lineage (NCBI taxonomy): Eukaryota > Metazoa > Chordata > Aves > Passeriformes > Dicruridae > Dicrurus > Dicrurus megarhynchus. Next base: position 107,809 of record VXAD01001742.1, read on the forward strand.
GAGTTTGCATTCTGTCACCCAGATCAATGCAATCAGCTGACTATTGAAATGTACACACCATGAACAGAAAAAACTGTATCACATTAATGCAACAGTATCTTCCAGGCAGTCTTGTACTTACCTTGTTTACCTAAATGATCTCTGAATGTATCTCAGGATTCAGACTACGCAGGAAGATTGGAGAGCTTGAAACTGCCTTTGGCTGTGAACAAGACTCCAGAGAGTCCGTATTTTAGGCTTGTTATGGCAGAAGGACTGACCTGCATGCTGTTTTAAAAGTGTTCATGTGTGACTTTATTATTGTACAATATATGTCATTCTGACATCCCAATCTGGTTTGCTACCAGATATGACAGTGATGGATAGTGACTGAGTGACAGCTAATCCTCAACAGTTTTAAATTTGGGTATTTTAACTCAGAAATATCATAGCTTTTTTTCCTTTTCTTTTTTTTTTTTTTTTTTAAGGAAATACAGTACTTGCCTTCATCCTCCATCCTATTTTTGCACACCATTAGGAAGTTGAAAACTTTCAATACAGTTCTCCAGATTTTATACAGGCTACCAAATTCTTCAGTATATAAATAGTCATTAGAAATACTACTGTAAGAATGAAGATATCCCTTTGTGTCAACAAAGGCATATAATTTCCAAATCACAGGAAAACTGCCTCTCTAGATATTAGCAACTCTAAGGTATTGGTGTTTCATTTCAAGAAAAGATTCATAGACAGTAAAACCTTCTTCAACTTTTAAGTCTTTTCCATTCAGATAGTATCTTTAGGAGTGGTAAACAACTTAGTGAAAATATTATCTGATCCAGAATATGAGTTATATACCACTTTTCACTGGTGAAAATGATATATTTGTAAACCAGTGAGTTATCTATTTAAAAGCTTCACACAGGATTCATCAACAGCATATAATAAAAATTGGCATTCCAGTGAATTCTGTGCTTGATACCCTTAGGTAACTGACAAATACAAATCATAGTCCTGCTCAAATTAGGGTCAAACTAGTTGTTGTACAAGAGCCAAACACACTTAAAATAGCCTGTCTTCTTACATCTCTGTTGAGAAAATAACTTGTGTGTATGCCTGAAGTATGTACAGGATTATGTCCTTTCCTGTTAGGTCATGGAAATTTGCAGAAAACTGTAGTTTAATAATAAATTTATATGACATGGACGTTGAATAACCAAATACAGAATTTAAAATAACCTCCATATAGTTATAGTCTGTCTGGTGTACAGAACCATTATAAAGAAACACGATATAGACATGGTAAAGAACAGCTGAACCAATAGGGAAGAATGATCTAATTCAGAATTAAGAGTGTATGACACTCTGTGAGTGATATTTTGGAACAACTTATTGAATGAAAGTGAATACTAAAATATGGAACATTTTCCAACTGATTTACTTTTATCCTAGAAATGTATTACATATCTATGAAATATATATTTGATAGGTTCTACTAAAGAATCATCTTTGAGCGCAGGTCTATGAAAACTCAGTTACTCTCAAATCTCCAGAACAGCTTAGGGTAGTGTTTCAGGCTCTTGAAAACGCTGAAGGGCAGAACAGTTGAAGCGGGAATAACACTGAGAAGGACAGTAACATTTTTATACACAGAGATTACCTTATTTCCTCTGAAGATCTTCCCATACCTGGCAATAACAATCTTCCCTGTACAGTTAATTCCCATTACACGTTCTAACGTAAAGAAGTCCTCGGTGCGGCCGTAATTCACATACACCAACTCACCCTGAGAGAAGGAGGCAGGATTTGAAACAATAATGCCAAAGAGCATGTTGAAAGGAAGATGTGATCTAGTAAGATAATAACCTGGGAACAATGATTTCTGGGACTGGCTCCAGTATGAATTCTTTGACTGTAAAGCAATTAGGTAGGCAAGTGACTTTTAGTGAATCCTGCAATCCAAAGCTGCCAGACTTTGTGCAAAACAGAAAATGTTCACATATGACTTCTGTATCAGAAACTTAAAGTAGGTGCTCAGATAGCATTTACTTCTCTTTGTAGTCTGCTTAAGCTGGAGTCACTCTTGGAGAGCTGGAGGTATTTTGAACACAGACACCCCAGCAAATATCAATCATATTTTATGCAGTGCAGTTTACAGCTTAGTTAATAGAATGGTTTTTAACATAAAATACTTGGCCTGCAAGGACTCAGAAGAGCCTTGGCCCCACTGGGTATTCCTGCTGAGACGCTTTATACATGCTCCCTCCTGTGCTGTTTGCAGTACAGATGCAGACAACAGCTCACTGGAGAATGCTACTGCTAACAGCCCTAGCTAAGCACCTGGAGGTCTTGTCAAACTATTATGTAATAAGGTGAAAATAAACATCATATTTTGAAAAGACAATCTGTCCTCAGGTATTGTTTTCATTGGAAACAAAGTTCTTATATTAAATTAAAATAAAACAATTTCCTAAAGAAGGAAGCTGAAGCTTTTTAAACTTGTTCTCATCATTTCCCACATCTCACCACTTACTCTCTCCACAAACCAAATAAAGCAGTGATGTTATTCTGTCTTTCTTTGGTGATATGTTATGATAAAAGGTCAAAAGCCATGAATTTTATCTTACACTATGTTCCAAAATTGCCACTGCAATTCTTGAAACACTCAAAGCTCCTATGTCCCAGGGTACAGATTCTGTATCCTGTTCACCAGCTGGTTCTCTGCCTGGCTCTCCAGCTTTCTTTGAGTATCTGAGGCAAATGAATACAGTATAACTTTTGTTTTCTGGACTTGAACAGCTTATTAACAAACCTCACAAAGTACATGACTGATGTAATGCTGAGCTGTGTGAACAGAAGCATTAGCATGTTTCCAGATTGGACTTTAAAGCAGAGCCTGCACCAGATGACTTCACAGGGTTCTGTCAACCTGAATTATTCTACGTATAGAAAGGAAAGGTATTGAGAAAAACACCAAGAAATTCTAATCTTACAAAATATTAATTGAAACCCCTAATGATCACAGATCAGAAAACTCCTGTTACACAGGCCAGCTTCATCAAAGAAAGCCCATCAGCTGGTACTATATTTAAAACAAGACATGAAGGATTAGCGTTAAATTCAGATCACAGCAACACTTTCATTGCCAGCAATAGCTTTTCAAGCACACTCAACACTGTGCAGCTATACCTGCCTGTGAGCCTTGGGCAAGCAACATTTTGAAAAGTGAGACTGTTCATTTGGCTGTGTAAATGTAGCATTCTATTTGCCCACCAAAATGGGAAACAATGGTGCATAGTTACAGAAATGTCTAGGGAAGTTTACAGCAGCTGGTATTAAAGATTTATTACCATATTTTTTAAGGAAAAGAAAAAATAAAATCCAGTTCTGACTCAAACTAGAGAAAAAAAATCAAAGATATGTATGACTGCTCAATTTGAACATTGTTTCATCACAATAATCCCAAGAATATCAGAGCTAGGTCACTTTTCCTACTGGTGGTAAGTTGGGTTTTGAACTAAAGCCTAAGGAATTTCACATTATTCGGTATTGCTCTCTGATATTCTGTGCTACGCTACAGTACACTATGGTATTCCATCTTTTCTATTACTATTATTTCTATTTCTTTCTCTGCTTCCTTTCCTACTTCTGTTACTACTTCAATTCCTTTTACTATGTAACATTCTACTGTTACCTCAGGCATTCCTTGGGCTGAAAAAGCACTGTAGGGTGGCACCACATCTTTAACAGACTCATATCCTGGAGGAGGAGGCTCTGACAATGATGTGTTGAAAATCTAATGGGAAAGGAGAAAAGGAATAAGGTAAACAAGGAAATATGGAAAATAAGTACTTTCTGTTCACAAGCACATTTCACAAGCTTTTGCAATCGAAAGGACTCTATTTTTAGAATTCTACAAAAGAAGTGGCCAAAACTTTAGCAAGCACTGGGAATCCTTTTCAGTAGGCATGCTCAATGTGTGAACTTACAAATCCCATCTCCACTCTTCACAGAGAATCCTGCATAAATGAACGCAGGGTTCCCTGAAGTGGTCTCAGTACAGCAGATAAAAGCAGGTTAGATCACAGTGGTAAAAATGCTTGCACTCTGCTCATCCCTGAAGCTTCCACATGCACTAGAGCTAGCATGTAATGAACTCATGCCCCTTGTGATAGCATCTCAAGGCCTAAACTCCAATCTTCTAGAAATTGAATTTAGCAGAATCATCAATACTGTACAACAAATCAATGCAAAGAATGGTGCTGACCATGGTTTCTTTCCTCTTTCTAAATAAGGGAGTAATTTTCAAACAATTGAATTATGTGGAGTAATTCTCTTACATAATTGTCCTTTAATCCATGTCAGGATGCTGTATGAATCAGGGTAAATACTAGTATTCCTAGCATATATATTATGAAACAAAGATGCAAAATATAAAAGCAAACTGGAATCCCTGATTTCCATGAACTTTGCATCAGGCCCAAAACCATTAAGTGAACAGAGGACAGTTTTCCCTCACAGCCTTCCCAGGTGTATGAAGGTGATTTTGTTCCCTGGTTGGAAAAACTGGTGGTTTTTGTACCTCATTGCCATGCTCATCAATTATTGAGATGTAGTTGGGCTTAGTATCATTAGGGTAAGAGAGCAAGACATCATAATGAACCAACTGAACTGAATCCAGACCAAATTTCTTCCACTCAGCTTGGACTTGCTGTGCCAGATGCATATTTTCCTTTGTTCCCGCTAGGTGAGGAAGCTGTGTAAAATTGCTAGAGAAAAAAGAAGAAATGAGCAGGGTCAGGCATTGAAGGTCATAATCAGAACTCCTCTTAGACTAGCTGGAAATAAACATCATAGAAATGATCAGATATACTCAGGCTAAATAAGGACCAAGACTTCTCTGCATCTATGCATTTTTCTGTTGACGTAAAGGGTTTCAGGCTGTCCTGATCTAGCATAGGTATTTTTATCTTCCTTGCAACATGGTTTAGCAAGAATGGTGTGATGACACCAGCTATGGGGTCTTGTCCTTTCTTTACTGCTTGTCTTCTGAGCAGCAGTAGGCGTATGCACAATTAGACTTTATCATTGTGAAATGATAAAAGAATTGAGTAAAATTGTCTTAGTGTATTCAATTTAGAAATGTGCATAATTAATCTGATCCTTACTTGCAATTAACTAGATATTCTCCTTGGATCCCACTATTTTAATTAATTTTGGCACAAATACTAATTTATTTAAAGGTTCACTCCTAGTGTGTCTTGTTAGCAAGTAAGAGAGTGAGTTTTGAGTACCGTATAAACAAGGAACAGAAAAACTCAGCAGTTTGTGACTTAGAAGTCATGCCAGCATGAATAAAAAACAGCAAAAGAGAGCATAAACAGTGAACAGCCCATTGTCTGAAAAAAAAAAATTGTCCAGACCATTGTGAAAGCCCAGTGGTGAAGCCAGCTGAAAAATCCCTCAGTTGTCATCACGATGTCCTCATTCTATCATATGACCATGCCATAAACACGCCACAGAAGCATGTGTGGCACCAGCTGGTGTTAATGAAGGAAATTGTATCTTCGATTATGAAGGGGTGTGAGATTATGAAAAACTTAAATTCTGGAGTTCAAATAAGACCAAAGCCACCAAAGAAAGCACTTTGAAAGAACTAGGCACATAGAATAGAATAGAATAGAATAGAATAGAATAGAATAGAATAGAATAGAATAGTATAGTATAGTATAGTGTAGTATAGTATAGTATAGTATAGTATAGCTTGTAAGGGACCTACAACAGCGATCTAGCCCCACTGCCTGACCAATTCAGGGCTGACCAAGTTAAAGCACTTAGGGGATTTGTCCAAATGTCTCTTGAACACTGACAAGCTTGGGCCATTGACCACCTCTCCAGAATGCCTGTTTCAAGTCTGAACACCCTCTTGGTAAAGAAATGCTTCCTCATGTCTAGTCTGAACCTCCTCTGGTGCAGCTTTGAACTATGCCTATGCATCCTACCACTGGACACCAGGGAGAGAAAATGAGCACCTCTCTCGCCGTGTCCTCTCAGGAAGCTGTAGGGAGCAATGAGGTTGCCCCTCAGCCTCCTTTTTCCCAAACTAGACAAAGTCCTTAGCAGCCAAATGCTTCTGAAATCATGTTCCTCTGATCATGCCAACATCTAATACTGTACTAAAAGTCACTGTTACAGTGACAGCATCATCTTCTGGATGACAAATACTGAACCAAAAGCATATTTACATGTTATTGTGAGTGAGAATGGCTGTTTTCTATACGAGTTACAAGTGTTTAAGTATCACGTTTTCTTTAAAAGCTGAGTTATGCAGTAACATTTTCCTGTATTACATTCCTATTTAACCGAACATTGTGTTTTTCTTCATTTTCTCTTCTAATCTGACTGCCTGTACTGGTAGTTCTGAGCAATGACTAAACATCTGCCTTATTTCACTGCAGGACTGGCCACATGACAGTAAATGAGGTACAATGTTTTCTGCTTACATAGAGACAGGGAGTTGAGAGGGCAGGAAGGTCCTTTCACAGAGCTGTTTAATAACAGTTGACTTTGCAGGAGCCAAAACACAGGTTAAGACTCTAAAAACTCCTAAATCTTTGGTTTTGAATGTGTATGTTATAGTCCAGTACATGACTGCTATGTAGTAAAGAGACCATACTTTCCAGATAAATTTTTTGCAATAGTTCATGGCAAATATACTTAAAATGAAAGCAGTGGGATTGCCACAATCTTATAAACTCATAAATCTTATGAAAACAGTCTTTTAGTAATTTAGTTTTGCACAACTCCATGCTATGTAATCAGACTGGAAGTATGAGGCAAATCCAAATTTGTTGATTATTCCTACAATAGCTGATTCTTTACACTGAAAGTAAATTCCTATCTATAAACTATGACTTGTGGTCTATTACTGACTGGAATAAATACAAGTTTTAACAAATACTACACTCTCTTAAGAGAAAAACAATCCATTTACAAGATCCCTAAAACAAACAAAGTACTTGCAGTTAAAGCTCCTAAGTTACTAAGATACAGAAATTTATTACATCTATTAAATTTTAATAGACTTTAAAATATCTATATTGTCATGTTCCATTGTTTTGAATTATTTGAAGCATGGCCAACAAGTCGAGAGAGGTGATTCTGCCCCTCTACTGTGCTTCATGAGAGCCCACCTGCAGTGCTGTGCTCAGCTCTGAGGCCCAACATAAGAAGGACAAGGACTTGATGGAACAAGTTCCAGAGGAGGCCATGAAAATGATCAGAGGGCTGGAGCACCTCTCCTGAGAAGAAAGGCTGACAGAGCTGGGGCTGTTCAACCTCGAGAAGGCTCCAAGAGACCTTAGAGCACCTTTCAATACCTAAAGGGGGCATACAAGAAGGCTGGAGAGGGACATTTTTCAAGGGCATGTAGTGATAGGAAAAGGGATAATGGCTTTAAACTGAAAGAGGCCAGGTTTAGATTAGATATCAGGAAGAAATTCTTTACTGTGAGGGTGTTGAGGCACTGGCATAGGTTGCCTGGAGAAGCTGTGGATGCCCCATCCCTGGAAGTGTTCAAGGCCAGGTTGGACAGAGCTCTGAGCAACCTGGTCTAGTGGAAGGTGTCCCTGCCCATAGCATGGGTGCTGGAACTAGATGATTTTTAAGGTCCCTTCCAAGATAACTCATTCTACAATTCTGTGATCCTTGGGCTGGTTCCCATGTGATTTTTTTTTTGTCTTGTCTTAACTGATTAGTCTACACACTGCTTACTGAAGAAAGTGTTTGATGTTTTCAGCTTTCATTTCAGCCATGAATGCTGTCCTCATCTCCTCGTGAGTACTCAGAGATGTCTTCTTTTCTGTAGGTTTTGCAAACCAGCCTGTACAACACATAAAAATACAAGAGTAAAAACATCAGAGCAATATTCCCATGACACACACCACTTCTCTTTGGTCTCCCCACAAGATTTGCACTGTTTCATACTTACAACTGTTTTTATTTCAGCACATACAAGCATCCATAACCTAATGTGTTAGTCCCACAAATGGTAGGAGAACTTATTTGCCTAGGTAGATGCTGAGTGATATAAAATACTATATTCTTATATATTTATATATATACATATATACATATATATTTACCTGTTATTTTCCTGTAGATGCTAAGGAGACTTATCTATCTTCCTTGAGCACCAGAACATCATGCTGTCAGTCATACAGTTACCTCAATAATAAGGCAGCAGCTTTACAAAAATGCACAGAAACACAGGCACACTTTATAAGGAACAGATGTCTTGTAACTCCTTTCTCACTCTCTGATCTGTCTGGCTCTTATTCTGGAATCCTTCCCTTACTGAGCAAGCACTACCAGAGTAAGTGATGAGAGGAACACCTGGCTAGAAGAGAAGTGTTCCTGGCATCTGTTTTTAAGTCAGACTGGACATGTTTGATGCTTAAGCAGTAGCAGCTACATGGATAGTGGGAATGAGAGAACCAGTGGGTTCAAGAGGGTAACAAGCTGGCACCAGTGAGGCACTTGTCACGGGCACAGTGAAAGGCTCTACATGAGAGAGGAATTCAGTCGGGACTTCCTAATGGCACCAATCCCAAGTACATACCAAATGGCATTGCAAAATACAAGTGGCTCTTTTGTTTTTCTTCCTCCCCTAAGCTGATCCTGATTCATACGTGAAACCAAAAGGAAGGTAGGGAGGGGGAATCTCTTGCGACAGCAAGCCTCAGTCCTGCCTGCTTGGGACGAGGAGTAGGTGAGACACTGAATTAAAGACTATTTCTCCCCTGCTATCTGTGCCCCTCCAGCCCCATGTTTATCTTCCTGCCTCTTTGGCCGGGGCTGCTGATCTCTTGCCCACAGCATTACTTTATTTCTATTAACTTTAACAAAAAGTAAATAGAAAAACAAGGCAAAGAGACAAAAACCCTTTTGCGGAGGAGCTGGATATGCCAGAGAGGGTCAGTGACTGCACCTGCCCGGTGTGAAGGGGGGGAAGCGGGGAGGGTGGTATCGGAGCACGGACTCGCCTCGGACACCCTTGGCACAAACTCCGGGGCTCTGGAAACCCGCCCACTTCTCCCCCNAAACTCCGGGGCTCTGGAAACCCGCCCACTTCTCCCCCTACCCCGGCCTTTCCTCGGCCCGGCTCCGAGCCACGTCCCGCGGCTGGACGAGCCCCCGATGCGAAGGAGGGTTAGTCTGCACTGTACCGATGAGGAACCCGAGGAGGAAGAGCCCCGCCGCTGCTCCCAGCACGACTGCCCAGAAGCGGCCGCTGGCTGCCCTGGGGCCGGCCGGCTCCGAGCGGGCGCCGAGCGACGTCCACATGGCTGCCGGCCCGGCCGCCTCGCTACCCGCAGTGCCCCACCGCTCCCGGGCCCAGCTGGGAGGGCCCCGCTCTGCCCGCCCCGTCCCGCCCGGGGTAAGGCCCTCCCGCCGGTACGCCCGGCCCCCGCTCTGGCTGGGCCCTCCCGCCGCTGCAGGCTGCTCACCTCCCTTCTGCCAGACCCCTCCGATATCCTGCCGCCCCGTGTTTCACAGAGCCACAGAATCAATTTGGTTGGAAAAGACCTCTGAGATCATCGAGTCCAAACTATGACCGAACATCACCACATCAAGAAGACCATGGCACCAAGAGCCACATCCAGTCCTTTCTTAAACACCTCCAAGGGCAGTGATTACACCACCTCCTTGGGCCCATTCCAATGTCTAATCGCCCCTTCTGTGATGAAACTTTTCTTAATGTCCAGACTGAACCTCCCCTGGCACAGCTCGAGGTTATGCCCTTTTGTTTTTTCGCTGGTTGCCTGGGAGGAGATGCCAATCCCCACCTGGCTGCACCCTTCTTTCAGGCAGTTGTAGAGAGTGATAAGGTCACCCCGAGCCTCCTTTTCTCCAGGCTAAACATCCCCAGCTCCTTCCGCTGCTTCTCATGGGACACGCAAACCAGACCCTTCACCAGCTTCATTGNCTGCCCGGTGTGAAGGGGGGGAAGCGGGGAGGGTGGTATCGGAGCACGGACTCGCCTCGGACACCCTTGGCACAAACTCCGGGGCTCTGGAAACCCGCCCACTTCTCCCCC